>CM014729.1:58004735-58436820 GCA_004329165.1 Spatholobus suberectus
ATATATATATATATTGACAAGGATTGTTACCGTATTGAAAAACTTATTTTCTAGTTGTTTTTTTAATAACGTGCAGTGATATATTTTTTTCACAAGTGATAATGAGGTTTAAACTTAAAATTTTATATAAATTACTCAAATTTCCTATTACTGTTACTGTTGATGAGGTATGGCAATGGAGCAGGGAAAACACGGGTAATAACCTCCTACTACTTGCCCTATCAGATAAATATTCGTCCTGTGTCGACTCCCATACCCGCACGTGTACTTATTAAGCAGATATTTGTGAATTTTTTAATATTTGCGGGTATTGTGGATATTTACTAAAAAAGTAAAAAAAAATAGTTTACAAATATTTTAACCATAATTTTGAATTATTCTGACATATTTAAAAAATAGTTTAAAGGCCAAAAAACTAAAATTATTTAAATATTCTATGCAATTACTTTATATAGTTATACTAATCAAAATACTTCAATTTAGTAATTTAACATTAGCGGGTACCCGTAGGTATGGATACCATGACATTTGCTTCTGCCCCATTAACAAGTGGGTAAAAAAAAAAAAACTATTTAGTACCAAAAGCTTTTTCGTAAAATTATATGAACTTTGTTTTCTAACAAATCTCAGTTTTACTTTTTTAAATTTATTAATTAAGATTTATTTTTAAAAAGGTTATTGGTGCAAATTATCTATTCATGCAATTCATACCACTTTATTTTGTAAAGAATAGCATTGCTTAAAAAAAAAACCCATATCCATTACACGCAAATACCTATTAAAGCTACGGTGATATTTTATTAAGTAAAATTGTTTATTTATAATGGTAAAATCAAATATTGTTGTGAAATAATAATTAAATTTGTTTTATTTTGTTCTATAATAATGATTTTTTATTTAATAAATAATATATTAAATAGTCACATTTGACCATGGGTCCAGACCTAACGTCACACACACTATAGAGATATTATTCTAGTTCAGAAGAAGACAACTCTCTTGTTGCCTTGTTGGGTACAAAACTGGGTCTTAACTCTCAACTCAAGATGAAGTGTTGCCTTTACATAAGCATTTATGAAAAAAAAAGGCTTAAATAATTTTTCAATTTCTTAAATTTGGGTCAAGTTTGTTTTTAGTCTTTTAAATTTAAAAGTAATTGTTTTTAGTTTTCTAACTTCAAAATAACTCACTTTTGATCTTTATCAAAGAATAAAAAAAATCACAATATAAGAACAAAAAATAAGTTACTTCTAAATTAAGAAAACTAAAAAAATTATTTTTAAATTTGAGGAATCAAAAAATATCTAAGGCGCAAGAAAAAGTCCAATGTCGCCGTCTATGTAAGGATTGGAGTAAGAGATTACGTTGAAATTTAGTCCCCCAAGTAGGCTTTAAAATGAAATGCTGCCGTTAGGTAAGGATTTTTTTTTTTTTTGAATGTCCAATGCAGTTGTGCTCTAACGAGAGAATTAAGTCACAAGTAGGCTTTAAGATGACCTCTTACCATTAGGTGGGGAATTTAAAGGAGCAACCACACATATTAACATGCGGTTTTGGCGATGGATGATTGCTTAGTAGCAAAAGAATTATTTCAAATAAACAAGTAAGGACGTAGTTATTATTTTATTTTAAAGTAAATCAATGGATTATTATTCAATACACTTTAGAAATAAGTTGAGTTCAAAATAAATTTAATTTCGTGATATGGTTGAGCTAACTTTAATACTTAATAATTTTTTTTATAGTAACGTTATTTGATATGAAAAATTCTATGCGAAAGAATATCTAATTTTTCTCTATTCCTGATCCTCATGTTTGACCAAAACTGATTATTACCACTATAAGCGAATTATAGAAGAGTAGGTGCTAGAAGAAGTGATTTAATCTCGGTATCAGTGAGTTATAAAAGAAATCATAAAAAAATAAAATATTTCAAATAAAAATTAGACATTTTAAAAATAAATTGCAATATTATAAGTTATACTAATTTTTATATCATCCAAAATTTATATAAAATGTTATTTTTATTGATCTAATTATTACATTATAATTATACATTATCTCGATTCTTTGTGTCAAATTTATTAAAATTTGAACAATTATAAATATATAATTAAAGAGCACATATTACAAGGCATACAATAACTATTTTATAAGTTTGAGTAAAAAAAAAAAAAGAATGATAACACAGGGCTCTGCATTTAAGAAATTAAAATAAAAAATGATATTTAGTTATGTTGAAATCTTTAAAGGTGTTCAGAAACTTTGTTTTCAAGCTAACATCATGCAGCAGGCTTGTATAGACAGAACAATTCATTAATGCATTTCTTAAAAACAAAATAGCCAAAATTGGATGCCGTCTGGTCACGACCAATTTGGCTTCACATAATATGTTTCTAATATTCTCTCGTCTTCCAAAAACGATACTCTGCGCTAACTTTTGAAATTGCAAGATCTTGACCTTAAAAATGTTTGCCAATAGGATAGACTAAAAATTACAAATAATTTTTTTCTAAAAAAATACATGAAACTTTTAAATTAATAAATGTACCTCATGCAGTTCTAAAAAACATTCCATAAGATCCTGGGCCCTTTCAGGTGAAAAGTTTTGCATATTGATTTTCAGAGCAAAGTTCTACCATGCTCCTTAGTAGGGAGGGTGCATACACCATAATTTTTGTATCGTTAACCGTTGATAATGCAAAAATGAATCAATGGTTAAGATTGATTACTTGTGACTTTTATTACAGATAAGTTGATGCGTCTTTTAAATTTGTTTTAGTCCTTCTAAAATTTATAATTTACGTTAGAGTGATATTATTATTATTTATATTCAATACCATACATATCCTTTCTTTTACGTTTGATGATAATAATATAAATAACTTATTTTTTATAAAAAAATGTTAATAATTAACATAGTTAAAAAATTTATATTTATATACTTTTATAATAATAATAATGATAATAATAATAATAATAATAATAATAATAATAATAATAATAATGATGATGATGATGATGATGAGATGCTATATAAATTATTGGAATGTGAAATGTGGTATTAGGACGACAATTATAACCAGTGACTAGTATTAGATGATAGAGAATTAAATGACTTATGAAAAACGCATCATAATTATAGCCCAATAAAAACTTTCAAAATTAACATACAATCATATAATTTCGGTCATTAATAATTTTTAAAATTAATTATATTTGTATTAACAATAAAATTTGAAATAAATTTAACGTTGTTTGATTTATTAAATAACTGGTTTTGAAATTTTATAGTGTGAAATGATTTATAATTATCTGGCTTTTCTTTTAAAACAACGGACCTATATGTATTTGAAGAAAATAATGGAGATTTATCTTAAATACACTTCTTTTTAAAAACAAAATCCACCTTTCATATCATGTCAACAAAAAAAAAAATGAAAAAAGAAAATCCATGTCCCAAACTCAACTTGGACCTTTGGAGAATCATTCCTAGTTATCACATCCTGTTAGTAAAGTATATATATTCATTGACATACAAGTTTCAAACACACTGAAAACAACCCAAATGACACATTCCATCCTTTTGGGATCTTCACACACTATTATATTACATCACCATATATGATTTTTGTCTTTTTATTTCTTTTTTGGTAATCACTATATAAGATTTATTATTACTAAGATCCTCGTTAAGAAAAGGAAGGGACAACAATAATAAGAAAGCAAAACTTGAAAATTAGGAAGACATTGAGTACACATGTGGCGCGAGGCGGGGCCTGGGGTGCACTAAAAGAGGCATAGCTCGTTGTAGGGTTAGCCCATATGCTTCATCCATGTTCAGCTTTTCTGGGTTCAACCCATTTTCTAGTTCCCAATCAAAGGAATGGGCCAAGGTTGCGGTTAGAAGTTGAACCATTCGAAGTCCAAGGCTCAAGCCCGCACAAATTCTTCGTCCAGCACCAAAGGGTATCACCTCAAAGTCATTGCCCCTAACATCAACATCAGCCTTCTCACCACCCAATAGGAACCTCTCGGGCTTGAATTCCAATGGGTTAACCCACTCTTTTGGGTCACGTGCTATGGCCCAAACATTCACCAAGAGCGTGGCGCCCTTGGGAATGTGGTAGCCGAATATCTCACAACTCTCAGCCGCGACACGTGGCAGAGAAAGAGGGGTTGATGGGTGGAGCCTGAAGGTTTCCTTAATCACAGCTTGTAAGTATTGGAGGCGAGGCAAGTCCTCTTCTTTCACGTTCCTGTCTCGACCCACAACAGTATCCAACTCTTGTTGGACTTGGGCTAGAATTCTTGGGTTTCGGATCAATTCTGCGATGGCCCATTCTGTGGTGCTTGATGACGTGTCAGTCCCAGCCGTAAACATGTTCTATAAAAGTTGAACAAAGTCAACAGTTAGTGAGTTGTAGTTCAAGTACCGGGTAGGCATAATTCTTGTTGGGGGTGAAATTAAGATGAGATATTGATGTTACTAAGGATTTAAAATATGCAAAAGTCAAATCTAAGTAGGGATTAGAGTGAGATATTACATTGAAATTATGGACAAAAACAAAGATTAAGTTGAAATTTAGTGCTAAGTAGGCTTTAAAATGAGGCGTTGCTGTTAGGTAAGGCCCCCCCCCCCCTTACAGAAAAAATGCAATTAATGGGGTTCTCTAACTAGACAATTTTAGTCACTAGTAGGCTTTAAGATGAGGTGTTGCCGTTAGATAAGACTTAAAACCAAAACCTCCAATGGAGCTCTATAAGTAAGGATTGGACCTAACTGATTACGTAGAAAATTTTAAAATAGTGACTACACATAAGAAATTTGTGAGGACCAAAAGAATTATTCTAAAATAAACAACGGAGGATATAGTTATTTCAAAAAGGCTTTATATTAAAGGGAATCAATGGTTAATTTATCTTTTTCAATTCACTTTAAAAACAAGTTGATTTTAAAATAATCTCAATTTAAGGATATGACTGAGCTAACTTTAATACTTAACAATTTGATATATATATATATATATATATATATATATATATATAGTAACGTTATTTGATATGAAATTTTCTATGCGGAAGAATGACTAGGTAAAAAAAAATTATAGTAACGTTATTTTGTTACTTTTATTTTTTCTATTCCTATTGCTAATGTTTGACCAAAACCGATTATTAAGAGCATCTCCAACAAAGAAATTTGTAAGAGTTTCTCTACTATATTTTTAATAATATTTTACACTTCTCTATAATACCATATCATCTTTTATATTTTAAGCAATTTATTCAATTTTTTTTTCTCCAACCAAGAAATTCACTAAAGTTTCTCGAATGGACTTGACAATATATCTAATTTTTTATATTTTATTATTCATCTTAATTTCATTTTAATATATTTGAATGTCAATTGTTAAATAATAAATAATATATAGTACATTTTAATTAAATAAAAAATTTACTTTAAAATTTAAAATACATAAAAAAATAATATAAATTAAATTAATAATAACTTTAAAAATACATAAAAAATATAAAATAATATATTGTTAAAAAATTAAAGTATAATTTTATCATCCCAAAGCAATACTGTATGTTATATAACAAGTGGTATAATGTTAAAAAATGTTTTATAACGTTAAAAATTTGTATGCCCGAAGATAAAAATGTTAAAAATCCTGCAATGAAAGTAACGTGAAAGAAAACACTGCAATAATGTTAAAAATGAAAAAAAAAAAAAAAAAACTGGCCCCAATAACTAAAAATAATAAAAAAATTAACATTTCATTCTCCTACAATTTTATATTATTATTAACAGGTAACATGGCTCACATTAAGAAAAGAACCGGTTGCTAAGAGAAGCAACCCAATTCTTAAATGGGTTCACTCAATTTCTCTCCAATGCAACAAATTTTCAAATTGATTTTCTTGTACTGTTTATGTCAGATGAGCAATCCCTATCGCTCTAACCCTATTGCATTTTTCTAATCATTTATGGGTTTTTAACAAGTGGTCAATATTTATAAAAAAAAAAAAAAAAAAAGTGGTCAATTATGTACAACAAGCGAGTTATAGAAGAGTAGGTACCAGAAGCAGTGCTTTAATCTCAGTGTTGGTAAGTTGGTTTCCATCATCATCCTTTACATCTTTTAGGGACAACAAGATACTCAACAAATCCTTGTGTTCTCACTCTTGGAAGAACTATTGTGCTCCTCAATAATGCTGGCTAAAAATGAATCAAACCTTTTGTGTAATTTCTTCATCTTAGCTTGCACCCCTTGAAGGTCTAGCCACTCCAAGGAAGGAATAAAGTCACCAATATTGAAAACTCCTGCCAACACCATCAACTCCACCACCATAGCCTTAAACTCATCAGCTCTAGGATCACACCCACCATTGCCGTCGTTGAACACTCGCCGTCCAATCACTACCCTGGCCAACGCATTAGTGGTGCATACATTCAGTAATTGTCCCAAGTTCACAGCTTTTGAGTCTGAACTTGCCAAATTACGTGTCAATCTTGCTACCTCGTCCTGCAAGTGTAGATGCATGTTAGGTTCAATTAATTAATGATGACATTTGAAAATGAAATGGATATGTGGCACTTTTTTAAGACGTAACGTGGATGTTGCCAATAACCACATACTAAGCATTCCCAGGCGCATGCAAATGCCTCACAAATAGTATTTTATAGTGAGTAGAATTGATTTCAAAATTAGGAAAAAATATTTATCTTAATAAATAGAATTTATTATAAATGTGAGATAAAAATTATTAAAAACATAAATATGTTTACATTTAAAAATAATTATATTTCATTTATTCAAACAAAATTAATTCTTTTAAATATTTTATAACCCTAAACCCTAAATGTGAATCCAACTGCCTTTACCTTTTGTTTGGTTGAATAGAAATTGAGAAGAAAGAAGTGAGTAAGAAAAAGTAATTTTATGTTATTTGTTTAAGGAAAAAAGTAGAGAAGAGAGAAAATATATATGTGGGACCCACTAAAAAAATTTCTCCTTTGTTAGAGATAAAAGAGAAAAAAGTGAAATAAAAAATTGTAAGACCTACTCAAAATTACAATTCTAACCTTATTATTTCTTTCTATCTCACAAGATTTATATATATTAAGGATAAATACATCTTTACAAAAAAATTTATTCTCTTTCTCTCAACTTTTCTATCCAACCAAATAAGTAATGAGAAAACTCAACTTTTCTTTTTCTTCTACTTCTCTCATATTTCTTTCTATTTAAACACCTTAAAAATCTATCTATTCTTTATTTATTCTCTCTTTTCTCCTATTTTTCTCTTGTCTACTTCTTTTTGTACCCAAATAAAACATTAGTGACAGCAGTTAGCAACCAGTTATTTATAATTCATTTATAAAACAAATTTAATTTATTATGGCCAAGATCCATGCATGCAGTTTAAAAAACAATTGTAGAGGATCTAAAGCAATCATGTCTTCTTATATCCTACGAAAGGTTGAAAGTCCAGCGTAGTCCGAACAAATGTCAGTCGCATGAGCAGGGATGGAACTGGGACTCATGGGTGGGTCTTCCTTGCCGTACTCATGAAATGTTTGAGTTTACTTCTATTTTAATTTTTATTTTTACTTTTTAATCATAAAAATGTCACCTTATTTTTAATTTATTTTTTATTTTTAAAGATTTGTGCAGCAAATTGTAAAAATAAAAAAAAATTATTTTTTTGTTTCCTGTACAAATCTTTAAAAAGAGAAAACATATTGAAAATAAAGTGACAATTTTTTAATTAAAAAATAAAAATAAGAAACAAAAATAAGAAATAAAAACAGAAATAAATAAACCCTTTACAACTCACTTTCATCTTATTTTTTCTTTTTATCTCTCTTCATTTTTAATTATATTATTTTTTACGTCTATTCATTTTTTTTCCTTTTTAATTTTTTTTTAATTTTTTTTTCTCTTTATCTCTTTCTTGCTTCCATCCATATACTCCAAATTTGAGTGTAGGTTGAGTTTTTTCCATAATTTTTCTCAAGTGTTTTTTCTTTTACATTTTATTACTTCTTTTTGTTTCTCCTTTTAAGAAAAATACTGAATACCGTGCTCTTGAACCCAAGAACTTGTCCCTTTTTCTTGCCACACCTTTGCTCAGATGTTGTAAGAAAGGACTAAGTTGCTTTAACTAGAAAGGAAGATTTAAATACTTTAAAATATTTTTAAAAGACCATTAAGAAAATATTTTTTTTAAAATGTTAAACAAAACATATATACTAAGAGGGAAAATTATTTTTTGGATATACTAATGAAAAGCTTATAATATCGATAGGTAAAGAGCTTTCCAGTTTAAAAGTTCTCAAAATCCTTTGAATTAAATTGTGCCTTAATATTAAAATCCACATGTTTTAATATGTGGCGATGAAAAATAAATATACTGATATGTTTGTGATGTAAATTAATAAGGGTAAATAGCTTTTATGACTAAAACTAAATAAATTTTACAGATATAATGTTTAAAAAAGTTGATACGAGCAAATATAAAAAAATAGTTGAATTTACAAATTACAGATAACAATCTTACTCAAGTTGGGTAAGATTATTATGAGTCTTTTTAAGTATGTATATAAGACAGATGCATACGTAAACTCAAATACGAGATTATTAATTAAATTAGAACAACTCCGTGGATCAACTGATTCCCGGAGTGGATATAGTAATAATATTTATATGTAGTATAAATTAAATTAGAATAAATTATATTGGTATTTCTTGAGATTTCGTCAAATTTTACTTAATACTTTGTTTTTTTTGTTCCTATACTAACTTTTTTAATTATTTGAAAAACATTATACTGACACCCTTTATATATTATGTTAACTCTTTGACTGTTTGAAAAATATTATACTGTATCCTTACAAGAGTAGTTATTGTAAACTTTAAAAAAATAAGAAATGTTTATAAAATTTCAAAAAATCTCGAAAGATGTTAGTATAATTTACTCATTAAATTATGTAGGATCATTGGTTAACCAAGAATTATATTAGGACGAAAAGAATAGATGCCTAGGACAGTGCTGTCCAATAAAATAAAAGGAAAACCGCAAAGCAGCCAAAAACAAAATGACAGTATTCACGCAAAGGAACACACGCATAGCATTCAGGGGACATAGGAAAGAAATTCACCTGACGCAAGTGTTTAAATTCATCCATGGCCTTGCCGGAGAACAGGTGAACGGAGGTGAGTTTCCGGAGCAAGCGCCACCGCGGGCCATAGGGGGCAAACACGAGGTCTTGGTAGTTATAAGCTATGTATTTCGCGCCGGCGTTGGGGGGCCGGCTGCTGAAATTAGAGTCATGAATCTTCAAGAATTGTTCCGCCGCGGAGGCCGACGCGGCCACAATCGCGTCGACGAAGCCGAGGCGGAGGTGCATCAACGGGCCGTGGATGCGGGCCAGGGCCGCCAGGGAGTGGTGCGGCACTGGGCCCATGTGCGGCAGGTTTCCCACTATGGGCCATGGTTTTGGACCCGGAGGGAGTGGTCGCGAAGGGCGCGTTATGAACTTTATGAGACGATATACGAGGATCGCTGCTGCGATTGTAGCGAAAGCAGCAACCCACCCAGACATGTTTGGACGAGGGTGGTGTTTTGGAATGAGCCTGTGAAGTATATCTGTGTTGGTGATACCATTGATGTGGTACTCCACCCCTGCTCAATATCGGCGCCATATATAGGATAAGAAACCTTTTTTCGACCTTTTTTTAATTTATTTTCCCCAACCAATTGAGACGGTGGCTTGTGTAATTTGACTTTCTGTTATACAATTCAGTCTTTTTTAAATTTACTGAAATATTGACTTTCTATTATACATCATGTATTAAAAATTTACTAAAATATTTGCTAAATTTTATAAATTTTTTAAGTTTAACAATCTTTTTTAAATTCATTTCTTAATACGTGATGTGATGTTATGTTTATAATAAGTTTTGGGGATGATATGTTAGTCGGTTTTAGAACTTTTAGACAATTTTTAATCAAGTTTCTATACTATAAAAATTTGTAATTAATTTTTTTAATTGGGTTGTTGGAGCTAAATTGCTGTGAATATTTCGTTAACTTAAATGAAATATTATCTGGTAAGGACTTACATGGTGATGGTGAAGAAGGAAAGAAGTGGAAGGGAGAAAAACATCTCACTAAAGAGAGAGTAACACCCACCTAATATGGAAAAGAAATCCTCTCATGGAAATAAAGAAATCCTCCCGTGGAGGGGGGAAGCCCCTCTAAAGGGGGTACCTCCACCTTTGTTAGAGTTCTCTTTACCCAATTTTTGTGTTAGACAATAAACATGGTAGTTTTTAAATTGAGTTTAATTTTTATACACTATAAGTATTTACACTGTTAATTAAGCAGAAATCATGATAGGTATGACTTTTGAAGTAATTATTAGGGGTGTTCACATCTAATCCAAAAAGAAAAAACTACAAACTGATCCAAAAAAACGAAAACCGATGAAAACCAAATTTCATTGGATTTTTTTTGGATCATGTTTTTGCATAATTGATCGGTTCAAATAGATTTTCGGTTGGTGTTTGCAAAATCGAACTGATCCAAATCGAACCAATATTTTTAATACACATACATTATTATGCATTTCACATGTAATTTCTATATATTTTATTATGTTTTTTTAGTGTTTTGCCATATTTTTATTATGTTTTTTTTTCATGTATCTAACAAACATAGTAGAGCCGTATATTTCATTATGCTCTACTTTATTTTGAATATATATATATATATTCCTGTTTCCTTAAAAAAAAAAAAAAAAGAAACCATGTTATAGGATAAATAATAGATTGATTGATATACTTCTTTTTTATGCTTATTTTAAAAATAATGTTCAATATTTAGAAAACAATAGAAAATTAAAATGTCGGTAAAGATGTATCAGTAAAAACTAAATCATCCAAACCGTATTTTATTAGATTGGATTATTTTAATAAAGCAATCCAAACAAAACCAGACCACAAGTTATTTTAATCTTTGGACATATAGTATGACTTTTTGGTCCAAAACAGAGTCAAACCAATCTACAAGCACCCTAATAATTATTATAAAAATCAACAAACTTATTAAATATGACAATTTGTGATTGAATAATTGTATAAAAAATCTCTTTACATTATCACGAATTATTTTCTCTTCTAAAAATTATTAAAATTATGCCATATACAAGATAAGTGATACTTTTTTAATAATAATATTTGAAAATTATTTTTCTTCCAGCTACACTATATATGTTTCTTAAATAATAAAATAAAATAAGCATTCATTTCAACTACTTTTCTCTATATTTTTCTTTCTCAAACTAAAACATTGTAAACATAATAATGTAAATGTTATGATTTGCGATTATTAATTTCATAACTTTTTTTTTATACGAAAATAACAGTTTTTTTGGTACTCGAAAATGACATTTTTAGTTTAGCATTTTTCTTGAGTGAGATTAATATTTAAACTTAAATAAGAGGAAGGCGTTGTCGTTGTTATTTATTATACTACATTAAGAAGTAGGTTTTGGGTATAATTTAAACGAAAAAAGAAGGAAGGGAAAAAAATGACCGGGTTAAGTAGGTATTAACGTGTGCGCAATCAACAAGTCTTGGTATTACTGACTGATGGAAGCGCGTGCTCACGGACTTGCCAGCCAAATAAAGCAGGTCGTCACGTGTTAAGGAAGCAGTACATCACATTTACCTCCTTGAAATTGAAGGCTTGGTTCCTAAAAGTAAAACTTGTCTTGCTGGTTGATTTGCACGCAAATTCTCGAGGAGGTGTGTGTGTGTGTGTGTAAAGCTATCTATTTTTTTAGGCGTCCACTCTTTTTACTCTTTCTCATATTAACTTTTATTTAAATACTCTTTTTTATAAAAAGGTGAACTTCACTCTCTTAATATATATCTGGTATGTTTTTAATCGGTTTAACAAGCTACAACTACATGTTAAAAACTAATTTCAAATATATATATTTTATCTTCAAAATTTAAATACGCTCCTAATATCAATATAATAAATCCTCTTATGTTTTTGATATTAACTGAATGGTTCAATAAGCTGTAATTAAATATCAAAAACCAATTTTGAATATATATTTTATTTTCAAAATTCAAATACACTCCTAACAAAGCATATGATATTTCTCTCTCTCTCTATATATATAAATTAGAATAACTATATTGAATGAGAACATTTTTAGCTGTTATTCTTCAATGAAAATATTTTTAGGGATTTTTCTTAACCTCTTATCTTTTTCAATCTATTATTTTTAATATCTTTAGTTTTAACTTGAATTTCAATATTTTTTTAACAAAAATCAATAATTAAAAATAATATTATATCACGATATAAAATATTTATCATAGATTTAAAATATAATTTATATGTTCTAAAATATTTATTTATCACAAAATTTAATTCTAATATAATTTATATATTTAGAAGTATTTATTTGTTATAAATTTTAGTTATATAAAATAAACATTTATTTTGTGTAATACACAGGCTAAAATATTAGTTCTAATTATATTGCCGCAAAACACGAGTGGTAAATTTTAAAATGAATTCTTCCATATCTCAAAAAAAAAAAAAAAAATTCTTCCAATTTTTTTATGTTGTAAAAATTAATTTGAAATACTAAATTTTGTTAGCTTTTGATGTATGTAGAATTAATTTTCAACGTGAAACTCATATTTAAATTTTTTATTGTTATAATCTATTGTAAAAGTAAATATTATTTGTCATGTGAAGAAAATAAATAATGTTAAATAATTTTTAAAATTAATATCAAATGTAAACTATTTTTTATTATTATTTTAAAAAGTCAACTGTTTTAAAATCTAACTTATATAGACCCTGAAAAGTTGATTTAACATTAATTTTCGTTCAATATATCATAAAAGAAAAACGATGCTCAGCGACTATTCTTTAGATACAGTTTCAACAACTGGGACGAAAATAAAAAGATTCAAGTTCTTTTAAAGAAGAGGTTAAACATAATTTCGTCCCGTGGATTATTAATTTAGTTCCTATATATAAAAATTTATTAAATCGGTTCTTATACATGCAAACGTTAATGGTTTGGTCCTTGCCATTTACAGATTTTTAATTTGATCCCTATAGATGTAGCGTATTTTTAATTTGATCTATATACGTATAGCGTATTCTTAATTTAGTCTCTATAAGAATTAAGAATGTACTACATATGTATGGACCAAATTAAGAATGCGCTATACGTATAGGGACCAAATTAAGAATACGCTACATTTATAAGGACCAAATTTAAAATGCGCTACGTCTATAGGGACCAAATTAAGAATATGTAAACGACATCATGATGACAAGGACTAAATTAAGACTGTACTACAAGTATAGGAACCAAATTAATAAGTTTTTATATATAGAGATCAAATTAAAAACCCACAATACGTATAGGGACTAAATTATGCATTTAACCTAAAGTATAATTGTATATCATAGATGGAGGCTAGCTTAGGAAACCCCACCAAATCTCCCACCGTGGGAAGTAAATTTGGGACTGTAAGATTTACTTAATTTTAAAGTAAAGGTTAGAATTTTTTTCATTTTTCATTTTCTCTTTTTTTTTCCTCTTTTCCTGTTTTGCCTTTTTTTGCTTCCTTCTTCTTCCCGTTTCCTTCTCCATCATCATTTTTAAATTGCTTAAATCGGAATCCAAATCGCTCAAACACATGATTAAATAAATAAATACGACTATATATCCCGATTAATTGCATATCATAGGCTTTAAACGATCAACATAGAAAACCAACACCATAATAAACACCAAGGTTTGCCAATTGGATATAAAATAACACAAATACATCAAATTCAAAAGTAAACATGTAATATAAAAGAAACACAAATACATGGCCAAAGTTGTGATCATCAAATACAAATACATTACACAAACCATTTGGAAGATCAAAAAAGAAAAAATGGACAATTTTTTTTTTTGCATCAATCGGAGAACTCGTTGTAGTTGGCAGCAACATGGTAGTCGTGGTGGCGCAGGGAAAAGATGTACCAGACAATGTACATGGTGGGGATGATGAAGGTGTTGCAGGCGATGCCCAAGAGGAGGGCGGGGGTGATGCTGAGGATGTCCTTAGTGCATTTGTGGAGGGAGGAGAAGTCATACACAAAGGCGAACCCTAGGGGGCACGTGGGTTCATGCGCTCAGGTTTTGGAAGGTTCGGGTGAGGGAAGAAGAGGTTGTAGGAGGGTTTGTCAGTGACGTAGAGAGGGGTAAAGGATCAGATCTCGATAATAGTAGCAAAGGTGTTGGACGAAGGGTTGCAAAATGCGTAGGAGGAGATTATGAAGGTCCTATAAGGAAGCGCCATCGCAGTGGTGGTGGAGAGGGCCAAGAGGAGAAAGAAGAGATTCCAATTCGGGAACCTAGAAGTTTTTATATATGGATAAGGCAAGGACTTGAAGAAGTTTCAAATCTAGGGTGGGAGAGAAGAAATTTTTTGGGAAGGAGAAGAGGAGAGAGAAGAGCAAAGAAGAAAAGAAAAAGGGACAAAATGAGAAAAAAGGAAAGAAAGAGAAAATAAAAAAATTAAGGAAAAAATTTTAATCATTGATTCAAAATTAAGTAAATCTAACGATCTCAAATTTGTTTTTCATAGTGGAAAACTTGGTGGGGTTTCCCACGTTAGCCTCCACCGTATATCATTTGTTGTACATTCATTATACTGGGGCAAAAAAAACATTAACGATGGTTAGCTACAGTTATTTAGATAGTTTCCACAACTTGGAGAACAATAAAAAGAAGGCCTAAATCTGTAATATAGTTTAGGGTGCTGTAACAAAATATGAAAATAATATTTGGAATCACACTTCCTATATATTTTTTTAATACATCAGAAGGTTCTTGAACATTTTAAGAATTTTTAATTAGGTTTTTAAACTAAAAAAAAAATTATAATTGGGTCATTGATCTTTTACAATTATTGTAATTGGTTTTGGAGTTAGTAAAATCAACATAAATTGTTATTTTTCTGGCAGTTTCAAACTATCATAAACTAACTTCAGAAACTTAATTACAAAAATTATAAAAAAATTAAAGATCTAATTACAAATTCTTTTAGTTTAAGAACCTAATTAAAAATTTCTAAAATATTCAGGGACCTACTAATGTATTAATTTTTTTTCTTAATTATATTTTTTATCCTTTTAATTTGAGTTATATGTGATTTTAGTTTCTTTAATTATTTTGAGTTAATTAATTAAGTTACTTTTAAAATTATATATTTAGTTTTTCATCAATTTTTATTTAAAATGATCAAATTCTCAATTTTTTAACCGAAATATTTAAAGATTTACAATAGTTTTAAGGTATGGAATAATTTTAAAAGTTTAAAAATTAAAAAATTAATAATACCAAAATCACATATAATTGATTTGTAGTGTCTGACACACAAAATCACATTCTTCAGCTCCTTTTGTCTCATACCTCGTTGATAAATTGGATAGAATTATACTGAAATAGTAATTATCAACGCCTAGCCGTCAATAATGATTTTATACTTTAAAATAAAAGAATAAAATAAAATAATGAAATAGAAAAATAAATATTTTTGAATAATTAAAAAATGTATAAATGTAATTACATAATTATAAATCAAGTATTTACATAAAAATTTAAAAAATGTAATGCAATAATAAAGAAAAGTAAGGTAAAATATGTTTTGTCCCTTTACAATTTTCAAAATTTGGTTTTAGTTCTAAAAAAGAAATTTGTACTATTTTACTGCATCAAAATTCAAAACATGTTTTTTATACCCAAGTCTAACTTGTTAACTTAGTGCTGACGTGGCAAATGAAGTTTCGCGTTAGCATTACACATATGGATATTTTGGGCAACGTGACATCCACATTACCCACAAGGCTGTCATGTGACAAGTGATTTTTTTATCCTTAAAAAATTTCAAAGTTTAATTTTTTTACTTATAAAATTTAAAATTTGATTTTA
Source organism: Spatholobus suberectus (assembly GCA_004329165.1). Classification (NCBI taxonomy): domain Eukaryota; kingdom Viridiplantae; phylum Streptophyta; class Magnoliopsida; order Fabales; family Fabaceae; genus Spatholobus; species Spatholobus suberectus. Next base: position 58,020,775 of record CM014729.1, read on the forward strand.
GTCCTTATAAAATTTAAAGTTTGATTTTAGTCTCCATAAAATTTAAAAGATTGATTTTAGTCCCCATAAAATTAAAAAGTTTGATTTTAGTCCTTAATTAATTTATTATCTTATTTTCATCATTTTTTAAATCTCTAATATCTTATTCATTCACTTTCACATTCATCTTACTAACATAATCACATAGTTTGTTCAAATAATAGTTGTCAATTCAATTAGGAATCAGTTATCAGACTGGTTAGGTCAACCCTCAAAACAAGTCATCTATGGAATAGTTGCTTATGTATTGTTAAACTTCAATGTTTTCACATATATGATTAAGAAATGCTAACAACACATTCTCTACCACAATCTTTTGAACACATTCTCTACTACTAGTTGAAATTTATTTAAAATCATAATTTTATGAGTGTCACTTCTTATTTAATGAGTCTCACTCATGATTTTATAGTTTTCAAAAAATTTGAACCAATAATAAAGAGTGTCTAACCAATAATAAAGAGTTTGTAATTTTTCAAATAAATTTGTTAAACAATTAAGTATTATAATAAAAATCGATGTCCTATATTCTTTTAGAAAGTATATTTTTTTTGAACAATTGTGTATTATCTTATATTATATTTATAATGATCTTATTTTTATTTTGAAATATATATCGTAAAATATACCTTCATTTAAATTTTATGCTTTTGTTATTCTTCTATTTAACTATACATAATGTTAATATTTATATATTATGTTAATAAGTCGGGTTGACACAATCTTGTCCTATATACTATTAGGTTTTGATTGGGTTGGGTTTAAGTTCACATAAATGACCCTAACAAAATTTCAGGTTAGGGAGGAACAAAGATAAATCTACTGTAACCAGTCCCATGCTCACCCTTACCAATAATCCTTTCTCTCTCTATATAAATTAGGATGATTATTTTAAATGAGAATGTTTTTAGGAGCTATTCTTCGATGAGAGTATTTTTAGGTTTTTTTCTTCAATGAGAGCATTTTTAGGGTTTTCTCTTAACCTTTTATGTCTTTTAATTTATCCTTTTCATTTTTATTTCTTAATTAAATTTTAATGTTTTTTTAAAATAAATTATCAATAGATAAAAATGTAATATTTTATGAGGACTAAAATTAAACTTTTAAATTTTAGGAGGTGTACTGCCTGGATTTGGCACCTCATGGTTAGGCTAAGTAGCCACTTCAGCATCTGACTGAGGTGTTATGCTAAGTAGGGATTGACCTAACATAAATAAGGAAATAAGGACACTTGCATATAATATAGGAAACTAGGCTCAAAGTCTTGATGTTCCTGACAACTAAACCAAGTAACTTGGCTAGAATCTCACACCCACATACAGAGGGTCAGGTGCACACTTTCTAACCTTAATTTTCCTAATCACTAAACCCTACATCCTTATCAAGACCTCCATCTCTGACTTGAGCCTCGAAGTGTTTTGGTAGGTACCCTCCAACGATGCGATCCAGGAGCAAGAAGGGAGGAGTATAACCCAGAAGAAAGAGGAGGAATAGTGCTTTTAAGGAGGCTAGAAGGAAGACCCGATTTTGTAGGAACATTTTGGTGCCCAACATGGAGTCGAGGTAAACTTTCTCTCAACCAACATTTTTTGCGATGGTGAGAACTAAGAATGTGACGGCAGGGGATTAGGGCAACGACACAACGCTATCATTGGAAGACCACCCCTTAATCTAGGCCCTGCACCAAGAGATGGTGGCCATGTAGAAGAAAAGTGACGAAGAGATGGACAAGCTCCGTAAGGAAAACGCAAGGAGTCAGGAACAATGCAAGCGGTTAGAAAGGGAGAACTAGTAGAACTCGGCTGCACAAGAAGCAACGAAAAAGTAGGAGCATGACACGCAACAGTTTCACGTCGAGCCCAGCCTCTACCAGAAACACGCAAAAGAATGTTGATGGAATTGCAACAGAGGACTTTGACTTAGTCTCGCCCTTTTACTTTTGGCGGCTCGGTCTGGAAGCACCCCTTCGTGAACGACATCATGGAAACCCCACTCCCACTTGGTTAGAAGAGTTTGAACATCGACTGATATAATAGGACGACCAATTCGAACAAGCACATAGACACCTATACCACCCAGGTAAACTTTCACTAATGATGATGCTATACTGTGTCTTGCATTTTTGACCTCCCTCGTGAGGGCTACTTTGAACTAGTGCACACTGCTTTTGCCGAACTCTATTGATTCCTTTGCTACACTTGTTGTGAGGTTTTGAGCATCATATGCAACCAGTAAGATGTTAACCTATTGGCAAGCGTACTAATCATACAAGTAGATAGTGATGAATATGAGTATCGTTTCCTAAGGGAATTGATCAATACTAGGTGTTTACGCTACTTGTTGTACCAAGGAAGGTATTCGAGAGGAAATTAAAGACTTTGTTTGCTTAGAGGATTTTAACGAACACGTGGAATGCAAAAGTAAAAATTTATAACAACAATTAAAAACGTTAGGGTTTGACTTTACTAAACCATCTTTTCATGCATACAAAGGTCACTTACTGAGTCAATGATTCATTCATTAACAAAAACCATTCAAATATCTAATCCTTAATCTTTTATAAGAATAGATCTAAATCAATTAGTTAAACTTACCAATTCCTTGATTAATTTAGCTAACTAACTTGTTTTAAGAATAGAGGTTAAGACATGGCTAATGACTAGTGTTCCATTCCTAGATACATAATTTGTTAGGTGTTTACTCCAGATCTATGTAATAAAATTGTTTTCCAACAAATCCAATATTATGGGAGATTAGGCCACAATAAGCTTTAAGAACAGAAGCAAAACACAAATGAATAAAACATAAACTTTCAATAAATGACTTAAGAAGTATACATGAATGTAGGTTTAGTACATCCCAACTAGGGTAAATCTAGCTACTCATGGTGTCAAGGAGCAACTAGAAGGAGATGATGAAAGTAGATCAAAACTCTATGGAGTACTTTCCAGCTAAATCCAAGGCTCCTAAGTGGTGGGAGATGACGAGCCCTTCATTCGTAGAGAAAGAATCTTCCTTTTCTCAAAAACCCATCAGTGCCCTAATGCCATTTTGCAAGTTCATTAAATGAGCTGGCCTAAAGTGAAGGCAACTCTCGCTTAGCGAATACCCAAATTGTGACTCCAGAGTGCCTATTTCGCTCAACGAGATATACTCTTGTTGAGTAAATCTATCACCTACAGATTCTCTTTCCTTCTAGAACTCATAATTTTGCTGAGCGAAAATCATGCTCGCTCAGTGACCCCATCTTGATGTACACTTTTTTGGTAGCTTCAATCCTAGTCCTTCAAATCCTACAAAAAATAAGCCAAGATCAAAAGTCAAGTGTTCAAAATTCAAGGCATCCACCTACTGACCTACTCTATTTACATTTAGCTAAAACTAGGGTCAATTAAAGTTTTACGTAAGGGTAAAAGAGTTTCTAGCACATAAATACACACCTAAAAAGTGTGTAAAAATGCCACTTATCACTCCCCCAAACCTGCATCTTTGCTTGTCCCTAAGCAAAAGTGTACCCCGAAATAAGTATCCCATCAAAATAAGTATGGACTGAAATCAATTTCTAATCAAAAACTACTTTTCATGATCCCTAATTGGAATATACACAAAACACAATATGCCAGTCATACACTATCGTGCCCACAGTAGAACTGATAGACAAATTGCAAAGCAACTGAATCACAAGGGATTAATGGAAGTGACACTATACTCATTAAAAAACAAAAGACACTTATGCTCTCATAGGATATGTATTTCACTCAAGTACACAAGTGTATCAAGGTAAGTGTATCATTCCACCACACCATTAAGAGCATGCAATTTAACTTTGATTTTCATCTCAAAAGCAATTGCCATACACACATGCATAAATCATAAGGATTTTCTTCTGGTTGTAACTTGGATGGACTACAAGCAAAATTGGTTTTTTAGGATAATCAATTGAACACCTAAGGGAGGAAAAGAGCAAAATTAACATGTTTCCCTTTCACAAACCTTTGAAATTAACCCCTTTTTTTCTAAGCACAAGCAACAACATAATGATTGACAAAGATAAAGCGATTTTTTTTTAATGATAAACTTTCAAACATGATGCATTTATAGAGCACATATTCATCCAAATTCCCAGAACCTAGTTTCCTTTCTCGAAAACTTAATGAAAAATTCATTCCTCAAAAATTTTCTCTTCTACGCCTCTGGTGTAGGGAATATAGTGTTTTTCATTAGGTTTAAGGGTTTGCATTTGAAAATTTTACATCAAGACTCAATAGGGTTAGTTAAGACTACGAAAATTTTTGTCAGGTTGGTTTTTTTGGCTTAATGGCTCATTAACAACAAAATTCCTTGATCATTTTTTTATACAAACATGTATGTCAAAAAGCACTGAGAATCAAGCAAAATCAATTGTATCACTAAAATGGTGGCGCTGACAAGAATTTTCAATATAGGCTCAAGCGCTCACACAATTAAAAAAAGAAGAAGCAAAAGTATACTCAAGCCTTTCAAGATATCATGCCACAAACATTAATTGCATGAAGCGCACAGTGCACTAAAGCTATCGTAACTAGGCATGCAACCACAAAACATATAACAAAGCACTAATGCATCCAAAATGGTTAAATGCAACAAAAAGAGTGGGAATCATGTAAAGCAAGCGAAAATTTAACCCAATCCCATTGTCATGTAGGTATACCATGTAATCCCAAAAAAAAAGAAGAAGAAGAAAACTATACCAAGCATGAAAACTATACCAAGTATGAAAATTGTAACTATAAGCGTGCAAGATAAAGTAAAGATAAAGATAAAGTGAAAAATGTAAAAGATGAGTCTTGAATGGTGTTGCTACACAGGGAGGTCAAAATCATCCTCCTGAGATATATGTTCTGCCATCTCCTTATGATCCTCTCTAGCTACTATTGCTCGACCTCCCTCAGGATCAACAGGCTGGTCCCCAACCTCTGCAGGCCACTGAACTCTAGCAAGAAACTCCTCCTCTGTAAGGCAAGGTGTAGGTCCTAAGGCCCCAGATGAAATGTGCAATGTTAGGTCGCAAAATGCCTCTAGAAGTGCTAATTGTCCCCAATGAAGAGTGGCATTTTCCTGCCTACAAAGAAGTATCTGCTATGAGAGTTGGGAACTTTGAGATCTGGGCTACACTCTGGGGGGAGAAGTGGCTTCCTCTTCATCATTAATGCAATTTTTATGGATGTATTTGGCTGTGATGGTTGGGCAGAGATGAGTGATGGGCTACTCAAAGACATTCACACCCTTGCTTTAGCATAGCATGGTAATGAGGGCAAGAAATCCAAGCTTAGTTAAGCCATCTAAATCTGTAGCCAGCTTGATGTGAAAGGAGATGACAACTCCAATATCAATATCCATCCCTACTAGAATACCATGAATAAAATGGGCACGACCCACTATAAGATCAGAGGTGTGTGAGCAGGGGTTAATGTTAGAATAAAGAAAAGTAGTCCAGATCTGAGCAATGGTCCTCATATGCTTCCTGCTGATCTGAAGGGGTTCCCTCTTTTGGTTTCTCTCCAATTCTATGCTTGGAATGCACAGTAGGCTAGCCACTGCTTCGTCATCTACAGGCTGCTCACTGTTCACCCATTTGTTAAACTCACAGGGACTAGCATCAGGGCTTCTCTTAGTCTTGAGGAGCTGGTTAAGTGTCCTGGCATTGTAGTTGATGTGCTTTCCTTTGACAAATGCTTTCTTCCCTACCTATCCAACCTCCTCTAGAATGGCATTTGCATAGAATTCCTTAATTATGGCTTCATTAATGTAGTCAAGCAAGTCAGCCAAAATGTACCATCTTCTCCTTTCTAGTTCAGCCTTAAACTCTTCATATTCTCCTTCCTTAAGGTTGACCTTCCTTTTAGCTAGCATGCCTCTCCTGGACAGCTGCCCATATCTGTTCTCATGGAATTCTAAAAGGAATTAGCTATTATCAAATAGTGGAGGAGGTTAGGAAGTTTGGCCAACTTTTGGTGCCTTTCTCTTCCCCCTAGAGGTGGATTTAGCAGCTATGTTTTGGGCCTGACATGGGGGAGCCATCTACAAAACAATGGATTAAAAGGATTCAAGAATATTAGATATCAGTTAAGTCCCAAAATAACAATGGCTAGAGTATTCAAAAAAAGAATGACAAGACAATGCTTTGTTTAAAGCTTTCGCTGAGTGAGGCTAAAATTTTGCTGATTGAACAAACATAGAATATGGATGAAATGAATGATTCACTGACTGAACCCTTTGGTCACTGAGGGAGTATAAAAAATATCCCTTTGTGGGTCAATGATTCATTGAGCGAACCCTTTGGTCATTCAATGAATTGAAAGAATGCATTTTGTGGTAATGGAATTCGCTCAACGAACCCAGTGGTTGCTTGGCGAATTTAACAACTGGGTTTATGCATGAATGTACAATATTCGCTTGGTGAATAAGAGATTTGCTAAGTGAATCTCATAGGATGATCCAGATGCTACATATGTATGAACATTGCTGAGTGAATGAAGGATTTGTTTCGCGATCAGGGCAGATTAGCCAAATTTTTGGCTAATGCATTCTTACGAACACCTTGCATAATCTATCCAATAATCATAACTTAATGTAGAATTAGTAGAAGATCTACCAAGAACATACAAAAACAACATAAACAAGAACAAATAAATGGAAACTTCATGAATCATTGGAAAACTAAGAGTGTGATGGAAGGGAGATGCAAATGCTAAGAAAAGAGAGGTTGATAGAATTTTGGGAGAACTTCTTGAACTCAATGATTTAGAGTTTGAAAACTTGAAAAAAATGAGGGAAAAACGACTTATAGGGGATGCAGATTTCCCAAATTCACTAAGCGAACATTAGTATTTGCTCAGTGAATTTTAAGATTCCAAAGAGTGTGCCTTTTGGACTCATTTAAATTTGCTCAGCCACGTTGGTGGTCGCTTAGTGAAAACAAGAGTAATAGAGAGTCCCAACTTTTAGTAAAAATTCGCTCAGCAAAACATGTAATCGCTGAGCGAAAATAAGCATAACAAAGAGTGCTATAAATGGAAGCCCATAGGTCACTTAGTGATTATTAATTCGCTCAGCGAAATATAGGGCAAGAAAGAGTGACATTTCAAATTTCCCAAGAATTGCTCAGCGGCGAGATCACGTTTCGCTGAGCGAATATACTAATTCAGGAAGACACAAAAATCTGAATGCAACAAAGTGCAATATGTTAGTTAGGCACATAAGGTCATTATCCCTTAAACTTCTTTCCAAATATTCTCCCCTTCACCATTCTCTTAAAGTAACAACACAAAAACAACGTATTCTAAATAGAATTAAAGGTAAACTGACAATCAGAATGAATGAGAAAAGGGTCAAGAAAGCTGGTTTGCCTCCTAGTAAGCACTTCTTTAATGCCATGAGCTTGACAAGCCAGAGGCTTCAAGGATCCACGAGATGCAAAACAGTGGTAAGTCTCTGAACATCACCACCAAGATATGCCTTGAGTCTTTAACCATTCACCACCCAACTCCTCTTTGCCTCTGTGTCCTCAATTTCCACAGCTCCATAGGGTTTGACTTCTTTAACCACAAACAGGCCTGACCATTTGGATTTAAGCTTTCCTGCAAATAGTTTTAGCTGGGAGTTGAAAAGGAGCACTTGTTGTCCCAACTGAAACTCTCTCTTGAGAAGCTTATTGTCATGATAAACTTTGATGCACTGCTTGTAATGCTTTGAGGATTCACATGCATTTAAGCGCATCTCTTCCAGTTCATGCAGCTGACGGAGTCTCTTCTCGGGTGATTGAGATAGATCAAAATTGAGCAACTCAATAGCCTAATAGGCTCTATGTTCCATCTCGACCGATAGGTAACAAGCCTTCCCATACACCATTTGCAATGGAGACAGTCCAATTGGTGTTTTGAAAGCTGTGCGGTATGCCCAAAGAGCGTTATCCAACTTCTTTGAGCAATCTTTCGTGGATGATGACACTGTCTTTTCTAGGATTTTCTTGATTTCACGGTTGGAAACTTTAGCTTGGCCATTGGTTTGCGGGTGGTATAGAGAAGCCACTGTGTTTCACATTATAATGCTCTAAAACCTTCTAAAGTGTGACCTCCTATCACTAATTAGAATTCTTGGAACACCAAAATGGGAGAATATATTTTTCTTGAAGAACTGTATCACAGTCTTGGCATCATTTTTCAGAGCTGCAATTGCCTCCATCCATTTGGATATGTAGTCCACAGCAACAAGTATGTATTTATTTAAGAATGAAGATGGTAGAGGTCCAACAAAATCAATACCCCAACAATCAAAGACTTCCATTTCCAGAATATTTTGTAACGACATTTCATGACATCTAGAGATGCTTCCGGTTCTTTGACATTGTAAGACACAAAGATAACAGAAGAAGGGGGGTTGAATTGTGTTATCGCAAATTTTCGCAAAACTTTTGTTAAAGACGTATCATTTGAAATAAGATCAATTTTTTTTTCAAAAACACTTTATAAGATAGACAAAAGCTGAAAAACAAACTAGAAGGCACACAGAAATTATACTAGTTCGTCTCCCCTAGAGACTATCTCTAGTTCTTGGCAACAACCAAGTTCCACTAACTTTTTCAAGTTACAAGTATTCTTTCCACAAGCCTCTTCAAGCTCAACCCAAGTAGTCTTTTACTTGCCTCTCCAAGCAAAAACCCAAGTATTATTTGAATCAAAGCCTCTTTAGTCTTCCACCAATCTCGTTAAGAAAAAGGTTTACGTGTGAGTTACCTCACTGGGTTTAACGTCTTAACAGACGAATATACAATGAAGTATAAAAAGAATTTTACAATCTGCAAATATATAAGAGCTTTTTCTTTTCTTAAAGAGTTATCATTTTTCAAAAATAGTAGCCACTATGATAACAACAACCACTCGAAGGAGGTCTCTTCTTCTAATTATAGGCTTTTCAAAAAGTATCCGTTGAGTGCTTTGTAGAAGACGACCTTCGTCTAATGAAGAGAGTCGTTGGAGCATTAAATGTAGCATTTAATGCCTTTTACCAACTTGTCATATGATAAGATAAAGCAGTCTACTTATCTTTTCTATTCTTGTACTCAATCTTGTAGCAATTGTCATGTCTGTTTTCCCGTTCTGACATTTGCACACATATTCCTTCTTTTTCGTTGACTTTCTTTGAAAATAGGTATGTAGGCTTTATACATTTCAAGGTAGCTTACGCTCTAATTGATGTGCAAATCATTTTCGAACGTTGTTATCGTCTGTAAGATTTGTTAGTTACGAAATTTATCTGATCAAAAGATAAGACGATATTCATTTTAAAAACATCAGACAATTGCTTGCGAACGAATGATCAGACCATTATGTAAGGAAATATATAATTTAATTGTTCTTTATTATCAAAATATTTAAGAGTTATAAATTCGTCCTTTGTCTTAACATTCTCCTCCTTTTTGATGATGACAAAAAATTATAGTTCTTGTAAAACATTTTTCTAAGAAAACGCTTTGTGATGAGTGAGTTTTAATTTTTAAAACATTTTTTATATAGGTGTACTCCAGTTAAACAGATGCAATATATATAAAGAAGTAACTGAAAGAAATTAGACGATATCATTCAACACATAATTCATCATTGTATAAAAAAAATTGTACTCCCCCTAAGATTGATATCTTTATACTCCCCTATTGTCTTCTATTTTTCTCACCCTTTTGGCATCATCAATAAGAAGATTCAGAGTTTGAAGGTGTAGATGATGAGCCGAGGTCACTTTTGAAGCGCTTGGCCAGCTTGGCTAACAAAACTTCTACTCGTTTACGTTTCCTGCGTTCTTTCCTAAGATCAGCTTCAAGACGCTACACAGTCTGCTTCAATTCATTGAAAGCTTGTCTATCGTCTAAAGGTGTAGGTGCAGAGCTGGTAGCTGCTTCATCACTGGGTTCCTCTACAAAACATAGGTTGAAAAGATAGGGTAGAGGGGGACCATAGAACCAAAAGTGGCCGTAAGGTAGATAGATTTCAAAGGTTTTAGAGAAGAAGAAGATATAGGTTTAGGGTAGGTTTATGGATAATTGATTTTGGGGGTTGGATGTACAGCTGGAGGGAGACAGAGAGACTTGCGTCTAGTGACCTATCGGATGAAGAGCAACTTCATGGCTTAGAAGATTTTTCTGTTCGGCAATCAGACCTGAAAAGTGTTTCAGTGCTTTAACACAGTTTTGGAACCTTTTTCGGTCTATGCTTCTGAGAGTTGCTTTGCCTTTTAGTTTAGCCAACTGTGTAGATGAAAGTACTCTCTATCTGATCATCAAGTGCCTTCGAGGGTTACGTCTAAACTTCGATTCTTTTCCTTTCCCCATAGATAGATTCTGGCATGGATAATTCTTCGGACAACAGATACGAAAGGTGGTCCATGGCTTCATGAGGAGCCACATTCGAGTAGCCATGAGTCTAGGCGAGCCTAGCTCAAGGTCTAAACACCTTCGCTCACAAATAGCATGCTGCAGAGATATCTACATCTTCTCTCGCATGAAGTTGTTCATCACCCTTCTTAACTCCCAGTCATCATCACCAATCCACCATTTTTCAAAATATGGACTGTCTTCTGGGCAGATGGCGAAGGGGTAAGTCTTGATTATCCCATGACAGAACGAATATATAATTTTGGGCTTGTAATGGTACATTCTGCACATGATCAGATACTCTGAGTAGTTATATTTCAGCATGAAAGGAGAGGTGTGACAGAGAATCCTACGCTGTCTCCAAACTTCATATCCAGTTGGAAATTTCGTTCTAGTTGAGGGTGGATAGACAAAGATTGGAGCGTCTGATAGAGTGCTATATCCTTCCTCCCAGACGTATAGGGTGATGTGTGGCTCATAACACATGGCTGGGGTAGTTTCTTCTTCAATATCAGGAAAATTTTCAACGTACCCATAGTGTACTAGAAGTGGCCATTCTTCATTGATGAGAATTGTCCACATCCTCGGATTATTAACTTCGCCCAGTTCATAGTTGGTGAGAGCTTGAAGAACTTCTGGGTCAAAGGGCTTTGATAATTGATATTCTTTTGTTGTTCCAGTCTGATGCGACTCAGGCTGCTCAAAGTATATCATTGTGCGCCTTTGGAGATGTTTAGACGGAGGCATTTCAAAGCAATAAGCTTCTTGTGATGTTTCGTCTATCATAGGTGCAGCTCCTTTAGATGAAGTTCCTTCTGTTTCAGGTTCCGTGAAGGAAATAGAGAGTGAAACAGCCCTTGTAGGCTGATCAAAGCTGGGTGCGGCTGTTAAGTTTACAAAAGATGGTTGAAGACTTGAGATAAAGAAACAAATTATGGAACTTCCCAAAAAAGAGATCTAGGTAATCTACCTCTTGAGGTAGGTCCTCTTGAGTCAACAGCTCTTGCTCTTCATGCTTTACAGGGGCTGTTTGTAGCGAGTGCTCAATCATAGATCGAAGCACTGCTTCCTCGATCTGTTCTTGCTCTGCCTCAGCTAGTTTTTCTTCTTCTTCTTTCTTCTTATTTTCAGCCCGTTTTGATTCAGCTCGGGCTTTCTTGAGTTGCTTTTCTTCTTGAGCTCTTGTTTTTGGTGTAACACCCTAAGGGGCATTACCGTAACTAGGTCTAGATTTAAAAAAAACAAACTGAAAAAGGTAGAAACAACATACAAATACTACTCATAAATATAATTAAACATTATATACGAACAATACAATAAAAAAAACATACATGCCAAATATAACTCATCTATCACCTGAAGGTATCATACAAAATATAAAGAAGAATACAAAAACATAATATAAACTAGACTACGTTTTCTTGCACGTGACTCCAAGCTCCATCTACGCGTGTCTTCACCTGCATCCTGAAAAAGGGAAAACTTAAAGAATGAGACATAATGTCTCAGTGAGTGCTCTAAGGACTCTACGGCTGGGTTAGACTCTTCTATTCGGACAACCTTCATTACTTATCTCTCATGGCTTTAGCCTCATTGGGTTTCTCATAATTATCTATACCTATGGTTGAATCTACACCTTTCAACAGTCAATACTCCTTGTTAATTGCTCTCTCATTCTCACAACTATTATATTGGTTTACTATCTCATTCTTAACTTAAGAACTCATCCTCATTATTTATACTTTTTTACTCAAAACCCTCTTTAGAATTTACTCTTCTTCCTTTTAATATTCAAAGTTGTCCCCTAGGGTCAAGTCTAAGGTTACAGACATCCTAAAATACTCTTATTTCATTCTCTCTCTTACTTGTCTTATACCTTTCTATTACGCCATGAGGGAATTCACCCTTCCTCTATCTTATTCACAACTATTATTATCCAATTAGAACCCTCATAACACTATCCTAAGGTCTAGCCTCTCACTTATCCTTAAGGTAGCAAACACAATTCCAATTACAAGCATATAATTGTTTCACATTCTTTGTCTAGTAACTAGACATATACCTCATTTTGTTTTATCAAACAGGAACGACACTCGTGCAAGATATGATCACATGTCCACAACTTTAACATTTCATCACAAGGCACAATTGCATTCTTACATAGAATTCACATAAATAGGGTCACATAGAATTCACATAATTACAACATAGCACACTCTAACATATCACACTATAACAAGATACATATGCGTGCTATGTTCCTAAACCTCTACTCATGCACATGTGGTACCAACCTAAACTTTTCGGAAAGTAGACTAGGAGTAAATGCAGGCCATAAGAAGCGTCATCGGTACCGATGCCTTCGGCTTTCGCACCCTCAACTAACATGATATCCCCCGGTGACTAGTCAGGGTTACCTAGTTTTGCCAGTACGCCCCGGCTCCATGGGATCAGCATGGACCATTGGAGTTTTCCCAACCGGATAACCCCCAAGGCTAAGGTTAGACAACTCATCACGGCCCCCACCAGCCAGATTCCTACATACTTTCCTCATCACATAACTCAAATGTTATGATGCATGGTCACAAATAATGCTTACAACTTTTTATAGACTTTTATCATGAAACATTGACACAATTTCATATCACATTCAGTTTCTTTCAAGGTAAATAATAATCATACAATATAACCTCAACAAGCCATAAGAAAACAAACAACAATGAGTTAAAAACTGCAAAGAGGAGCTCATAAACACAAAGAACGAAATAACAAAAGTCGTATCCACCCAGCAAGACGGAAGTCCCGCTCAGCGGTCCAGCGAACCCGCCGCCCAGCGGGTATTTCACCCCGCCCATCGGCTCTGCGTGCCTAGCGTAAACGCAGAATCCAGTTTTTGAAGAAAAGTCGCCCAGCGGCTATCTAATCCCGCCGGGCAGATCCGAGGTACTAATTTTAATTTATTTTTCCTATTGTCTTTGGGTTCTAAATGTTTCAAGATAAATAATTAGATTCTTAATCACTCTTCTACATCGATAATTGGTCAATCTAATCTATAATTTCCTTACTCCTTCACAATCCCCTCAAAACCCATCAAATCCCTAAATTTAGGTATAAGGAGGGAAAAGATAAATAGATGAACAAGAACAAGGAAGGACATGGGGGAAAGCACTCACCTTTGTGGACATGCAAAGTTGAGTTCTAGGGTTTGGATTCTCCGGTTTCTATTCTTCCTCCTTTTCTTCCTCTTCTTCTTCTCTTCTTTTCCTCATTCTCTCTAACTTCTTTCTTCTTCTAATTGTGACGGCTAAACCTAATCCTCCTTCTCTATTCCCTTCTTATAACATATGGGTGGGTATGTGGCTTAGTGGGCTTTAGTCCCCTATTGGGCCCTAGATGCTCTTTTGGGTTGTATGATAATATTCCTACTAATTTATAATACTAAGGTATTAATAACAACAACAACAACAACAACAACAACAACAACAACAACAACAACAACAACAACAATAATAATAATAATAATAATAATAATAATAACAACAACAACAATAATAATAATAACAATAAATATAATAACAACAACACAACACAATAATAATAATAATAATAATAATAATAATAATAATAATAATAATAGGAAATATAATAATAATAATTCTTAAGACATCTTTTGTCTAATAACATATGAGAAGTGTTCTACTAAAATCTATCTCGTGGTTTATTTCTAGTACTTGAAATTTGGGCTGTTACATTTGGTACTGGAATCTTTTTGGATTTTGAGGGCTTTTTAGAAGGTTGGGAGATGGAGGGGTTTCAATAGAGGTAGGCGGTGGAGGTGGTTGTTCTAATAGAGGGGCAATAATGGTTGTGCTTGGAGTAGGAAGAAGGGTGTTAATGGAAAAGTTATCGTCTGAGTCAGGTTGGGGAGTTGATTTGGATCTCAGACGAATGGTTAAAAGTTTTTGTTTCTTGTGAGGTGGGGACGATTGGGTTTAAGGTTTGGTCTGTTTAGGTTGAGGGTCTAGTTGTGAAGGTCTTTTGATGGGTAGTTTTGGTTTTTGTGGTTTAGTTTGTTTGGATTGTGGTTGGAATGGTTGGGGTTTTGTCTATGGTAGAGGTTGAGTAGATGTAGTACCAACAGAGGGGTCAGTAGACGATCCCACTCTGAACGTAGTTCCAACAACTTCTTCTGGTGGTTTTTCCAACCCAGATTCTTTTATTCCCGCCAGACGAATGATTTTGGTGAAGAACATGGCGTAGGGAATAGGATGCTTTTGCTTGCTCTGGGCACCTTCCTTTGACTTGGAGAGATAGGATCTCCAGTTGTCCAGGATTAACACGAACATATTGACCTTCTAACTAGTAGCATCTTGTATATGCAGAATCTATCATTAGAGGTTACATTATCCTTTGAGCCTTTTCTTGGTAGAATAATGTGCAGTAAGAAGTTGTGAATCAATTTGCATATAGGCTTCATGTTTGAAGAGTACAAAAACCTCTTCAAAATATCCTTGTTCTCGGTTTGAGGCCTAGGCTTTCCATACAACGCCCTGTTGACAGTTTCTGGGGTTATGACCTTCTCCCAGTCTTCAATAAAGAGGTCACCCTCCTTTTTACAGCCAGACGCTGTTGCAATGATGTTGGTAGAGATGATGATGGCTTGATTGTCGATGGTTCCAGTGATAGTACCGTTCACTTTAGACGCAGAAGCCCAAAAGTAGGCTTACTGTGCGTGGTACCAGGTGGTTCTCTTCTGCACGAAAGCTTCCCATCCAACATTTTTTATATGCATTTGCAGAGGGAATCCTTCTTCTTCAAGCTTTTGTAAGTCGACCCATTTTCCAGTGATGAAGTCACCTTTTGGAAATCTCTCTATGGGCACAAGCTATTTCTGGCAGCCATGAGTACAGGTTTGAGAGATTTAAGATTTGAAAGTAATGGTGAGGAATAGGGTTTGAGTTTAGAGAGTTTGAGAAGTTTTCAAAAAGAGTGTAAGTGATAAAAAGAGCGATTATTTTGAATAAAAGAGAAGGTCGAAAGTACTGAAGAGACATGTATTTATGACAACTTGACATGGCAGGGGAGACAGTTCATGTTTCTTGGGTGGTTATCGAGAGTAATCATTAGGAGAAATATCAAACTAATGAATTTAAAAACTTTTCATATTCAAAGACGATCGTGTTAGTAAGACAAAATAAGATTATCAGTAAGACATTATAGAATAAGACGAAACTTTATTTAAATAAGACAATGTACGTAAGACGTTTTACTCTTGCAAAACTTTCATGTGCAAATTTTCTAAGATGAAGTTAAAAACGTTCTTCTGGCAACGCTTTTGTAAAGATATTAGCCCATTGATGGTCTGTATTAATGAACTTAATATCAAAAACATCTTTTTGAACATAGTCACAAATAAAATGATGTCTTATTTCTATATGCTTTGCTTTGGAATGCTGAATGGGGTTTTTAGATAAATTGATTGCACTAGTATTATCACATAACACAGGAATGTTATGATCAAAGCTAGCGTAATCTTCAAGTTGATATTTTACCCATAGGAGTTGTGAGCAGTAGATACATATTAAGCTTCAGCAGTTGATAATGCAATTGAGTTCTACTTCTTGCTGGTCCAGGATATAAGACATGGTCCGATGAAGTGACATCCACCACTTGTGCTTTTTCTTTCAAGTCTATCACCAGCATAGTCTGCATCACAATATCCTACTAACCTGAAATCTTTGTTTTTCTCATAGAATAAACTGAGGTTAGGTGTACCAAAGATATATCTAAAAATCCTCTTAACAACCTTTAAATGAGACTCTCTAGGGTCAGATTGAAATATGGCAAACAAGTAGACACTATGCATGATGTTTGGTTTACTAGCAGTTAAATAGAGAAGTGAGTCGATCATACCTCTATAGACAATCTGGTCTACAGGTTTACCTGATTCATCCTTTGTCATACCGACAGACGGATGCATTGGTGTGCTCATAGGTTTTGACTCATTCATCTTATATTTTTAAGCAATTCCTTTGTGTATTTTTGCTGATAAATGTATATACCCTTCTCTTCTTGTTTAACTTGTAGGCCAAGGAAGAATTTTAATTCTCCCATCATGCTCATTTCAAATTCATTCTGCATTAAATATGAGAAATCCTTACATAGAGTTTCATTAGTAGCACCAAAGATTATATCACCTACATAAATCTGAACTATAATGAAATCTCTGTTGGATTCCTTTCTAAAAAGAGTTGTGTCTACTTTGCCTCTCATAAACCCATTTTTAATAAGAAAACTGCTCAATCTATCATACCAAGCATGAGGTGCTTGTTTAAGACCATACAGAGCCTTTTAAAGTTTGAAAATATGGTCTGTGAGGTTTGGATCCTTAAAACCAGGAGGTTGTCTAACATAGACTTCTTCCTCAACGAAATCATTTAAAAAAGCACTTTTCACATCCATTTGAAAAAGCTTAATGTTTTTATGAGAGGCAATGGCAAGCATAATTCTAATAGCTTCTAATCTAGCAACAGGAGCAAAGGTTTCAGTGAAATCAATACCTTCTTGTTGATTGTAACCTTGAGCCACTAACCTTGCTTTATTTCTGATTACTTTACCATTTTTGTCAAGCTTGTTGCAGAATACCTATCTTGCTCCAATGATGCTCTTATGTTCTGGTTTAGGAACAAAAATCCAAATATCATTTCTTGTGAATTGATATAGTTCTTCTTGCATTGCTATCACTCAGTCATCGTCTGTTAGTGCTTCTTCTATCATCTTAGGTTCAATTTCTGAGACTAAGGCACAAGACGCTTGATTCTTTAGTGATGACCTTGTTTTAACTCCTTCAGTTCTTTCTCCAATAATCTGATTATGAGGATGATAGGTAACGAACTTCCAATCCTTGTGAGATCCTTTTGTCTGACTATCGATCTGTTGTTGTTGAGGAGTATCTTCTGATTCTTTTTCTTTGTTTGTTTTTGTTTGATCAGACGGTCCTATTTGTAAATCTGCAAAATCTTCTTCCAAATCTAATAGTCTCCTATCTGGGGTTAGTGTATCATTAAATTTAACATGGATAGATTTTTCTACAGTAGAAGTTCTAGAGTTGAATACTCTAAATGCTTTTGATGTGTTGGAATATCCAAGAAAAACACCTTTATCAACTTTAGAGTCAAATTTTCCTAGTTGATCTCTAGCATTGAGAATATAACATTCACATCCAAAAGAATGAAAGTATGAATGTTGGGTTTTCTACCTCTTCACAGTTCATAAGAAGTCTTTTTAATTATTGGTCTGATCAATATTCTGTTTTGAACATAACATGCTGTATTTATAGCTTCTGTCCAAATGTACTTAGGAACTAAATTTTCATAGAGCATGGTTCTTGCCATCTCTTGTAGAGTTCTATTTTTTCTTTTAATTACCTCGTTTTGTTGAGGTGTTCTCAGTGAGGAGAAGTTGTGGAAAATTCCATTCTTTTTATAGAAGAATTTGAACTCAACATTTTCAAATTCATTTCCATGGTCACTTCTAATTGTAGTAATACAAAACCCTTTTTTCATTTTGAACTCTCTTACAGAATATTTCAAACACATTAAAAGACTCGTGTTTGTGAGCTAGGAAATAAACCCATGTATATCTAGAATAGTCATTAATAATGACAAAACCATACTTTTTCCCACCAAGACTAAGAGTTTTTGTAGGTCCAAACAAATCCATATGCAGTAATTCTAAGGGTCTGGAAGTGGAAACAACATCTTTTAATTTAAAGGAGATTTTGATTTGTTTCCCTTTCTGACATGCTTCACAAAGAAGATGAGTTTTCCAAGAAATTTCAGGCAATCCTTTTACTAAACTCTTTTTATATAGTTTTGAAATATGTTTCAAGTTGATATGCCCGAGCTTTTTATGCCAAATCCATTTTTCATCTTCTTTGGTCATTAGGCAAAAAACATTTTATTTGTTCAGATCTTC
Source organism: Spatholobus suberectus (assembly GCA_004329165.1). NCBI lineage: Eukaryota > Viridiplantae > Streptophyta > Magnoliopsida > Fabales > Fabaceae > Spatholobus > Spatholobus suberectus. The sequence continues at coordinate 58,039,196 of CM014729.1, forward strand.
AAACTCAATCTTATACAGATTGTTATGTCTTTTGGCAGTAAAAAGAATAGATTCATCATTTCTTTTGACTATGCATGATTCCTTGTTGAAGGATACAGTACACCCACTGTCACAAAATTGACTTATGCTAAGTAGATTGTATTTTAATCCTTCAACGCATAAGACATTATCTATAGATGGAAGATGAGGCTTACCAACTTTACCTATACCAATGATTTTTCCTTGTCCATTTCCACCAAATGAGACAGTTCCTTCATGTGATTAGAGGTCGAAGAACATAGACCTTTCTCCTATCATGTGACGTGACCATCCACTGTCCAGGTACTAGAATGAATCCCTCTTTTTTCCTATTAAGGATATCTGCAACAGGAATTATTTGAGATTTTGTTACCCAAATACTCTTGGGTCCTTTCGTGTTAGTCCTAATGATCTTATTTGACTTTTGTTTCCTTTTGTGTTGACATCTTTGGAATGAATATCCAGATTTTCCACAAAAGTTATAAAAGGTTGAATAATATTTAGAAAATGATGGTTTAACACTTTTGTCTTCTACAAATCCAATCCCAGATTTGTCAGATGAAGATCTTCTATGTTTTAAAATCATTTGAAGTTTTGAAGATCCGTTTACAAATTTGGTCAGATCATGTTTCAGACTAATGACATCTTTCTTTAGTTTATCAACTTCAGAAAGAAGAATTGCCTTTTCAGGATCTGAGGCTAGGCTCTTATGCATTCTTGTCAGATCTTTCTTGAGTATCTCATTTTCTAAAATAACTTATTGATATTTTTCTTTATATTTTTTATACTTTAGAGCAATCTTGTGTGAGTTAGCAAGAAGAGTATCATATGACATATCTTCGTCATCAGACTCAGATTCATTGCCGTCAGACTCATGCAGAAAGTTATTATAATCAGAGTTTACCTCAAACGTTACTTCCTCTGCATCTGCCATGAGACATATATTAGCCTTTTCATCGTCTGAAATGCTACTACTACTGTCCATATCTTCCCAAGTGGCTAAAAGGTTTTTCTTCTTGTATCTTTTCTTTGAACTCCATCCCTTTTAAAGTTTGGGGCATTCAGCCTTAATATGTCCAAGTTATTTGCATTCAAAGCAGATAATTTCATTGTTCTCTTCATGCGAAGGCTTTTTGTATCTGGTGTCTTTCTTTCTGGAAGTTTGCTTAAATTTGTCTTTCTTCTTAAGCATCTTCTTGAATTTTCTGGTGATGAGGGAGATCTCATCGTCTGTTGAGCAACTAGAGCTTTCGTCTAAGCTCTCAGATCCTTCATACTAAACCTTCAGAGCTTTGCTCCTAACTTTTGTTTCAGTCTTTTTGTCTGCCCTTTGACTTGATTCTCCAATCTTTAGAGCAACTGAGTTATTGTTCTTAACTTTGTCTCTTTTGAAGAGATGAACTTCGTGAACTCTTAAAGTTCCTAGTAATTCATCTAAAGTTAAAGTCTTCATGCCCCTTGCTTCAGCTATGGCTGTAGCTTTGGGTTCCCATACTTTTGGAAGACTGTCTAGGATCTTGAGATTGTTCTAAGCTTTAGAGAACTCAACACCAAGACTTTGAAGTTCGTTTAGAATTGTTTGAAATCTTCTAAACATTTCATCAATGGTCTCTGTCTCTTTCATGATGAACATCTCATAGCGTCTTTGAAGAGTTGCTGCTCTTCTGGGACGAACATCTTCTGTGCCTTCATGTGTTATGCATATGGCATCCCACATTTCCTTAGCAGTTCTACAGCTGCAAAGTTTATTGTATTCAATTTTTGATAAGGCACAAGTTATAATATACTTAGCTTTTGTGTTTTGTTGTAACGTATTGTAGACATCTTGATTGTATTCATTTTCTAGCTTGGTTACAACATGATCTCCATGTGTTATGATTCTCCAGATGCTATAGTGAGTGGACTTGATGTACATTTCCATTCTGTCCTTCCAGTATGTATAATCCTCTCCATTGAAGGCTGGAGGCCTTGACAGTAAGGCTCATTCAGAAATTAACTGTCCTTCAAGGTTTGCCATGCAGATCTTTTCCTCTAACACTTGTTAAGGTGCTCAACCCCTAGAGGCTGAGCTCTGATACCAAATTGTAAGACACAAAGATAACACAAGAAGGGGGGTTGAATTGTGTTATTGCAAATTTTCTCAAAACTTTTGTTAAAGACGTACTGTCTGAAATAAGATCAAAAAGATTTTTCAAAAATGCTTTATAAGATAGACAAAAGCTGAAAAACAAATTGGAAGGCACACAAGAATTATACTAGTTCGTCTCCCCCAAAGACTACGTCTAGTTCTTAGCAACAACCAAGTTCCACTAACTTTTTCAAGTTACAAGTATTCTTTCCATAAGCCTCTTCAGGCTCAACCCAAGTAGTCTTTTACTTGCCTTTTCAAGCAAAAACCCAAGTATTCTTTGAATCAAAGCCTCTTCAGTCTTCCACCAATCTCGTTAAGAAAAAGGTTTACGTGTGAGTTACCTCACTGGGTTTAATGTCTTAACAAACGAATAGACAATGAAGTACAAAAAGAATTTTACAATCTGAAAATATATAAGAGCTTTTCTTTTCTTAAAGAGTTATGATTTTTCAAAAATAGCAGCCACTATGATAACAACAACCACTCGAAGGAGGTATCTTCTTCTATTTATAGGCTTCTTAAAAAGTATCTGTTGAGTGCTTTGCAGAAGACGCCCTTCATCTTATGAAGAGAGTCGTTGGAGCATTAAATGCATCATTTAATGCCTTTTACCAACTTGTCATATGATAAGATAAAGCAGTCTACTTATCTTGTTTATTCTTGTACTCAATCTTATAGCAGTTGTCATGTTTGTTTTCCCGTTCTGACATTTGCACACATATTCCTTCTTTTTCGTTGACTTTCTTCAAGAGTAGGTATGTAGGCTTTATACGTTTCGAGGTAGCTTACGCTCTGATTGATGTGCAGATTATTTTAGAACGTTGTCATCGTCTGTAAGATTTGTTAGTTATGAAATTTATCTAATCAAAAGATAAGACGATATTCATTTTAAAAACATCAGACGATTGCTTGCGAACGAATGATTAGACGATTATGTAAGGACATATATAATTTAACTGTTTGTTATTATCAAAATATTTGAAGGTTATAAATTCGTCATTTGTCTTAACAGACATTTATCATAGCTTTGAGCATCTGCATGTGCATCCTTGAATAAGGTAGGCCAATAGAAACCAAACTAAAGGACTTTAGCAACCTTTCTTTCTCCATTATAATGACTGCCATAAAGCGAATTGTGGCAATGCCATAGAATGCTTTTAGCTTCCTCTTGAGTGACATATCGCCTAAGAATGTTGTCAGCCCTAATTTTGAATAGGTGAGGATCATCCCACAAATAGTAGTTGGCATCCCTAAAGAATTTTTCTTTTGGTGCCAATTAAGATCCTTAAGAACAATGTCGATAGCCTTAAAGTTTGCCATATCAGAGAACCAAGGTTGCTCCTTCACCAAAAGTAAGGTTTCATCAGGGAATTCTTCTCCAATCTCCATTTGTAAAGTAGTCACCTCTTCATTGATCAATTTGGATAGATGATCAACCACTACATTTTCACTTCCCTTCTTATCTTTGATTTCAAGATCGAATTCTTGTAACAAAAGAATCCATCGATTGAGTTGTGGCTTTGAGTTTGGTTTAGTGAGAAGGAATTTAATGGCTGCATGGTCAATATAGATCACAACTTTGGATTTAATGAGATAAGGCTTGAATTTCTCTAAGGCGTACACTATGGCTAGTAACTCCTTCTCAATGGTGGCATAGTTGAACTCAGTATCATTCAACACTTTACTTGCACAGTATATAGCATGAAAGACCTTGTTTTTTCTTTGTCCCAACACAGCTCCAATTGCATAGTCACTTGCATCACACATCAGTTCAAACTCTTGGCCCTAATTTGGAGTCACAATCACAGGTGTAGTGACTAAGTTTTCCTTTAATGTGATGAATGCTTTCATGCACTCCTCATCAAAGCAGAGTAGAGTATCTTTATTCATCAAGTTGCACAATGGCTTAGCTACCTTGGATAAGTCTTTAATGAATCTTTTGTAAAAATCGACATGTCTAAGAAAGCTTCGAATACCCTTAAGATTTGTTCGTGGTGGAAGCTTTGTAATAACATCAACCTTTGCTTGGTCTACTTTAATGCCTCTAGTAGAGATATTATGTCCCAAAACAATTCCTTCTTGAACCACGAAGTGGCACTTTTCCCAGTTCAATATGAGATTTGTCTGGATGCACCTTTTCAACACCGTATCTAGATTTGCCAAGCATAAGTCGTAAGAGGCTCTAAATACTGAGAAGTCATCCATGAACACCTCTATATATCTCTCCACCAGGTATGAAAAAATGGCTAGTATACATCTCTAAAATGTTGTCGGTGCATTGCATGACACAAATGGCATCTTCAGGTAGGCAAACACTCCAAAGGGACAAGTAAATGACGTCTTTTCTTATTCTTTCGGGTTAACCACAATTTGGTTATACCTCAAATAATCATCAAGAAAGTAATAATAAACTTGGCCAACTAGTCTCTAGAGCATATAATCCATGAAAGGCAACGGGAAGTGGTCTTTTTTAGTGGCCTTGTTAAGATTGTGATAGTCAATACACATCCTCCAACCCATGACTGTTCGAGTTGGGATTAGCTCATTTTTCTCATTTATAATCACAATCATGCCACCTTTTTTTGGAACCACCTAAACTGGGCTTACCTATGCACTGTTTGATATAGGATAAATGATTCCTGCTTGAAGGAGCTTAAGAACCTCCTTTTTGACAACTTGCTTCATAATGGGGTTGAGCCTTCTTTGTGGTTGAGCTACTCGCTTGAAATCCTCCTCCATCATGATTTTGTGCATGTAGTAGGATGGGCTAATTCTCTTGAGATTTGAGAGGGACCATTCAATAGCTTCATTGTTTTCCTTGAGCACTTTCACCAACTATTCTTCCTCTTTGCTAGATAAGGTATTACTGATGATCACCAGTTTATCTCCATTGTCTTTAAGGAATATGTATTTCAAATGGGGTGGAAGCATTTTAAGCTCAAGCTTTGATTTCTCCACTTTGCCTTCATTCTTCAATTCTTCAATCTTCTGCTCGCTTGGTGGGATTTCTTTTGTTGAATCCAACTGCCGTATAATGTTTTCAACTTCTTCCTCTTCCTCCTCAGTGAGATTCTCTAAGGTGTCTTTCAGAGCACACTCAAAAGAAGAAGGAGAATGTAGCTGTCTCATGGCACCTTCTATGACTTTATCTAACACATCCACCCTAAAGCAAGCTTTTCTATTATTAGGATGACTCATAGCTTCAAAAACATCAAAGTTGATTACCTCATTTTACACTCAAATCGTGAGCTTGCCATCTTGAACATCAATGAGCACATAAGTTGTCTTCATGAATGGTCTTCCAAGAATGAGAGGAACTTTAGAATTCTCTTCCATATCCATCACTACAAAGTTAGTAGGGAACATAAATTTATCAACTTTCGCAAGGACATCTTCTACTACTCCATAAGGATATTTGATGGATCTGTTTGCCAGCTGCAAAGTCATTCTGGTAGGCTTCAACTCCACATTCCTATTCTTTTCAACATAGATAAGGGCATAAGATTGGTGCTTGCCCCTAAATCCAGGAGAGCTTTCCCTATAGCCAATTCTCCAATGGTCACTGGGATTGTAAAACTACCGGGATCTTTTGATTTCTAAGGCACCATTTTCTAAATAATAGCACTGCATGCGCCCTCTAATTCCACTGTCTCTTTTTCTGTGAATCTCATCTTTTTGGTCAGAAGTTCCTTCATGAATTTAACATAAGTGGACATATGCTCCAATGCCTCTAAGAAGGGAATGTTAATATGCAATCTCTTAAAAATGTCTAGGAAATGGGCAAACTATCGTTGCTTGTCCTTTTTTGATGGAGCATGTGGGTAAGGTAGGTGTTATGCTGGAAGGGCTTTTTGTAACTTTTTCTTCTCTTTCACAATTTGACTTTTTGGCTTAGTCAGAGGATTGTTGTTCCCCATTAAGTTTTCCCTTTCTTCCTCACACTCTCCTTTCTTTTTCTCATTTTCCAAGTCTTTTTCACTCACTTTATTTTCCTCACTCTTTTCTCCCTCAACTTCTTTCTCTTTCTCACCATCTTTTCTACCAACTTCTTTTCCACTCCTTGTCACAATAACCTTGCAATGTTCCTTTGGAATGGTTTGGGTATTGGTAGAGAAATTTCCACCAGGTTTCTCTACCAATTGCTTGGCCAGTTGACCCACAAGCATTTCCCGATTCTTGATAGAGGCCTCAGTATTCTTTTGGTTTGAAATCGACACATGCATAAACTGATTCAAGGTTTCCTCCAATTTAGAGGTCTGATCTTGCTACACTTGTTGTTGGGGTGGGTGTTATTGATGAAGAGGTGGATTCTTATTAGGGGGATTGGCATCTTGTATCCATCCAAAACTAGGATGATTCCTCCACCCTTGATTGTAGGTGTTGGAATATGGATTATTGCCTTGTCTCCCATAGTTCCCCACATAATTAACTTCTTCTTGTCGACTAGGGGTAGAAGTAGTCTCACAATGACCGTTCAAATGGTCTCCTCCACAAAAGTCACACTTCATAACTTGATGATGCTGAACCTGAGTACTCTGCATAGACTTAAGCTGCTGAGGAAATTGAGCAATCTGCTTGGTAATGGCTTCAATCTGTTGAGTCAACAACTTATTCTGGGCTAGGATAGCGCTGTAAGAATCCAGCTCCAAGACTCCCCTTTCTCTTTTTACTATTTATCTTCCTCTGTCATGTTGGATCAAATAATCATTAGAGGCCATAGCTTCAATTAGTATCAATGTTTCATCTGCTATCTTTGTGTTCATTGTTCCACCTACTAAGGCATCTAACATCAACTTATCATGTGGTCTTAACCCATTATAGAAGGTTTGCATTTGGGTGAGATCATCAAAGCCATGTCTTGGACAACTCCTAAGCAGATGCTTGAATCTCTCCCAAGCATCACAAAGTGATTCTCCTTCCTTCTGAGCAAAGGTGGCTATGTTGGTTCTTACCTGTAAATATCTTGAATGAGGAAAGAATCTTTGCAAAAATTTCTTCTCCACATCATCCCATTATGTTAGACTTTGATTTGGATAAGATTAGAGCCAAGCTTTGGCTTTGCTTGTGATTGAGAATGGAAAAGCTCTAAGGCAAATGGCTTCATCTAACACACTGTTGATCTTTACTGTGTCACACAACTCACAAAAGGTGGAGAGGTGTGCAATGGGATCTTCATGGTCAAGGCCAGCAAACTGGTTATGTTGCACAAGGTTCAACAATGCCAGCTTCAATTCGAAGTGATTGGCTGTGATTCGGGGTTATACTATATTGGAGTAGTGCCTTGGCCCTTGAGTGTAGCTGTAATCTCCAAGGGTTCTCCTGGGTGGCTACTTTCCTTTATTAGCCATGTCTTCTTGCCTTTGTGGTTGATCTGAAAGAGAAACTAAAGAAGGAAGAGGATCTTTTTGTTGACTGCTTTGTTTGGCTAAGTCATTTTTCTTCTTAGCCTTGTTATTGGCTCTCCAGGTAGTCTTTTCAATTTTCGAGTTGAAGAGTAATTGATCCGCTAGAGTTTTACCTCGTATACAAAAGACACAACAAAACTAGAACTAAGGTGTTAGTAACACAAAGGAAAAGAATGTGGTGTAACAAAAGAAATGGATTAAAGAATAAAAGAATGTAAATCCAAGAGAACAACAAATGTGTAAATGCCTAGTATTAGGATGCAAGTCTTTGGCAACGGCGCCAGAAAACTTGTTAACCTATTAGCAAGCATACCAATCGTACAAGTAGATAGTGATGAATATGAGTATTATTTCCAAGGGACTTGATCAATACTAGGTGTTTATGCTATTTGTTGTACCAAGGAAGGTATTCGAGAGGAAATTAGAGACTTTGTTTGCTTAGAGAATTTTAACGAACACATGGAATGCAAAAGAAAAAATTTATAACAACAATTAAAAATGTTGGGGTTTGACTTTACTAAACCATCCTTTCATGCATACAAAGGTCACTTACTGAGTCAATGATTCAATCATTACCAAAAATCATTCAAATATCTAATCCCTAATCCCTTAGAAGAATATATCTAAATCAATTAGTTAAACTTACCAATTCCTTGATTAATTTAGCTAACTAACTTGTTTTAAGAACAGAGGTTAAGAAATGGCTAATGACTCGTGTTCCATTCCTAGATACATAATTCGTCAGGTGTTTACTCCAAATTTGTGTAATAAAATTGTTTTCCAACAAATCCAAACACTAAAAATCATATTATGAGAGATTAGGCCACAATAAGCTTTAAGAATAGAAGAAAAACACAAATGAATGAAACATAAACTTTCAATAAATAACTTAAGAAGTATACATGAAAGTAGGTTCAGTACATCAAACCCCAACTAGGGTAAATCTAGCTACTCATGGTGTTAAGGAGCAACTAGAAGGAGATGAAGAAAGTAGATCAGAACTCCATGGAGTGCTTTCTAGCTAAATCCAAGGCTTCCAAGAAGTGAGAGAAGACGAGCCCTTCGTTCACAGAGAGAAAATCTTCCTTTTCTCAAAAACCCACCAGTGCCCTAATTCCACTTTACAAGTTCATTAAATGAGCTGGTCCAATTCGCTGAGCGAAGGCAACTCTCACTTAATGAATACCCAAATTTTGTGTTTCCAATGTGCCTATTTCCTTTGGCTCATTGAGCAAATCTGTCACCTACAAATTCTCCTTCCCTCTGGAACTCATAATTTCGCTAAGCGAAAATCATGCTCGTTCAACGATCCCATCTTGATGTGCACTCTTTTGGCAACTCCAATCTCAGTCCTTCAAATCTTACAAAAAATAAGTCGAGATCAAAATTCAAGTGTTCAAAATTCAAGGCATCCACCTGCTAACCTACTCTATTTACATTTAGCTAAAACTGGGGTCAATTAAAGTCTTAAGTAAGGGTAAAAAAGTTTCTAATACATAAATACACACCTAAAAAGTGTGTAAAAATGCCATTTATCATAAAACGCACCATCTTACTTCGGTTGCCTTGGTGAACCTGAGGCAAAAAGACGACGAGTCGCTCAAGGCTTTCATGGAACAGTTCATGGAGGTCTCAGGTGAAAATTCGAGGCTTGAACCCCAAGGTGGCTTTTCATTTAATGATTATAGCCTTCAAGCCCAGGCACTTTTCCAACAGCTTATGTAAGAAGCCTTCGGCAGACATTGACGAGGTTCGTGCTCGGGTCGCAAGGTGTATGCAGATGGAAGAGATGGTGGAATATCAAAATTGAGTTCGTGTCAGGATGCAAAAGAAAGCTTGAGACTGGGATAAGCCTAAAGTCGATCAAGAAAAGAAGCATAAGGTTGATTGGGGCCTCCCCAGCCCAAGTACAACCATTATACACCACTCAACATTAGTCAGGCTCAAATCATAGAGGAGGTGTGCTATGTAGAGCTCCTACCTCTACCACTAAAGAGTCGTTTGTCGAAGGGGGCAAATCGGAGTAAGCACTACAAGTATCATGGGAATTATAGACACTCAATGAAGGAATGTTGGGCTCTTTGTGACAAGATTGAGGAGCTGACCCAAGCAGGACATTTTTAGAGCTATGTTTAGAGGCTGAACGGTGGTCGTGAAGGGGGTCGAAACCATTTGCGAAGCCAAAGAGGTGGCAAAACTAATGAACAACCCTTGCGGAATGATGAAGGGCAGGACCCAAACCCCATAAGAGAAGCCAATACTCGCCTAAAGGGTGTGATTATCTCCCTCTTTTTTATGATGACAAACCTTATTAATTTTCAAGTTATATGATTAAGCATATATATCAAAAGCGCATAAGGTGAGAGAGACTTACTTTTATACTCTTTCTGAGTTTAATGTTTGAAGTAATCACACAATCGAAACACATAATATATCAAGCAAATTTGCATCTATACGAAGCACAGAGTATTATCAAGTATATGCATGAATGTCATGTGATGAGTCATAAACACGCAATAACAGAAATAAGCCACAAGCTATAGTATAAAAGCTATAAACACTTTACAGAGAACAAAAATTGTAAAAACTTTATTTCCTTCATTTCTCTCCCCTTTTTGTCATTATCAAAAAAAAGGGAAAAGAGAGAATAACATCATAGTCATTGTGGCACCGAAGGAATTAGAAATGGAGGTGGAGGTGGAGATGGAGATGGGTGAGGGGTTCGGAGAATTTCTTGCTAATTCTGAAGTATTTGGTAGAGAAAGCCATGATGGGTTGAAGTTGGGCAGCGATATAGGTTTGGACGGCTGGATAAACAAAAGGAAGGTTATGAGGTGTAAGAAGTAGAGTAGGAAGGCTGGCGAAGGCCTGAGAACCAGGGGTTGAAGGAGGCAGAGGTGTTGGTGACAGTGGGTGAGGTGGTAATGGTGGTTGAACTTCGGAGGGTGGAGGTGGAGCTTCCAAAAATTTGATGCTGGAAATGTGAAGTTGATGTGGGTGAGGATGTTAGCAGTGTGGAAATATGGATTCCCATGGGTAGGGTGGCTTGAAGAATTATGGATTGGTGAGGGCAACCAGAATGGCATAGAGAATGGATGTCTCTAGACCAAAGAGTGGACGCCTGTCAGTTGGACGGCAAAGGCTGCAAAGGTGTTTGAGAAATGAAAGACACGAGCTGGACGCTGCGTGTACTTACAACTCTGCAAAGTTGAAGTGTTGGCCTTGTCGTCTTCTGAGAGTCCGTTGTTGGACGCTTTCTGTTCACAACTCCACATATGTTGATGCCAAAAACATTCAGCATCATCTGCGTCCATGTCGTGCATCAATCTTCTAGACTTGTACCATTCCAGAGTGATAGTGTTGTGTTGTTGAAATTCAACTCTGGATGGCAAAGGCAAAGAGGGAGGTTTGGTCAAAAGCTTCTCTTTCTTTTTGTTGACATCCAAGGTGGGAAGCCTTGGGCAGATCTTATCTAGTTGGATGCGAAAACTGTTTGATTAAAGATATGCTACGTGGGAGGAATGAACAATTGATACTTGAATATCTACAGAGCTCTTGAAGGCGGCACAGAACATCTGCTCAAAAAGTGTTGGAAAAAACCAGCTTGAACAGGATCTAGAGGCCTAAACTTCAAATAAACAGGCCTGAGTTGAATTATTCTTTATGGCATCCTGTCTCACCTCTGTTGCAAAGCATGTTGAAGTTCCTCAACTGGAGGTACTCGATGCTGAAGTACTCTAGGAAGGTGTGCATTGAAGCGCCATGCCTTGATAAGTTTGGGATACCTCATTCGGATAAACCGTTTCAACAGTAAGCCTTCAATAGCATCGGAGGAAGAGCCAAGAATTCTAGTGAAGGTTGGTGGGTGTAATCGTCCATGTATGGTTCAAAGAAGACTGGAGAGTAGTCGAACCCATATTCTAGCTTGAGAAGGGGCTTTAAACGCAAGATAATGGTGTTGTCGTCCACCATATTTTGCTTATTTCCCTTCACAAAAAGCAAGCTCCATTTCTTCTTTACTTCTGCCCAATCTTCAGTGCGTCCATCAAAAGCTAAAGAGATATCTAGATTTATACTGGGCGTTGAGGAGTGGGGTTGCTTGTGGGGCTTAACAGAAAGGTAAGATTTTGTTAAGCCAGTAGTGGGAATGGTGCACACATAACCATCATCACCAGGCAGTAGCATGTCTAGTTCAGGTGTGGTGTATGTGGGTTTGTACCATGATGGGTAGTCACAAGGTAAAATTTGGTGGGTTTGTGTTTGGTCGGATGAGGGATCAATAGGTTCAACAATAAAAGAGCCAATAAACTCTTGTTCAGATATAATAGCAACATCTGGAGCAGAAGACTTACTTTTCTTGCTCATAGCAGATGTTGCCTAGACTTTCGATGCATATTTGTGAGAGATGGCCAGTTGGGCTAGAGGAGCTTCCTCAGCTGTAGGAACTACGACAATGGCAGTTTTTTGTTTCTTTAGCAGAACTACAATTGAATCACCGTCCTCATCATCAAAATCTTATTGTAATCGGAGTCTCCTTTTGGCAAGTGCTGTTGGTGGAAGGGTAGCAACAAAAAGAGCATCTGTGGGTACTGGTGCTTGTTGGGTCTTGGACCTTGTCACTCTGGGCGCAAGTGATGGTATGGATGATCTCCTTTTGGAAGTAACTAGTCTTGCGACAGCTACTAGATGGATGAACAGGGCTTCATCGTCCAGTTGTTTAGCTTGTTGGGGAACTTGTTCTTTTGCAAGTTGTGGTGCTTCTTTTGCAGGTTCCACTTTAACGTCCACAATCTTGGAGGCTTTCTTTATGGATTTCAAAACAAACCCATCCTTCATTTGGTTGATGTTGTAGTGGCCGAACGACAACTGGGTAAACCTCAAACCACCACCAGTAAGAGCAAAGAATTCAAGATATACCTGTTGTAGCCAGAATATCCTGTTTAGCAAGGCTGCATAAGTGATCTGATCGAATTCATTTCTCCCCTTCATCATTCTGAAGATGTTACTTAGGATAAGGTGGGGAAGGTTGAATTGTTGTCTGGTCACCATGTGAAACAGTACAAAACGATGCAAGAAAGTAACATTGTCCTTGGATCCAACTTTGTGAAGGATCCCTTTGTTCAAGAATTGTTGGAATACCTTGTCCTCCTTTGTCAGCTTGTTGTATTCTGCAATGTCTTCAGCCTCGGGTCCCATTAAGGCAACATCTACAGTCATATGGTCGCCATAGCTGCTTTCCCATCCATTTTTAATGCATGAACCAGTGCGTTCATATCCGATGGCTTGAGCGATGCTTCCCAGGTTTATAGTGACTTTTATACCAAGAACAATGCCGACCAAACTATTGTTGATGAACTCCGCATTCCTCTAGAAGCGTCTAATGAGCTCTGGGTATATAATCTCGTTGGGATGGAAGTAGTTCAAGATACCATAGCGGATAAGGTTGTCTTTCACCTTGACCCCTATTTCATCTAGGTTGTTGATGTCAAAACAGCTTTCAATCAGAATGATGGCTTCATTTTGACTTTCCACAGGAAGGTTAAGGTTTGAGAGGTTTCGAGAGGCTGAGAGAGAAAGTTAGGGCAATATCTCAGAGATAGTGAGAGTAAGAATGAGAGTGAAAGCTTGGTTTTCGAAACGCTTGAATGTATAGGAAGTAACCGAAGGGATCTTGGTTTTGGTAGTATTTGAAATTTGAAAAGAGATATAGTGCGCATTTAATGTTGGTTCAGGCGTGTGCATATTTCGATGACAGTTTTCAGTGCAGTTGTGACTTAGACAAGGAATAAAGCATTTATTTCAAATCAGTGTCAACGAAAACATAATGGTATACAGATGAAGATATTTATGTATATAAATATGAAACGTTACAGAATATGAATCATAATAATAATGGACAATGATATGATGATGGACGCTTTGTGATATTGGACGCTACTTGATGTTGGACAGTCAAGGCACATGGAAGAAATTTATTTCTTTATAAATTCCATACCAAGACGATCTCGAATATAGACGAGTTTATCTTTAGGAAGTGGTTTTGTAAATATGTCTGCTAGTTGATTTTCAGTACTAATAAACTGAATATCAATAACCCCTTTCTAAACATAATCTTTTATAAAATGATGTTTAATTTCAATGTGCTTTGCTCTAGAATGTAAAATAGGATTTTTAGAAAGATATATGGCAGCAGTATTATCACAGAGGATAGGGATTTTACTCTCATAAATACTATAGTCTTTTAATTGATGTTTGATCTATAATAGTTGTGAACAACAGGACACTGCTAATAAGTATTTTGCTTCTGCTGTGGATAGAGCAATTGTTCCTTGCCTTTTGCTCGTCCAGGGGACAAGACTTCCACCAATGAAGTGACATCCTCTACTGGTGCTTTTTTTGTTCTATTCTATCTCCAGTATAGTCAGCATCACAAAATCCAACTAACCTGTACTCTTTATTTGACTTAAAGCTTAGACCAAGGTTAGTGGTTCCTTTTAAGTATCTAAATGTTCTTTTAACTGTTGTAGATGAATTTCTCTGGGATTAGATTGAAAACGAGCACAAAGATATACACTAAACATAATGTCTGGTCTGGACGCTGTAAGATATAGTAGAGATCCAATTATACCTCTGTATGTGTTTTCATCTACCTTTTTGGATGTTTTGTCCAGTCCAAGCACTGAAGATGGATGCATAGGTGTGCTCATTTCTTTGACGTCGCTAGTCTTGTACTTCTTGAGTAGTTCTTTCGCATACTTCGTTTGATGTATGTATACGCCACTATGTGTTTGTTTTATTTGTAATCCCAAAAAGAATTTTAATTCTCCCATCATGCTTATTTCAAATTCTGTCATCATAAACTTAGAAAAATCCTTACATAAAGCTTCGTTAGTAGCACCGAATATGATATCGTCCACATATATTTGCACAATGATAAAGTGTGAGTGTACGTTTTTGCAAAACAGAGTGGTGTCTACTTTTCCTCTTGTGAAACCATTTTCTAAAACAAAAGAACTTAGTTTTTCATACCAAGCTCTAGGTGCTTGTTTGAGTCTATACAAAACCTTTTTGAGTTTGAAAACATGCTTAGGAAAAGTATCAAACTCAAACTCAGGAGGTTGTTTCACATAAATTTCTTCATTTATTATGCTATTGAGAAATGCACTTTTTACATCCATTTAATAAAACTTCATATTACTATGAGCAGCAAATGAAAGTAAGATGCGAATGGCTTCTAATCTAGCTATAGGTGCAAAAGTTTCAATGAAATCTATACCTTCTTGTTGAGAATACCCTTGAGTTACAAGTCTAGCTTTGTTTTTTACTACTTTACCTACCTTGTCCAGCTTGTTTCGGAATTCCCATTTTGTTCTTATTATTCACTTGTCTTTAGGTAGAGGAACTAGTTTTAATACATCATTTCTTTCGAATTGATTTAGTTCCTCCTTCATGGCTTTAATCCATCCTTCGTCTAATAGTGCTTCATCCACCGTCTTTGGTTCCATATGAGAGATTAGGACAGTTTGAGCCTGCTCCTTGAAGGTAGATCTTGTTTTGACATGATCATATACGTTTCTTAGGATTTGATTTTCTGGATAGTAGACTTTCATCTACCATTGTCGTCTAATTGATTCTTTTTTCTCTTGTTTGGATCATCCAAAAGTGTTTTGGACGCTAGTTCTTTGGTGTCGTCCAATGTCATATCTGTAAAAGAATCGTCCAGCTCTAATAGTTCTCTATCAGGCTTATTGTCATTGTACTTGACATAAATGGCTTCTTCAACTGTTAAGGTTCTAGAGTTATAGACTCTATATGCCTTGAACGTTTCAGAATAGCCTAATAGTATTCCATCATCGCACTTAGAATCAAACTTTCCAAGATTGTCTTTAGTGTTTAGAATAAAACATTGACGTCCAAAAGGATAGACATATGATATATTAGGTTTTCATCCTTTCCACAACTCATAGGGAGTTTTTTTCAAAATAGGTCTAATATATATTCTATTTTGTAAATAACAACTATGTTTATAGCTTCAGCCTAGAAGTGTTTAGGAGTTGAGTTATCATTAAGCATGGTTCTAACCATTTCTTGTAATGACCTATTCTTTCTCTCTACCACACCATTCTGTTGAGGTGTACGAGATACAGAGAAATTGTGGAGAATTTCGTTCTCCTCACAGAACCCCTGAAAACTTTTGTTTTCAAACTCTCCTTCGTGATCACTTTTAATTGAGGCTATGCAAACACCTTTTTCGTTTTAAACTCATTTACAGAATATCGAGAAGACTTTAAAAGATTCATCCTTGTGTCTTAGGAACATAACCCATGTCCATCTAGTATAGTCATTTACTACAACTAGTCCATATCGTTCTCCACTAAGCGAGGTCGTTCTACTTGGTCCAAACAAATCAATATGTAAAAATTCAAAAGGTCTAGTAGTGGAAACAATATTTTTTGAATCAAAAGAGTTTTTCACTTGTTTCCTTTTTTGACAGGCATCACAGAGAACATCAGATTTGTATATAAGATTTGGAAGACCCCTTATGAGGTTATGCTTAGTTAGCTTAGAAATCAATCTCAAGCTTGCATGTTCAAGTTTCTTAGGCCAAATCCATTGATTCTTGTGGATGGATACTAGACACGATACATTTTGTTAGATCATTTAAGTCAATCTTATATAGATTGCTTTATCTATTTGCAGAAAACAAAATGGATCCGTCCATAGTTTTGACTATACATTCATCCTTATTAAAGGAGACACTGTGTCCACTGTCACATACTTGAGTAGATTGTGTTTGAGCCTTTCAACATATAAAACATTATTAATGGAAGGTAAAGGATGCTTACCAATTTTACCTATTCCCTTTATCTTCCCTTTCTAATTTCCTCCAAAAGTGAACCATCCACTACTTTTTTGTTGGAGGCTTTGGAACATAAACTTTTCTCCTATCATGTGTTATGAGTAGCCACTGTCCAAGTGCCATGATTGGAGTTTTCTTTCTGTTGTCAAGCAAATCTTTGACAGGAATAATCATAGATTTAGGTACCCATATAGACTTGGGTCCTTTTTTGTTAGTTCTGAAGGCATTGGACGCCTTCGTGAATGGACAATGAACGCATCGAGATGATTCATGACCACTTTTTCCACACCATTTACAAAAAGCAGTAACTTTAGCCATTCCAGAGGCTTCTTTCTTTTGAACAAAGCCAAATCCAGATTTGTCATGTGGACTTCATCTGTAAGACAGGATTTTGTTTAAATTTTTAGTTTCACTGACGAATTTGGATAGACTTTCTTTTAAGTGACTTACTTCCTTTTGAAGTTCTAATGCTTCATTAGAAGGTTTCACTTCCAGAAAATCTTTTGACCTGTCTACCTTTAATTTTTCATTCTCTCTCATAATATCTTCATAATTCTTTTTAAGTAAATTAAATTCTTTTAACATTTTTGAAAATTTCCTTTTTAATTGTTTGTAACCTATTGAGAGAGTTAAAGAATTAGAAAGCAATTCATTATATGCTTCTTGAAGAGAAGATAAGTCATTAAAATTTACCTCTTCATCTTGCTCATTTTCTGAGCTCTCTGAACTTGTCTCAGCCATAAGGCAAATGTTTGCTTCTTCCTCTCCTTCTTCTTCCGAGGAAGATAAATCCATATCTTCCTAGGTTGCCATAAGTCCTTTATTTTTCTTTTTGAAAAAGGTTTTCTTTTTCTCCTTCTGCAAACTTGGGCATTCAGCTTTGAAGTATCTAGGCTTCTTGCATTTGAAGCAAACCGGTGGACTCCTTTCTTTGGGTTCCTTATTAAACTTCTTAGTGAAGTTTCTAGCTCTAGATCCTCCTTTCTTCCTCCACATAGCTTGTATTTTTTGGATATAAAGGATATTTCATTCTCATCCGAGTCATCTTCTTCGGATGCTTCCTTAGAGGATTCCTCTACGTTTAGGGCTTTGGACGATGATCCTTTTAGTAGACGCTAGGCACTTAGAGCAATGGACTTTCCTCTTCTCAGTCCTTCATCCTACTTCAGTTCCAACTTATAAACCTTGAGAGTTCCAAGTAGTTCTTCCATGGAAAGAGTTGTTAAGTCCTTGGACGCTTTCTTAGCTATAACTTGTGGTCTCCATTGTCTAGGCAAACTTCTCAAAATTTTGTCAATATGGTCATAATTGTCATAAATTTTACCTAGAGATCTCAAGTTATTTACAATGGTTTGAAATCTACCGAACATGAGTTCAATCATTTCATTTTCTTCCATAGTAAATAACTCATATTGCTTTACCAACCTTCATAAGCAAAAGCTAAAGTATCCCACATCTTTTTTGCACTTATCAAACTATGCACTTTCTTGTATTCAAATTTAGACAAAGCACACATAATAACATTTCGAGCTTTAGAGTTTAGCAGATACCTTTGTTTATGTGGTTGTCCACTGGCCTCTTGGCAACTCTGTTCTATTTTGGTCAACAGGTAGATAGTCACCTGTCTCCACAACATCCCACATGTCGATGTGACATGCATCAAAGAAGGCTATCATTCTTTGTTTCTAGTAGTCATAATTTTGACCTTTGAAGAGAGGTGGTCTGTTGACAGCTTATCCTTCGTTATTTATGTATACACTGGATCTTTTTATCCATGCACTGCTAGATGCTCAACCCCAAGAGGCCAAGCTTTAACACCAATTGAAAGAACAAAGAATACATAAGAAGAGGGGTTAAATTGTGTATTAAAAACTTTTTAACCAATTTTAAAGACTAGTTAGAGCACAGATAAACTAGGCGTATATATGGATAAGAGAAGAAAAGCACGCAGAGGATTTTATACTGATTCACTCAATCTTAAGTTACGTCCAGTCCTTTCTTCCTGAAGGTGTTCAACTAACCAACCTTAGGTTATAGACAAGTATAGTTCTCTACCTCTTCAAGCTTTACAAAGTAATCTACCCAAATCGCTTAACCACCCAAGTATTCTTTATCACTAAGCCTCTCTAGGCTTTCACAATATAAACAGTTGTTGAAAGCAAATTAACTCACAATGTGAGGATATGAAAGTTTAAGTACAATACAAGAATTTTTTGACAAGGAGTTTGAAGGCTTTTCAAAGTTGTCCAATAAACACAAAGTTTGTGATCGTGATATATTCTTCTTCTCTTCTGAGCTGATATATATAGTCTTTAGAAAATAGCCGTTGAAAATATTTAGCTTCAGTCTTCAAGAAAGAAACGTGTGCACGTATATCGAGCTTACGGTAGAGTTAGAAAAGTGACTTTTGTTCTTGTACTAAAATGAAAAGTGCAGTACTGTATTAAAGAGCTGCTTTTCTATACCTTCTTTATTTGGCTTGCCAACTTGATAAGTTGACTTCTTTTTTCTTCACATTGCACTTTTATATTAACATGTATCTGATTTTCAATTAATGCTTAGACATTTAAACGTTAGATCACTCTAAAAGGTAAATAATTAGTCTCAAGGTTTTTATATGAAAACGCAGAGTTTAAACAAGCTTTTAAAACATAGTCGTTAAAGAGACTTACACTGGGACGATCATCATACACAAATCCATTAGACACTTGCCAAAATTGGTGTGTTGGACGCTTGATGTCAAACACGCGTTGGACGCTTAAAAAAGCCTTTTTACAATAGAGACCTAAAACTTAGTAAGCTATTGTTATCTTCAAAATTTGAAGGACTAGACGCTTCATACGTCTTTAGTTCCAACAATCAATACTATAGCAGGTGGCTTCACGGGGGTGGCTCAACTAGTTTGGCTAAAAAGCGTCACTTAAGGGTGGTTCAGTCGGTAAACGATGTAGGGAAACCCTCCAAGAAGCACCCCTTATAACATTCACTGACGTTGACTTTAAATGTGTGGATCCCAATCAAGATAATTTAGTGATCATCACTGTAAACATGGCTAATTTTTTGGTTAGGAAGACTTTAGTTAATTAGGAGAGTTTAATAAATATCCTATACATGAACACATTCAGGAAGCTGAAGATTCCAAAGAATCTGATACAACCTTACCCTAAAATAGTTAATGGGCAGGTGAACGTGTAGACACTCAGGCTTCGGTGAGGAGACCGCTTCCCTAATTATCACTATAAGATACCTTTTGGTTAATTTGGACACCTCATACAACATCCTAATAGGACAACCCACTCTAAACCAATTAGGGGTGATGGTTTCGACCCTACATCTGACAATGAAGTTCCCTTCCCTAGTTGGGCAAATCATAATAGTGCGGGCGGATCAGAAAATCGCCCAGGAAGGCTATGTAGAAAGTTTAAGGGTAGGAAGAAAAAAGAAGAAACCGAGTGGCTGACCGATGTGCTCCCTCCATCCTTACTATTTGAGTGAACCATTTAAGCTTGATTTGTAAACCGAGGAACACTAAGCCAAACCTGCGGAAGTTCCAATTGAGAAGACATCCCAAGCAGTGCACTTAGCTTGGACTCAACTTGAGTGAAAACATATTTAAGACATCATAAAAATCCTGGGTGCTTACTCAAATTTATTTGCATGGATGGTGACCGACATGCCTGGGATAGATCAAAACTTTCATTGTCACAAGTTAGTTGTTTGCCTTGAAGCTAGGCCGATGGCTCAAAAGAAGTGGAAGCTTGGAGAAAAAAGAAGGCAAGTGGTGGAGAAAGAGACTACTAGGTTGGTGGAGGCTGACTTTATAAGGGAAGTAGAATACCCTACATGCCTCACCAATGTGGTGCTGGTTAAGAAAGCAAATTGGAAATGGAAAATGTGTACGAATTGCACAGACCTTAACCAGGCTTGCCTGAAGGATACCTATTTGTTGCCGAGTATTGACCGGTTGGTCGATGATGCCTCGAGGGACAAACTGTTGAGCTTTTTAGAAGCCTATTTGGGGTACAACTAGATACCCATGTATCCCCCAAACAAAGAAAATATTGCATTCATGACCGAGGGCTCAAACTATTGCTACAAGGTGATGCCCTTTGGTCTAAAAAATGTTGGGGTAACCTACCAGAGACTGATTGACAAGGTATTTGCTGGGCAGATCAGCAGAAACTTGGAAGTTTATGTCAATGATATGGTGGTGAAATCTAAAGACCCTAGTTGACATGCGAAGGACTTGGTAGAAGTGGTCAATGAAGTAAGATGACACAACATGAGATTAAACCCAAAAAGTGTATGTTAGTGGCCATGACACAACATGACATGGGGTTCATACTTATTCACAAAGGGATCAAGGCCAACCCTGACAAGTGTCGGGCCATCATTGAGATGAGAAGTCCACAAGATGTTAATGAGGTACAAAGGTTGACTTGAAGGCTCGCCTCCCCTTCCCCGGTTCCTTCCCAGAGAGGTCGAGAATGAGCGCTCATTCTTCGGTCACTTTGAAAAAACCCAAGGCCTTCCAATGGGATGAAGAGTGTGATGCAGCCTTTAGGGAATTCAAGGTGTTCGTGGCCTCACCCCCGATCTTGACTAGGCCCTTACCTGAGCAAGATTTGCTGCTATACATGGTCGTTTTAGACCACGCTGTTAGTTCAGTCATTGTGCAAAAGGTTGAAGGTTCCCAAGTCTCAATGTATTACATCAGTTGTGTCTTGTAAGGGGTGAAAACCAAATACTAAGTGATTGAAAAGCTAGCCCTCACCTTGGTGATGGCAACGCGAAGGCTTTAACCTTACTTTTTAGAGTCATCAAGTAGTAGTGAAGACCGATCACCTGATTCGGCAGGTACTAAGAAAACTTAAGTTAGCAGGACGGGTGATAGCATGATTGGTAGAGCTGTTCGAGTTGAGACTGAGATACAAAGTTAGAGAGCCCATCAAATACCAATGTTTGGTTGATTTTCTAGTTGAACTCACCCCGCCAGCCAAACAAAAGGAAACACAGTGGTGGACATTATATGTAGACGTTCATCAAATCAGAAAGGAAGTGGAGTTGAAGTTATTTTGAAAGGGCCTGGAGGGGTAGTGTTAGAGCAGTCTCTGAGGTTCAACTTACCAGCATCTAACAACTAAGTAGAGTATGAGGTGCTAATCGCTAGGCTCTAGTTGGCAAAAAGGGTTGAAGTTGAACAAGTAAGATGCCGAAGTGATTCTCAGCTTGTGGCCGAGCAAGTATCTAGCATGTTCCAAACTAAGGATGCCCACTTGCTAAGATATTATCAATGGGTTGCTTAGCTAGCAAAAAATTTCAAGAATTTAAGATCGAGCATATTCTCAGAGAAAAGAACGAGAGGATAAATCTCTTGTCTAAGTTGGCAAGTACCAAGCGACTGGGGCAACATCGGAAAATTATTCAAGAGACAGTAACAAACCAAAGTGTTGAAGAAGCCGTGAGTGTAGGAATCGAGAAGGAAGGATGGATGACCCCCATCTAGAGCTATTGATATGTTTAAAACACGCTTAAGGGCAAGCATACCCTATTGTAGTACTAACAATGGACTTGAGTCTAGGTATTATACCCAAGAGACTAATATGGTGTGTCTTTTTGAAAGATTCCTACATTGTCTATATAATGGTGTAACTTTCATTTCTCACTTCCTCCAGTTGTTGATAGATCCTATGATAGGTATCAAGTAAAGATAGAAATAAGGACTGAAAGTATCTATATTATTTATGTATTTAGGTTTGGGATTAAGGACCAGATCTTGAGATATACCATTTTTTACAGTATAAATGAGGAAGAGAATAATTAAAGAAACTCTCTTTAGGCGTTTTGAGAGGCCTAAACTCTCCCAAAGGTCCCAAATTCAACTATGTTCCTTCCTAGCCCTCCTCCTCCCACCCCTCCACTTATACCACCATTCTTTTATCACGTTTTTCCCACTCATCCCCCCATATCTGCGCAACACTGCTAAACAGTTGCTCCTTTCTCCCTTTTGGCTATGCTTAGGTGCATCACACCTTTTGGCCCTTCTCACATACACTTTAGAAATAATGGGCCTCTTTGGGCCCATATCATCCTATTATGCATACGTGTGCATAACTGCATTTGTTTTTGTCAATTCTTGGAAAAGAAAAAAAGCACATGTGTGCATGGTATTTTGTGACACTAAAGTTCTTTTAAAGTCATCAGTACTATAGCATTTAGAATTTGAACGACTAACAAATAGATATGGTTATGATATCTTCTGTTTTTTATTTTTTTTGATACAATAAGAGTTTATTTGGAGAAAATAAAAATTAGAACTTGTTGGGATTCTAGTGAGAATACGTCAAATAGTATTGTACTAATGTGAATAAGAAAGGTGAGAACTGTCTTTTGCTCTGTAATTATTCACTTTCTTGATGGTCAACTTGCTTTGATTACACTTTACACAATTGATTGCCCAACCCGATCTAGAGCTAGATTGGGTAGACTTCTCAATAAGCACTTATAGAAGAAAAGAAAAAGAAATAAGGGTGCAAAAAATCAAACTTCTCTGATAAATTAACATTAACTTATGCATCTAAAAAATTTGTAGAAGCTCCCTTACATAACTTCTCTATAAATAAAGGTGCATAAGTTGATTTTAACTTATGATAAAAGTTTGATTCATTTTACCTTCTTGTTTCTTTTTATTTTCATTTCCTATAAGTGCTTGTTGAGAAGTTTGACCCATTTTAGATAAACTTCTCAATAAGCAATTAGAGTGCTTTTTGGTAAACAACTTATTAAGTGCATATGATTAAGTGCTTATCATGTAAGCACTTATGTATAAGTTGTTTCTATAATTGAAGAGGAAAAGGAAATATGATTAGTCTATTTTCATATAAGTTGTAAGCTCTTTTCATAAACTATCATGAAGAGCTTATTGAAATAAGCTAAAAACAGCTTATGGACATATTATAAGCTCTCTCAAACATTTACACAAGTGCTTGTGTCAAAAGTACAAATAAGCTGTAAATAAGCTTTTCCAAATGCACCCCTATAGGAGAAGAAACTAAAGAGGTAAAATAAGTCAATCTTATCTCATAAGTTAAAATCAACATATGCACCTTAGCTTTTTTAGCATCTCTCTCATCTAACTTCCTGACAAAACAGAATGAATTTTATTAAGAACTTTAATTCCCAAACCTCACCCTAGTGTGGTTCCAGAATCATGAACAAAGCAAAAACAATGAAATGAACACTCCTAGATGTTCAAAAGGTACAAGTCTCTCCCAATTCCTTTACAATTTCCCACACAATGAATGGCTCCACTTACTGACCCCTAATTAAGTAACTAACTAAGGCCCTCAACTAATAGACCTATCACTTCCCTAAAAGCTAAGATGAATAACTTGATTCTAAATTATGTGAGAAGTTTGATTTAGTTTACTTCCCTATTTCTTCTCCTATAAGTGTTTGTTGAGAAATTGATCCAAATTGAGCCTTATCCAAACTGGCTCCTAGTCTTCTTGACTTGCAAAATTTTCATAATAGTTCTACAACCTTCACAGTTTGCTAATCTAGTTATCTATATGAGTCAGCTAGATGCAAGTGTGATCTATCATGGGTTGGAGACCTATCCGTTTATCTAAGTAGTTGGCAGCATGATATTGCAACTGGTGGTTATAGCTGCTTTACTTTCCTGTTGCAGTCTGTTTGAGTTAAATATCATTTTTGAGCCTGCATCTAAGAGCTTAAGGTCTTAGTCTTGGGAGTGTTGGTCCTTAACATTATCAGAGCCTCGTTGAGCAGGTTGTTAAGAGTTTGATTATTCTTGTTCTCATTTTTTCATAAATGGAGCCATGAGGTATGATGGACTTGTGTTTTATCCCCCTTTGGCTCAAAGGGTTTTTGTGTGAGTATATTAGAGATAATAACCATTCTGATGCACGCACCGAATAACTTAAGCATTTTGGACTTACAGAGAGTTGGTCCTTCAGAGTATGCATTAGCTTTCGAAATGAGTTTACAACAGTCCAGGTATTTTTTTTTTTTTATAAATTTTATAAATATGCCTTGGCACTAGGACATGGATTTTGAAACAAAATCCTACTGCTAATACATAATGTTGTACTGGAGTCTGATAGTGCTGATATGTAAAACTTTATGTAGGTAGCTGCTGATCATATTCTCTACAATGTCATACCAAATGGCTTGTTGTTGGTTTTTTTTTTTTTTTCAGTGATTCAGTATCAAAGTTATTATGTCCAATAGGTTCTTATGGGTCTTGAGTTGGTTTTGTCTCGTAATTTGTAAATTAACCTGATGGCTGTTGTTCTCCAGGGTACCCAGTTATATGATCCAAAAGCTGGTGGGTGGCGAGACCTGGGTATGCTTGATGTAATGCAGGTGAGGCATGATTTTCCTTTAAAAAGGAAATATGAATTGTTTAGGGCCTGTTTACTTTGAAAAAGTGTTTTCTGTTTTCACTTTTAATGACAAAAATGCTACCTTGGTTTTATTTTGTTTCATGTTTTCAAAAGTTTGTATAGGAAACTATAGAAACTTGTTAGACACCTAACAGAAACAGTGAAAACAACTTTTATTGTTTTCATTGTTTCGTATGCAAACTTTTGAATATAGGAAACAAACTGAAAATAAGATAATATTTTTGTAGTTAGAAGTGCAAACAGGAAACATTTTCTCACACCAAACAGCCTCTTATTTTTTCTACATTGGCTAAGAGGCTGTTTCTATGACATTTTGATGTAGATATTTGGGCGAGCTGGGAGACCTCAGTTTGACAAAAGTGGTGAGGGTATCATAATTACATCTCATGACAAACTAGCATATTATCTGCGACTGCTGACAAGCCAACTCCCTATAGAAATCCAGGTAATGATAAGGAAAATGGGGAGGCAGTCATGTTCATGTTTGTTCTTTGAATCTTTCCCTGCATATAATATCATGCATAATATTTTCTTAAAGTATTTGGTATTGTGTTCACTGACTTCTTTCTTCATTTGCAGTTTATTAGCTCCTTGAAAGATAATTTAAATGCAGAGGTGGCATTGGGTACTGTAACTAATGTTAAGGAAGCCTGTGCATGGCTTGGCTACACATATCTTTTCATAAGGATGAGGATGAATCCTTTAGCATATGGTATTGGGTGGGATGAGGTACCTAACTGCAAACTTTATCTTTGTTGAACCAATTATATGATATATTTGTAAGTTTTTGGCTTGTTTAAGACTTTAAGTTTGATGTATATTTGCCCTTAACTAACCTCCAATATAAAAGGTGTATGTTAGAAAGCATAAGGTAGGGGCGAGTGCAGTGGATTGGAACCTATTTATGTTTTCAGCAACTGTTTAACTGGCTGCTGACTGAATACAAACTGATTAGATAGAAATAGGAGGGTGTTTCATTTGAGAAAGGGAGTTTTTTGTGTGGAAAGAAAGAAGAGGAGGGAGAGAGCCGCAGGGCTCTTGAACATCCTGGAAGCCGTGTGCTAGAGTAGCTGATTTATTCTGTTATTCCTCTATTATTCCTTGTGCAGTCCATCCTTGATCCTGTATCAGATTGATTCAGGGAGGCGAGAGCTCCCTCAATAGTAGGGGTGGCAAAACAATCCATTTATCTATCATTCATCCAATCCATTCACAAGTAAATCTATCTAATCCATCTATTACACAAAAAAATTATAATGAATTGGATCCAATCCATCCATTTAATTTTATGGATGATTAGTGATCCATCTACTATTTTTTCAAAATTTATTGGATAAAAAAAATAAAAAGACATGTCTAATCAGTTTTTTTTTTCAAAATAATTTGTTTTTTGGTCTTATAATCAGATTTTCATTAAAAAAAATAGAGTAGCCATTAAAAAATAAAAAAATTCTAATTAGGTTTAAAAAATAATTTCCTAAACCTAAACATTTATATTTAAATTTTGTCGATTCTCCCTATACAAAATTAGAGTTATTAAAATATGTTTTTATTTTAAATTATAGTAAAAAAATTTCAAGTATCTACATTTTGAAGATTTCTTGATAGTTATTTTCCATTTTTTCTTAAACATAACTTCTGTGGTAACTTGAAAGAATATTATTGTAACACAATAGAATTGGAGAGAAAGGGAGGAGAGAGAGAGAGGTTAGAGAAAAAGAAGAGAGAGAAAGGAGAGAGGAGGAGAGAATATTTTAAAAATAAAAATTATTTAATTTTTAAAATATATTATTTTTGTGGATGGATTAGATATCCATCCATCAAAAATTGTTAATGGATGGATTGGATTAAATTGGATTTTATTAGATGGATCGTGGATGGATTGAATTTTTTAAATGAATTTTTAACGAATCAAAATGGATTAATGGATTATTTTCATCCAATCCATTTTAATCCGACTAAGAATTTATCCGATCCATCCGTTTCTCACTCCTAATCAATAGTATTACTTTTTCCATCTTCAATTAGATCCAGTTTCTATTAATATCCTATAATCATTAAAATGTAGATGACAATTCTAACCTTAAATGTAGGAGTAGTGATATGAAGAGAAGGCTCTTCTTAAGAAGCTATACTATTGTTTGCTGTAAGAAATCATACAAACTACAAATACATATTTCTTATTCAGATTTGGGGATGTATTTGTCTGCCTGGTATTTCAGATGTGTTACGAGGAGTCTCTCTGCTTGTTTCAATTTTTAACTGCCCCTCCCCAAACAGGCTATGCATAGAAAACCTACTGATTAAAAAAATAAGAACAACAATAAAGCCTTATCCCACTTGGTGAGTTTGGCTACATGGAACATATGATGCCATTGGGCTTGTTTGAAGACCAAATTCTCAGGGATATTATTCACCATGAGATCTTTCTTAATAATTTCCTCCAATGTCCTTCTTGGCCTCTCTCTCTCTCCCCCTTTTCATAGTGCTAAAAACCATGCAATCTACTACTGTCCTTACTGGTGCTTCCAATGACCTTATTTGTGCTGATTAAAAAAATAAGAACAAATACAAGAAATAAAGAACTTGTATTTTATTTCTCTGATATGTTCAAAGTCAGTAGTGTTGTCTTTTTGCATATTCTACAAAAGCATGGGAAGAATATATAGATACTACTAATTTAAAATTGAAACTTGATAATTTGCTACATTTCACAGATTTTTGATAGTGAATTCCTCACACTTATCATTTTAGTCTATATGTATTTAAAGGTTTTCTATTGATAATTTTTATTTTTTTTATTTTTTTGCTGTCTAGAGTAACACAGGTGATTTCTTACTCTTATATGCTTTAGGTGATGGCGGATCCTGCTTTGAGTTCTAAGCAAAGATCTCTTGTAATTGACGCTTTACGTGCACTTGATAAAGCAAAAATGATGCGGTTTGATGAGAAAAGTGGCAATTTTTATTTTACTGAGCTTGGTCGCATTGCAAGCCATTTTTACTTTCAATATCCCGGTGTTGAAACGTACAATGAAATGTTGAGACACCACATGAATGACAGTGAGGTTATTGATTGTAATCTATTGTAAATGAAGTTTTAATTACTGTTAAAGATTTATCTTCATACTTATACTATTTCATGGGATTTTCCTTGCCCTTAAATTTGATATGGGACATTTTAAGTGTTCTGTCAATGACTGTATCAAAGGTGATGCCATCTCCATTATGCAGAAAAATTGGGGAGCATTGCTGCAGTCCTTTTGTTCCCCCCCTTTCTCTTTTTAATGCTTTTGATGATAGCTTATACCTGAGCCTGCCTCTTGTTGTACTTTAATTATTAATTTTTCCCTATAAAAAAGGTGCTTTTCTACAACAAAGGTGATTATTTATTGTTCATTTTATATACCTTTTTTCCTGTAAGATTGGAAACACTGCATTTTGGTGGTTGGTTATCTTATGTATCTTTGTTCCATTCTTGTATTATTATTATTATTATTATTATCAGAATTTGTCTTTTTATATTCTTTTTACCTTTTCTGTCACTCTAGGTGATTAACATGATTGCACATTCATCTGAATTTGAGAATATTGCTGTTCGAGAAGAAGAATAGAACGAGCTAGAGATGTTGGAACGCACATCATGTCCATTAGAAATTAAGGGTGGTCCTTCTGATAAACATGGAAAGATTTCCATTTTGATTCAGGTTTTGTTCTTAAGTCGTTGAGTTTGTTTGCCTGTTAGGATACCTGAATAATTGAATGAATAGCGTATGGCTTCTTGTTGTTTGCAGTTGTACATATCTCGAGGTTCTATAGATTCTTTTTCTTTGGTATCTGATGCTGCATATATAAGTGCAAGCTTGGCTCGAATAACACGGGCTTTATTTGAGATTTGTTTACGAAGAGGCTGGTGTGAGATGTCTCTGTTCATGTTGGAATATTGCAAGGCCGTGGATCGCCAAATTTGGCCGCATCAACATCCTCTTAGACAATTTGACAAGGGCCTTTCTGTAGAAGTTTGCTCTTAACTATTGTTTTCACTGTATTCCCTAGCTATATTTCATACTGGTGTGTGACAGTCTTTTTTGGTTCATAGATATTGCGGAAGCTTGAAGAACGTGGGAAATTTATTCACTAGGTTATACTACCTTTAAGTTTATGCTTTCGAAGGTAGGCAATAGTTCTCATGCCAAAATTTGGGAGGACAACTGGGTATGAAATTCCTTTTTTCGTCTAGCTTTCCTACACAATACTCTTAACCACCATTTTTAATGTTCAAGTCCCCACTTCTTACATGAGATTTCCACTTTTTTTTTCGTAATTTAAACAACAGGGAATCCTTTAAATTGTAGACTCTTTTGGGTTTCCCTGATTTTGTTCATTTCAAGTGCTTTGGTCCCTTTGATCTTTATAGGGTATTTTCATGTGAATCTTATTTTCAATTCCAATTTCATTCTTTAAAATCAAGTTCCATTCCACTTTTATAAACCTATTTGGAAGTCTAAAACATCATCCTAGGTTAAGTCTTTATTTGGATAACAGTGCTTCATGCATATAGATTGACAAATTTTGCTCAGTTGATGCTGTGTCTTTCTTGTGTGCTGTGGGCTGTGTTTTTTGGTTTCTTTTAGGAGGATATCTCATTTCTGCTCGTGTCTTGTACCCATCTTTTCTCTAATAATATTTCTTTTTAACTGAAAGCTATGCTTTGCTGCTGTTAACTTTCTATGCTTATTATAATTGTTTTCTGTGCTATATAGATGCTCTCTGAGTGCTCAATTAAGGAAATTTCTGTTTCTAGGTTATTGTTTCTAGGATGAGATACATATGATCCCAAACAGAGGGTGCAGTACGTTTTGTAGGCCTTTCTACAGCTCTGGCTAATGCTGGGTAAGTGTACTTTCTCTTCACCCTTCTGTAAATATAAGTTCATTTTTTAAAATAATCTCCATTTTCCATATTCTCAATTTCTTATCCACCCCACTAATTTTTGTCTATCATCTTGTGGCCCCACACTCTCCAGCCTCTTTTAAGTTATTTTTTATATGCACACTCATCGATTTCTTATAAAGATGGACGAAGACAAGGTGGAGCCTATGATGTTGGGTTCAATTGCATCTCAGTATTACCTCAGCTACATGACTGTATCAATGTTTGGTTCAAACATTGGTCCAGATACATCACTTGAAGTAGGACTTGCAATTTTACCTTCTCCTGTCTTTCTGACATCTTCATTGTTTGAATTATCATTTCTTTTAATTGTTTAAAATCATTATGCTTAGATTTTTTTGTATGTAGGTCTTTTGGCATATCTTATCTGCTGCTTCTGAATTTGATGAACTACCCGTGCGTCATATTGAGGTAACTGCTTTTATCTCTGAAAAAGGTACTTTTTAAGATAAATACAAAAACATGCATGGGCTATATTTTTCTTGTCATCTAAAATTTTTCAGTTTTGAATGCAATACATTTTTAAGTTCATTAAAATTTAAGTTGGAACTTTAGGATTTGGTGCAAGTGAAGTGCAGAGTAAACCTTATAGTGTAAACTATGTAGTTGATAACCATTAATGAAAATATTCTTACAGTTCAGATTTTTAGAAAATGTGAGGAGAGGGATATCAAGCCATGGATATGTAAAATTCCAATCCGTTGATTTTCTCATCATTCATTATCACTTGTGCTTTAATCTCTAAAGCCAACCCTACACCATAATTACCAGATTTGTGCCTGTCCCACTTGTCTGTTGATCTAATTTGTGCATAGCATATTACTGCACTTTTGCTATATGGTCACTGAGGTATAAAGCAGCTAACTGGTTTGCATAGTTGAAATAAACAAAAGCCAATGAAGAATATATCAGAAAAAACAGGGAATAAGTAGTAGCTGTGGCTGTTGCAGAGATGGAACTCTGGAACTGTTGGGCAAGGAAGGTCCAGGTGGATGGAAAATAAATAATGATTAAAAATTACATAAAAACAGAGCTTAGACTCCATTTGGTAGTACCGAATAAATAGGAAGAGAAGAGCGCAGAAGTGAGCGGAAGTCGTTGATTTCTGTTCGTTTGGTATCAACAAAATACCGCGGAAGTTTTCAAATTTTTGGTGGGTTCCATGCTAAAATTAATCCGCTCAAATATGCGCGAAAGTGCGACGAATTGGGCGTTAGAAGAAAGTTTCTGACATTACCCTCGCTTTCTTTTTTGAAGGGATGAGACAATAGAGAAACAAATATTCAAATATATTATCACATATTCAAATATGTGATATACATATTTAAATATGTGATTTTTTTAATTTTAATAAATAAATAAACAAATACCGTCGTAAGGATATATCTGTAATTTTATTTTTTTATTTCAAATTCTCAAAAGTCAAAAAGCAAATTTTCATCTTATTTTTTCTCTACTTCTCTTCAATCAAACAATTTTTATTTCTATTCTATTTTTTATCTATTTCTCTTTTCTTCTCTGCTACCTAGCTTCTCTCTTTTTATTTCTCTCATCTCTACCTAACACAGTGTTAATGAAACTCTTGGTTTCAATTTATAGTTTATGTTAGAAAAGCTGTTTAGTTGTCTGACCTAAAAGCTGTTTTTTGTTACCTACTGCTGTCTATTGTATTAGTTCCGATAAAGTCTACGTAGAAAGTAGGTTGCCATAGGTTGTTCTACTTTTCTCTCTCAGTGTAAACCAAAATCAGATTACTGATATATAAATAAGATGTTCTGCTGAGTGATCAAGACACTCAAGCAATTTCATTCAAACAAGCTTCTAAATCTGTTTAAAATTCTCTCAATAAATAAATAAATGCTGGTTTAAAAATCTTGAAATTGAAAGTAATTTTGGAATAAAAAAAAAAGTTAATATGAACTATTTTCATAAATCTGTAATTCTGTGGAGCCAATTGAAGCATGCCAAATTCCGAGGGGTTGGGTCAGTGAAGCAAGACAGGTTCTTGCCTTTAACAGGTTGTAGGTTAGGCCTCACTTGGCTCTTTGAGGAAAAGTAAATGTAAGCCTTTTATAAGTGGTTTTTAAGCCCGGAGGATTTTTCCTGTCTTTAGTTATCGTCGCTCAAGCACTAGTAATTTGACCAAGATAGCCCCCCATCTTTACAAACTATGAAGATTTTAATTCTGCTTCTATTTAATGGTTGTCAACAGTATCTACTTTGATTTATGTTATTATTTGTTCCCACAATATTATAAACATGACTAATAAGAAAGGAAAATGATTACTTAACTTGTGTAGCTTTGGGGCTTTCCCGTGCTTGTATATCTAACCAATATTTTGTTCTTCAAGTACAATAGAATGGAGGACACCAACTTTGGAACCATGAAAAGCTTTTGGCACTAATAGAAGAAACCTGATTTTATAAAATAAGTGTAACAAACTGAGCTTTGCTGCCTGCTCTCTTTTCTATTCCCTATTTGTGACCTGTCCCTTCTATTCCCTGTTCGTGGATTTCCTTCTGATATAAATGACTCGGCATGGATGCTTTCTCTTATTTTTCTTTTTCAAATGAGAATAATCTTTTTTGTGGAAAATTTAGAGTTTAGAGACATCCAAGAGTTTATGCATCCCCGAATAATGCATATGGCATTAGACATTAGTGTCTAGTGCATATGTATACACTTGTGAATTTGTTTCACTTGCGTTTGTAGCATGTCTAAAGCATGTATAAATAATGTGATAATCCTAAAAAGCAAAAATTCGTTTTAATAGATTTATTTTGACAGCTATTTAATTTATAATTGCTTTTAGATTGTCAGTTTACTTTCGTTGTTACTGAATACCTTTGCTTGTACGTTTTGCTAATGTTGTCTTGCAGGGCATAAAACTGATTTTAGTCTCTGATTGTTACATTGGATTTGAACAAGAGCACTCCATTGAAGAACTTGATGTATTTTAGGTAGTGGAGCCATCATTGGTCAGTGCCATTGTACATACAACATAAGATGTTCTCTTCAAGAAGACTTTCTTTGTTGATGTGCAGGTGGGGGTTGCCCAGGTTGTACCAAAAAATTATGTTTTTGTAACTTGAGTAGCTATTTGGCTTCCCATAAGTCAATGTGTAATGTCCATAGGATTTGCAATTTCTGGCATTTAATTGTTCTACCATAGGTAATCATAACGATTCTGTTTTCAGAATTTTCTTTTTATTTATTTTACAAGTCATGTCACCATTTGTATGTATAAAAAGGGACTACACTGACTGGCCCTGGCCTGCGGTATATTCAAATCAAATATTCAAACATATTTACAGTGCAAAGATCGAAAGATGTCTTAAAATTTATAAATTGTCAAGGAATGGATCCCTGTAATCGTAAAAAAATCCAGTATGTTCATGCTAGTAATAAGCGTGATAAGTCTTCTTCCTGCTGCAAGTGCAAACACATCACATGATGTACATGCATATAAAAAAAGAGAAAAAAAAAATGGAAGATATGAAGAGCAACATCAGAATTCAGTGAGATCATACAACCTGAGAAAGAAAAGATATCCACCACGTAATGCAAAATCAATTGCAGAAAGAGGCATGTTGGATTCCCAATTGCCCAAACCAGATCCAATCCTGCTAGCCTACAGGCAAACAAGGTAACTGCATTGAAGACAAACATAATGTAGTCCTGGCTGCAAAGGTTTGTTGAAAGTGTGCCTATAAGAGTTGCTGCAACGTGGGATGTTTTTCCTAATTTTTAGGAGTTTGTTTTCTGCTGTTAACATTTCAGAATTTAGGAGTTATTATTCTGTTTTTTGAATTTGAAATGATGCTGTTATTATGCCTAAAAATAAGATGATGTATCTGATACAGTTTGTGCTCTTTATATAGAGCCTTTTTTAAAAAAAAATATTAGTAGCTTCCTCCCTACACGTTACTTTCCTCTCTGCTCTTATAAACAAAAGGCAACAAATTGGTATCTAGAGCCCTTATCTTTGAGGAATCTGTGAATTGAAAGAAACCATAATGGAGAGAGATACATCATACACACCCGGTCCACCACCAATTTTTGATGGTGAGGAGTACGAATTATGGGCTGCAAGGATGACTACTCATCTTGAAGCATTGGATCTTTGGGAGGCGGTAGAAGACGATTATGAAGTGTTTGAGTTACCTGCAAATCCTACTGTGGCTCAAATGAAGAATCACAAAGAGAGAAAGACAAAAAAGGCTAAAGCTAAAAATTGCCTTTTTTCTGCTGTGTCAAAAATAATATTCACAAGAATTATGAACTTGAAGTCTGCCAAAGACATTTGGGATTATCTCAAATCAGAATATCAAGGTTGTGAAAGAACCAAAGGCATCCAAGTTCTCAACTTGGTCAGAGAATTTGAGATGCAGAGCATGAAGGAGATAGAAACTATCAAAGGCTATGCTGACAGGTTGTTAAGCATAGCAAATAAAGTGCGACTTCTCAGTAAAGACTTTCCTGTCGAAAGAATTGTGCAAAAAATTCTTGTCACTATTCCTGAAAAATATGAATCCAAGATATCAGCATTGGAGGAGTCCAAAGACTTGTCAAACATCACCTTGGGAGAATTGATAAATGCTCTACAGGCACAGGAGCAAAGAAGAATGATGAGACAAGAGGAAGCAGTACAAGGTGCTTTTAGTATGAAAGCACAAAATTCAAGAGGTGGTAAAGACAAGAAGAACAACAGATAGAGGAACAAAAAAGCTGAATGCTCCAACAAGCAGCAAGATGAGACTTTTCCTCCTTGTCCACATTGCAAAAAGACAAACCATCCTCAAAGAAGATGCTGGTGGAGGCCAGATGTCAAGTGCAGTAAATGTGGCTAGATGGGACATGTAGAACGAATCTATGAGTCTTAACCAGAGGAGGCAAAGGTGACTATAGAGCAACAAGAAGATGAGCAACTCTTTGTTGCAACATGCTTTACTACAAGCAACAGTTCTAGTGATTCATGGCTAATAGACAGCGAATGCACAAACCATATGACCAACGACCAGAAGCTTTTTAAAGAGCTTGACAAAACCATCGTTTCTAAAGTAAAAATTGGAAATGGTGATTTCATCTCAGTCAAGGGAAAAGGGACCATTGCTATAGAAAGCTTAACAGGTTTGAAATATATCTTTGATGTCTTATATGTACCTGACATTGATCAAAATTTGCTTAGTGTTGCACAGCTTGTTGAAAAAAGCTTCAAAGTCATATTTGAAGACAATTGGTATTTGATCAAAGACGCAAAAGGCAAAGACGTATTCAGGGTGAAAATGAGAGCTAAAAGCTATGCTCTAAATATGATGGAGGAAGAGCAAATAGTTTTTTCAAGCATGACCAACAATGCTGAACTGTGGCACAAGAGACTCGGACATTTTCACCTTTCTGGACTTCTATACATGCAGAAACATGCCTTGGTGAAAGGTGTGACATTGCTTGAAGACAAGATGACTAATTGCGTGGCTTGTCAATATGGCAGGCAAATTAGAAGACCATTTCCTCAAACAACATGGAGGGCAACACACAAGCTGCATTTGGTACATACAGATGTTGGAGGACCTCAGAGAGTATCATCCTTAAATGGTAATAAATACTATATTACATTTATTGATGATTATACCAGATTTTGTTGGATTTACTTCTTTAAATCCAAGACTGAGGTTGCTAATATTTTCTGGAAATATAAAGCATTGGTGGAGAATCAAAGTGGTTGCAGGTTACGTACAATAAGATCAGATAATGGGAAAGAATACGTAAACAACACCTTTGACAAATTTTGTGAAGAAGCTGGCATCGAGCACCAACTCACTGTACCCTACACCCCACAACAGAATGGTGTAAGTGAGAGAAAAAATAGAAGTATCATGAAGATGACAAGGTGCATGCTACATGAAAAGGAGTTGCCAAAGAAGTTGTGGGCAGAGGCTGCAAACACTGCAGTATTTTTGCTAAATAGGCTACCAACTAGAGTTTTAGACAGAAAAACCCCATTTGAAGCCTGGTTTGGGTACAAACCAGATTTACAAAATCTAAAAATCTTTGGTTGTGTTTGTTTCTCTTATGTTCCGCAGGTTAAAAGGGACAAGCTTGATAAAAAGGCAAAACCTGGAGTTTTCATTGGATATAGTAGCACTTCCAAAGCTTATAGAATCTTTCAACCACAAAATGGAAGAATTCTTATAAGTAGAGATGTCAAATTCATGGAGGACAAACAATGGAGCTGGGAGGAATCAATAAAGAAAGATCTACTAGAAATTCCTCAACAGGTTGATGATGATATTGATGATGTTCCAGTAAGAGGTACAAGGCCCTTAGCTGAAATTTATGAAAGAAGCAATGTTGCTGTCCTAGAACCTACAGAATTCAAAGAAGGTGCGAAGGATGACAAATGGATTAAAGTTATGGAGGAAGAGCTCAGAATGATTGAAAAAAATGACACATGGGAGTTGGTGGACAGACTGCAACACAAACAACCCATAGGAGTCAAATGGGTTTATAGAACCAAACTTAACGCAGATGGTTCTATAAATAAATACAAGGCCAGATTAGTAGTGAAAGGATATGCTCAAGTGTTCGGGGTAGATTTTTCAGAAACATTTGCCCCAGTTGCACGCCTTGATACAATCAAAATGCTACTTGCTTTGATTGCGCACAAAGGATGGAAGGTTCACCATTTAGATGTAAAATCTGCCTTCTTAAATGGTTATTTACAGGAAGAGATACTTGTGGAGCAGCCAGAGGGATTTCAAGTCAAAGGACAAGAAGAGAAGGTTTACAAGCTAAGGAAGGCCTTGTATGGTCTTAAACAGGCCCCGAGGGCCTAGTATGGAAGAATTGATGATTATCTTCAACACCTTGGATTTGTTAAAAGTCCAAGCGAAGCTACATTATATGTGAAACTGGTAGGCATTGATTTAATCATAGTTTCTATCTATGTTGATGACCTACTTGTGACAGGCACTGATGAACAACTGATAATGGAGTTCAAAGCTGAAATGCTCCAAGTATTTGAAATGACGGATCTTGGTTTGATGTCCTTTTTTATGGGAATGGAAGTAAAACAAGATCATGATGGAGTCTTTATATGCCAAAAGAAGTATGGAAAGAAGATACTCAAAAAGTTCTGCATAAAGGATTGCAAAAGTACTACCACCCCAATGAATCAAAAGGAAAAATTTAGCAAAGATGATGGAGTTGATAAGGTAGATGAGCACCACTATAGAAGCCTAATTGGTTGCCTAATGTATCTTACTGCAACCAGACCCGATATCATGTTTGCAGTAAGCATGCTTTCAAGATTTATGCATTGTGCCAGTGAAGTGCATTTTCAAGCTGCCAAACGGATTGTGAGATATGTTAAAGGTACTATAAACTATGGTATCAAGTATACTCATTCTCAAAATTTTCAATTTCATGGATATTCTGATAGTGATTGGGGTGGTTCAATTGATGACATGAAAAGTACAACAGGGTATTGTTTTAGCTTTGGTTCAAGTGTGTTCTCATGGTGTTCAAAGAAGCAAGACATCGTGGCTCAAAGCACAGCTGAGGTAGAATATGTGGCAGCCACTACAGCCGTGAATCAAGCTATATGGCTTAGGCGTATACTTGCTGATCTACATGTGGAGCAAAATGAGCCAACTCAGATTTTTGTTGATAATCAAGCTGCTATTTCTATTTCAAACAATCCTGTTTTTCATTGCAAGACTAAGCATTTCAAGATCAAATTGTTTTTCTTAAGAGATGTGCAAAGAGAAGGAGAAGTCAAGCTACTTTATTGCAGAATTGAAGATCAAAGTGCAGATGTTTTAACAAAAGCTCTTCCAAAAGCCAGATTTGAAGCTTTGAGAACCAAACTAGGAGTATGCAACTATTAAGGCAAGGAGGAGATTTGTTGAAAGTGTGCCTATAAGAGCTGCTGCAATGTGGGATGCTTTTCCTAATTTTTAGGAGTTTGTTTTCTGCTATTAACATTTCAGAATTTATGAGTTATTATTCTGCTTTTTGAATTTGAAATGATGCTGTTATTATGCCTAAAAATAAGGGGATGTATCTGATACAGTTTGTGTTCTCTACATAGAGCCTTTTTAAAAAAAAATATTAGTAGCTTCCTCCCTGCACGTTACTTTTCTCTCTGCTCTTATAAACAAAAAGCAACAAGGTTAAATAATTTGCAATGACAACAGAATTAGACATGCTTTCTCTTCATTTAGAGAAATGTACGAATAAAATAAAGCCTTATGTTACTGCGAGCATTGCTTTATGAATTATCCATAAATCCCGCTTGATTTTGAGTGCTTCCAACATTGTGATTGAATGGAATCCCAAATCCAAAAATATAGCCAGATAAGGAATTAATTAGAGATTTTCAAAGGTACTCGGTAATTCTCAACAACTGAGATTTAATTTAAAATTATCAACAAATATTTTAAATTTTTCTAATGTATTACGCAGTTTGCATAGTATGTTTTTATTGAATGGTGTGATACTCTGAATATATGAGAAGTTCTTAATTAGTAGAGGAGGAGTGCTATGAACACACTTCTCCTAATATTATTATTGGTTGAAATTTATTAAAAATTACAAAAGCATGAGAGTAATTACATAAGATGTGGGACCCACAAATATTGATAATTTTCAAGAAATTTCAACCGATAAGAGAGGGTGTGTTCAAAAGAATGTATCAGAGAGTATGTTGCTACCATTTCTCTTAGTAGAATTATAAAAAGGTAGTCAAGAAACTTCACATAAAAGATGATGGGAGTCAAACTTGTTTCAGGAGAAATTAACATGTAATTTTTTTTTACGTACCGAAAAAACAACATACGCGTAATGACCAACCACCTCTATAATGCATAAATCCCTTTGTGCCTCATATGTGAGGAGAAAAACAACAGTAAATGAACCCACTAGGTTGACCTAGTGAGAGGAGTTTGAATAGTATACATAAGGTCACATGTTCTACCTCATTACATAAAAAAAAAAAAAAAAACAATAAGTGAAAATAAAGGCAATTCATAATCATAATTTATTTATTTTTTGTTTAAATGCTTGTAGTTCTCATAAATATGGTTAAATTTAATTTTAACCCCTCCTCTCCAGGATTTGTTTGTTAATTTTAGCCTTCATAATTTTTTTGGAAATAGTTCACTACTTATTAATGACATGATATAAAAAAATTTACATTGTCAATCAATCTGAAATTACAATAGATATAATTTTTAAGGTAATTATTGTAAAAATCAACAAACTTACTATACGTGTCAATCTGTTGTTGGGTGATAGTGTAAAATCACTTTACACTGTCAATTAATGGACTATTTTTTCATTTTTTTATAATCAAGAAAAATTGAATTTACTTAATATTTTTAAAAGAAATTAAAATAGTATTATATATATAATTATTTTTCTTGTTTTTATTTTTTTAATTATGTATTAATTGATGTACATGTGTTCGAAATAATAGATAAACTGAATATATTAATAAATATTTAATATCTTCTATTTGTTATGTACATATAATAGGTTTAATGAATTTAATTATACAGAAAATACTAATTTATTTTCTTATTTTATTTAGTTCTTTTTGTATTTATGTCTCTAACTCTAATGTAATATAGATAAGTTAAAATAAATTATTTATCATATAAAGATATTTTATTATAAATCCTTATATATAAAAAGTAGTAAACGTTGGGTTTGTCCTACAATCAATTTTCCCGTCTAAACAGAGTGCATTTCAGGCATTTCATTCTTAAATATTTTTTTTTAATTATGTATTAATTGTTGTACATGTATTAGGAAGAGTAGGTAAATGAAATGTATTAATAAGTTTTTAATTGCTACTGTATTAGGAAGAGTAGATAAATGAAATGTATTAATAAGCTTTTATTACTTTTAATGGTATGCATTGTTAATGTAAAAGTCTTTACACTGTCAACCAATCAAAAATCACTGTTGGTGTAACTTTTAAGGTAATTATTGTAAATGTCAACAACCTTACCATTTATAATAGTTTGTGATTAAATGACAGTGTAAAACTACATTGTTAGTGCATAACCTATTTTCTCATATATATATATATATATATATATATATATATAAGGTAAGTCTTTTTTTTATAAATATGTATAAGGTAGTTCTAATGAATTTAATGTATCTAGACTATATTACGTTGTTTTCTAATTTTTTATTTTTTTAATGAGAAATTCCAGCAATACTCTCTCTAACATTCTCTTTTTAGCACTTTTTCTATTATTAGCTAAAATTTATTAAAAATCACAAATTTTGATAGGTCTCACTTCTAAATCAGGAGAGAGATTCATTAAATAAAATATGAGATCTATCAAAATTTGTGATTTTTAATAAATTTCAGCGAGTAATAGAGAGAGTATTAGAAAAATAGTGTTAGAGAGAGTGTTGTTAGCATTTTTTTTAATTATACATTAATTGATGTATATGTATTGGGAAGAGTAGATAGATAAAAATTATTAATAAA
This sequence comes from Spatholobus suberectus, assembly GCA_004329165.1. NCBI lineage: Eukaryota > Viridiplantae > Streptophyta > Magnoliopsida > Fabales > Fabaceae > Spatholobus > Spatholobus suberectus. The sequence continues at coordinate 58,079,502 of CM014729.1, forward strand.
TATTTAATTGTTAGTATTTATTATGTATATTTAATAGGTTTGACGAATTTAATTTATTTAAAATATGTTACTTTATAATATAATGTGAGATATAAATCTTAGATATTTTAAATGATTATTATTTTATATGTAAAATTAGAATATTTTTCTTTAATTATTTTTTAATTATTATTGTTATAAATAAATAATTTTAGAGAACATATCATAAATCAATTATTTTATTAAAGTAAGTAAATATAATTTACTAAAATAATATTTTTATATCATGCAATCTTATTTTTTTTTACTTATTGTGTGATATACAATAATATTTTAATATAATCAGTTGAAATTGTATATGCTTAATATTTTTAAAAGAAAATGATGATAATATTATATATATATATATATATATATATAACTATTTTTCTTATTTCTTATTTTTTTAATTATGTATTAATTGATGTCATTGGTTGGGACAGGTAGATAATGAAATATATTAATAAAATTTAATATCTTCTATTTGCCATGTATATTTAATAGGTCTAATAAATTATTTAATATGTGCAGAATACACTACTTTATTTTCTTATTTTCTTATTTTTATTTAATTATTATTTTTATTTATGTCTTCAATTCTAATGCAATATAGATGAGTAAAAATAATTTATTTATTATATTAAATATTTTATTATAAATTTATCAAAAAACATTATATTTCTTATGATACATTATTATTTTATTATTTTAACAATAACCAATTTTCTATTTATTACTTTTTTTTATAATACGTGATGTAATTTACTGAAACTATTATTATTATAATATGATATATAAATCTTTGATATTATAAAATGTTATTTTATATTATTATTATATTTGTGAAATTATAATAATTTTTAATTATTTTATCAACAGTAAATTTTTCTATTGTTGTATAATTATTGTTATACATAATCATAAATTTATACTAATACCAATAACCAATTATTTTATTAAAGTAAGTGAATATAATTTACTAAAATAACACTTTTATACCATACAATTTTACATTTTTACTTACTATATAATATAAAATAATATTTTTATATAATCCATTGAAATTTTATTCGCCTAGTATTTAAAAAAATAAAATAGTATTGTATAATCTTTTTATATATAAAGTAGTAAATATTGAGGTTGTCCTAGAGGCATTTTTTGCCGTCCATTGGTTGTTGTAAGCTAGACAAGTACTAGCCTACTACAAAGACGCAATTGTGCTTATGATTTTTCATTCAAGATTATTGATATTACAAGTAAAATTATGGAGGTGTTTCTTTATGTAATAAGAAGGGTTAATTTTTTAAAGCTTAATTATTATAAATAAATATTTAATTGTCGGCAGTTTTTAGATTTAGTTATTATTTTTAACTTATAATAAAAGTTGTCTTACTAAATAATATATAATCATACTACCAACACTTTAAATTTAATTACTCATGCATCACATGGGTCTATGATGTAGTTGAATAATTAAACTAGCAATCTAGTCTCTAAATTATTTCAAAATTTTCAATTAAGTTATTGGAACTAAAGAAATTTTGTCTAGAGATCCAATTATAATTGATTAAAAAATTTAGGAACTTAATTGCGAAATTTTAAAATATATAGATTTATTTTAAAATCTTCAAATTTAACCTTTAAAAAATGTAGTTAATATAAGAGAGTAAAAATGTAGTATAAATGAACTAAACTTACGGAGACACACGCATATCAAAATCCGTTGATTAATATATTTATAGATATGATAGAAAATCACATTTAACATAGAGTTTAATGGTTATGCACTGTTAGTGTAAAAAGTTTTACACTGTTAACTAATCAGAAACCACAATTGATATGACTTTTAAAGTATTTATTATAAAAGTCAACAAACTTATAATAAATAGTGGTTTGTGATTGGATGACAGTGTAAAACTACTTTACACTTATTAATTATTTACTATTAAAATATGCCCGGTATTGTGTACCACGAAAAATACTTAATACTACTAAACTTTTCTGTAAAAAAAAAATAAACAAAGTTTAATATATATACACTGTCAATGTAAAAGATTTTATAATGTTAACCAATTAAAAATTAACTTTAGTATAACTTTTAGGATGATTATTATCAAAGTTAACAAACTTACCATATATAGTAGTTTGTGATCAGATAACAATGTAAACAAACTTTACACTATCAATATATATCTTTTTTTTCTCATAAAAAATATGTTTTTTAAGATTTAATTATCATTATTAGCCTATATATATATATTTTTGAAAAGGATTGTTTTCGTATTGAAAAACTTATTTTCTAGTTATTTTTTTAGTAACGTGCAGTGATTTTTTTTTTTTTCACAAGTGACAATAAGGTTTAAACTTAAAAATTTATATAAATTACTCAAATTTCCTATTACTATTACTGTTGATGAGGAATGGCAATGGAGCGGGGTAGACACGGGTAGTAACCTCCTGCTACTCACCCTATCAGATAAATATCCATCCTTTGTCAATTCCCATATCTACACGTGTACTTGTTAAGCTGATATCTGTAAATTTTTTAATATCTGCGGGGTATTTGTGGGTATTGTGGATATTTACTAAAAAAATAACAAAAATAGTTTTAAAATATTTTAACCATAATTTTGAATTATTCTAACATATTTAAAAAATAGTTTAAAGGCCAAAAAACTAAAATTATTTAAATATTCTACACAATTACTTTATACAGTTACACTAATCAAAATACTTCAATTTAGTAATTTAACATTAGCAAGTACCTACAAGTATGGATACCATGACATCCGTTCCCTCCCCGTTAACAAGTGAGTAAAAAAAAAAGGAAAATACTATTTAGTACGAAAAGCTTTTTTGTAAAATTACATAAACTTTGTTTTCTGACAAATCTCACTTTTGCTGTTTTAAAATTTATTAATTAAGATTTATTTTAAAAAATGGTTGTTGGTGCGAATTATCTATTCGTGCAATTCTTACCGCTTTATTTCGTAAAGAATAGCATTGCTCAAAATAAAAAACCCATATCCATTACCCGCAAATACCCATTAAAGCTACGGTGATATTTTATTAAGTAAAACTGTTTACTTATAATGGTAAAAACCAAATATTGTTGTGAAATAATAATTAAATTTGCTTTATTTTATTCTACAATAATAATTTTTTATTTAACAAAACAATATATTTAATAGTCACATTTGACCATGGGTCCAGACCTAACGTCACACACACTGTAGAAATATTATTCTAGTTCAGAAGAAGACAACTCTCAACACAAGATGAAATGTTGCCTTTACATAAGCTTTTATGAAAAAAAAAAAAAAGCTTAAATATTTTTCAATTTTTAAATTTGGGTCAAGTTTGTTTTTGGTTTTTAAAATTTAAAAAAAAATTAGTTTTTTAATTTAAAAATAACTCATTTTTTTATCTTTATCAAAGACTAAAAAAATCACAATATAAAAACCAAAAATAAGTTCTAAATTAAGAAAACTAAAAAAAATTATTTTTAAATTTGAGGAATCAAAAATATTTCAGGCACAAGAAAAAGTCCAATGTCGCCCTTTAAGTAAGAATTGGAGTAAGATTACGTTGAAATTTAGTTCCCCAAGTAGGCTTTAAAATGACGTGCTGCTATTAGGTAAGGATTATTTATTTATTTATTTATTTTAAAAGTTCAATGCAGTTGTGATCTAACGAGAGAATTTAGTCACAAGTAGGCTTTAACATGACCTCTTACCGTTAGGTGGGGAATTTAAAAGAGCAATCACACATATTAACATGCAGTTTCTACTTGGCGATGGATGATTTTTTAGTAGCAAAAGAATTATTTTCAAATAAACAAGTAAGGACATAGTTATTTTATTTTAAAGTAAATCAATGGATTATTATTCAATACACTTTAGAAATAAGTTGAGTTCAAAATAAACTTAATTTCGTGATATGGTTGCGAAAGAATGTCAAATTTTCTCTATTCCTAATCCTCATGTTTGACCAAAACTGTTTATTACCGCTATAAGCGAATTATAGAAGAGTAGGTACTAGAAGAAGTGATTTAATCTCGATAAAGAAATCATAAAAAAAAAAAAATTTCAAATAAAAATTAGACATTTTAAAATTAAATTGCAATATTATAAGTTATACTAATTTTTATATCATCCAAAATTTTATATAAAATGTTATTTTTATTGATCTAATTATTAAATTATAATTATATATTATTTCGATTCTTTGTGTCAAATTTATTAAAATTTGAACAATTATAAATATATAATTAAAGAGCACATATTACAAGGCATACAATAACTATTTTATAAGTTTGAGTAAAAAAAAAAAAAGAATGATAACACAGGGCTCTGTATTTAAGAAATTAAAAAATAAAAAATGATATTTAGTTATGTTGAAATATGTAAGGGTGTTCAGCAACTTTGTCTTCAGGCTAACATCATGCAGCAGGCTTGTATAGACAGAACAATTCATTAATGTTATATATATATATATAAAAGAATAATTCATTAATGCATTTCTTAAAAACAAAATAGCCAAAATTGGATTGCCGTCTGGTCACGACCATGTGGCTTTTACGTTTCTAATATTCTCTCGTCTTCCAAAAACGATACTCTGCGCTAACTTTTGAAATTGCAAGATCTTGACCTTAAAAATGTTTGCCAATAGGATAGGCTAAAAATTACAAATAATTTTTTTCTAAAAAAATACATGAAAATTTTAAATTAATAAATGTACCTCATGCAGTTCTAAAAAACACTCCATAAGATCCTGGGCCCTTTCAGGTGAAAAGTTTTGCATATTGATTTTCAGAGCAAAGTTCTACCATGCTCCTTAGTAGGGAGGGTGCATACACCATAATTTTTGTATCGTTAACCGTTGATAATGCAAAAATGAATCAATGGTTAAGATTGATTACTTGTGACTTTTATTACAGATAAGTTGATGCGTCTTTTAAATTTGTTTTAGTCCTTCTAAAATTTATAATTTACGTTAGAGTGATATTATTATTATTTATATTCAATACTATATATATCCTCTCTTTTATCGTTTGATGATGATAATATAAATAACTTATTTTTATAAAAAAAATGTTAATAATTACCGTAGTTAACAATTTTATATACTTTTATAATAATAATAATAATAATAATGAGATGCTATATAAATTATTGGAATGTGAAATATGGTATTAGGACGACAATTATAACAAAGTGACTAGTATTAGATGATAGAGAATTAAATGACTTATGAAAAACGCATCATAATTTATAGCCCAATAAAAACTTTCAAAATTAACATACAATCATATAATTTCGGTCATTAATAATTTTTAAAATTAATTATATTTGTATTAACAATAAAATTTGAAATAAATTTAACGTTGTTTGATTTATTAAACAACTGGTTTTGAAATTTTATAGTGTGAAATGATTTATAATTATCTGGCTTTTATTTTAAAACAACGGACCTATATGTATTTGAAGAAAATAATGGAGATTTATCTTAAATACATTTCTTTTTTAAAACAAAATCCACCTTTCATATTATGTCAACAAAAAAAATGAAAAAAAGAAAATCCATGCCCCAAACTCAACTTGGAGCTTCGGAGAATCGTTCCTAGTTATCGAATCCCGTCAGTAAAGTATATATATTCATTGATATACAAGTTTCAAACACACTGAAAACAACCCAAATGACACGTTCCAACCTTTTCAGATCTTCACACACTATTATACTACATCACCATATATGATTTTTTATTTTTTTTTGGTAATCACTATATAAGATTTATTATTTCTAAGATCCTCATTAAGAAAAGGAAGGGACAACAATAATAAGAAAGCAAAACTTGAAAATTAGGAAGACATTGAGTACACATGTGGCATGAGCCGAGGCTTGGGGTGCACTGAAAGAGGCACGGCTCTTTGTAGGGTTAGCCCATATGCTTCGTCCATGTTCAGCTTTTCTAGGTTCAGCCCATTTTCTAGTTCCCAATCAAAGGAATGGACCAAGGTTGCGGTTAGAAGTTGAACCATTCGAAGTCCAAGGCTCAAGCCCGCACAAATTCTTCGTCCAGCACCAAAGGGTATAACCTCAAAGTCATTGCCCTTAACATCAACATCGGCCTTCTCACCACCTGGTAGGAACCTCTCAGGCTTGAATTCCAATGGGTCAACCCACTCTTTTGGGTCACGTGCTATGGCCCAAACATTCACCAAGAGCGTGGCGCCCTTGGGAATGTGGTAGCCGAATATTTCACAACTCTCAGCTGCAACACGTGGCAGAGAAAGAGGGGTTGATGGGTGGAGCCTGAAGGTTTCCTTAATCACAGCTTGTAAGTATTGGAGGTGAGGCAAGTCCTCTTCTTTCACGCTCCTGTCTCGACCCACAACAGTATCCAACTCTTGTTGGACTTGGGCTAGAATTCTTGGGTTTCGGATCAGTTCTGCGATGGCCCATTCTGTGGTGCTTGATGACGTGTCAGTCCCAGCCGTAAACATGTTCTACAAAAGTTGAACAAAGTCAACAGTAGTGAGTTGTAGTTCAAGTACCGGGTAGGCATTATTCTTGTTGGGTGTGAAATTAAGATGAGATATTGAAGTTACAAAGGATTTAAAAAATGCAAAAGTCAAATCTAAGTAGGGATTAGAATGAGATATTATGTTGAAATTATGGACAAAAACAGAGATTAAGTTGAAATTTAGTGCCAAGTAGGCTTTAAAATGTGGCGTTGTTATTAGGTAAGGGGGTTTTTTTTTTCCCCTTTTACAGAAAAACTGCAATTAATGGCGTTCTCTAACTAGACAAGTTTTGTCACTAGTAGGCTTTAAGATGAGGTGTTGCCGTTAGATAAGACTTAAAACCAAAACGTCCAAGGGAACTCTATAAGTAAGGATTGGACCTAACTGATTATGTAGAAAATTTTAAAACAATGACTACACATAAGAATTTGTGAGGACCAAAAGAATTATTCTAAAATAAACAACGGAGGATATAGTTATTTCAAAAAGGTTTTATATTAAAGTAAATCAATGGTTCTTTTTCAATTCACTTTAAAAACAAGTTGATTTTAAAATAATCTCAATTTAAGGATATGGCTGAGCTAACTTTAATACTTAACAATTTGATATATATATATATATATATATATATATATATATATATATAGTAACGTTATTTGATATGAAATTTTCTATGCGGAAGAATGACTAGGTAAAAAAAAATTATAGTAACGTTATTTTGTTACTTTTATTTTTTCTATTCCTATTGCTAATGTTTGACCAAAACCGATTATTAAGAGCATCTCCAACAAAGAAATTTGTAAGAGTTTCTCTACTATATTTTTAATAATATTTTACACTTCTCTATAATACCATATCATCTTTTATATTTTAAGCAATTTATTCAATTTTTTTCTCCAACCAAGAAATTCACTAAAGTTCCTCGAATGGACCTGACAATATATCTAATTTTTTATATTTTATTATTCATCTTAATTTCATTTTAATATATTTGAATGTCAATTGTTAAATAATAAATAATATATAGTACATTTTAATTAAATAAAAAATTTACTTTAAATTTAAAATACATAAAAAAATAATATAAATTAAAATTAATAATAACTTTAAAAATACATAAAAAATATAAAATAATATATTGTTAAAAAAATTAAAGTATAATTTTATCATCCCAAAGCAATACTGTATGTTATATAACAAGTGGTATAATGTTAAAAAATGTTTTATAACGTTAAAAATTTGTATGCCCGAAGATAAAAATGTTAAAAATCCTGCAATGAAAGTAACGTGAAAGAAAACACTGCAATAATGTTAAAAATGAAAAAAAAAAAAACAAAAAAAACTGGCCCCAATAACTAAAAATAATAAAAAATTAACATTTCATTCTCCTACAATTTTATATTATTATTAACAGGTAACATGGCTCACATTTAAGAAAAGAACCGGTTGCTAAGAGAAGCAACCCAATTCTTAAATGGGTTCACTCAATTTCTCTCCAATGCAACAAATTTTCAAATTGATTTTCTTGTACTGTTTATGTCAGATGAGCAATCCCTATCGCTCTAACCCTATTGCATTTTTCTAATCATTTATGGGTTTTTAACAAGTGGTCAATATTTATAAAAAAAAAAGAAAAAGTGGTCAATTATGTACGACAAGCGAGTTATAGAAGAGTAGGTACCAGAAGCAGTGCTTTAATCTCAGTGTTGGTAAGTTGGTTTCCATCATCATCCTTTACATCTTTTAGGGACAACAAGATACTCAACAAATCCTTGTGTTTCTCACTCTTGGAAGAACTATTGTGCTCCTCAATAATGCTGGCTAAAAATGAATCAAACCTTTTGTGTAATTTCTTCATCTTAGCTTGCACCCCTTGAAGGTCTAGCCACTCCAAGGAAGGAATAAAGTCACCAATATTGAAAACTCCTGCCAACACCATCAACTCCACCACCATAGCCTTAAACTCATCAGCTCTAGGATCACACCCACCATTGCCGTCGTTGAACACTCGCCGTCCAATCACTACCCTGGCCAACGCATTAGGTGGTGCATACATTCAGTAATTGTCCCAAGTTCACAGCTTTTGAGTCTGAACTTGCCAAATTACGTGTCAATCTTGCTACCTCTTCCTGCAAGTGTAGATGCATGTTAGGTTCAATTAATTAATGATGACATTTGAAAATGAAATGGATATGTGGCACTTTTTTAAGACGTAACGTGGATGTTGCAATGCTAAGCATTCCCAGGCGCATGCATATGCCTCACAAACAATAATAGGATTAAAAATCTACACGTACGTCAACACGCGAGTATAACGTAAATGACACTACTTAATACTTATAATGGTTTTTCTTCTACTATAATTTTATTGTCGGCAGAGCTATGCATTTTAACAGCTAAAAAAGGGTATTATATGAACACTTATTTTTCAATTTTGCATTATAGTAATTATGACTTCCATTAGAACCATTTAAAATTCAACTGCATTAAGTTCTTACTCTATACTTGGTGAATACATTAGGCATGTGCAAAAATAAGTAAACTATCAATTTGGTAATTGAAGTATTATCATCTCTCCTAAATAGTCTTTAAACTAATGAAATTATATAAGTTGTCTCTAAAGTATTAAAAATCATGCTATATAGTCTTTCAAGTATTGAAAAATTCTTCAATCTAGTCCCTTACTAGAGATTAAATTGTTAGATATTCAATACTTTAAAGACTACTTATGTAATTTCATTAGTTTAAAAATTATTAAGAAGAGAGAGTGATATTTCAAGGACTAAATTGATGATTTATTTGTGCAAAAATCATTAAAATATCGAGGAATTATTTTAGCAATTATACGTTTTTATTTCCTATTAAATAATTAAGTAACAATTAATGGACTATACTAATTTATAATAATATTTTTGCTAATACTTCTGCAGGTATCCATAATAGTTTTTTTTAAAAAAGAGAGAGAGAGAGAGAGAACAATTAGTAATTAAGTAACTCTTGCGTGGGTTAGGTTGGAAAATTGGATGGCAGTCACATTACAAGTTGCAAAAACTGGCACGTATATTCTTTAGCAGAAACACCACGTACACATAAAAGATAAGAAGGTTCTTTGATGATTGAGAGACGAATAAAAATAAAAATATATATAAAACGGGGGAGGCTGATTGGTACACTGGAAAAAATAGATAAACTATTTGAGAAATGATATTTAAACACCTTATCATTTTCTACACCTATTATTTTTTTTATTTTTTTTCACATCATATCTTCTATTATATTTTTCTTTTTTTTCTTTCTATGTTTCACGTAGGTGTCTAATAGATTGCTGGAACCGAGGATTATCATTTTTTAAACTATTAAACTAAGGATTATCATATCTAATGGGGAGGTGAGATAATAATTCTTCAGTAAGATAAGTGTGTATATTTTTTTATATATTTTGAAAAAAAAAATCCTGTTATTAAATAATTTTTATACTAATTTTATTAAATGAAGTGTACACATTTTTTTTTTTTGGTTTACGATGAGTTAGATTAGTTTGTACATTGTATTTTATAAGAAAAAAATTCTCAAAATTAATTTTATGGTGAGTAAAATTGATTTCAAAATTAGGAAAAAAAATATTTATCTTAATAAATAGAATTTATTATAAATGTAAGATAAAAAATTATTAAAAACATAAATATGCTTACATTTTAAAAATAATTATATTTCATTAATTCAAACAAAATTAATTCTTTTAAATATTATATAAACATAAATTATTTTTAATATTAATTCTCTTAAAAATATTTTAAAAAATAATTATATCAATATCAATATCTAATACAAATAGATCATAAATATTAAATAATTTATATTTTGACGTATCTCGGTATTAAAAGTGTTTTCATGTTGAAGTTAAAAGAAAAAAGAAAAAATTTCTGTTTTAGAAATATCCTGTTAATTGATCGGTTACGTAACTGATTCGAAAATTTATTTCTTTTTGGTGCATGAGAATTTTTCAATTGATAAATATCTGACACTTAAAAAAACAAAAAAGAGGAATATAAATATTATAAATAATATGATATAATACAAAGATTAAAAAAATTATCAAATAAGTATTTATTTATAACAATATATAATGATGATAGACTTCTTTTGTCTCTACTTTTTTTTAGACATTTTTAGCTCTCAACTTTATGTGATAATTGATCACACTCTCTCTATATCATAACTGAAGTTTTATTCCTCAATTGCACACTCTTATTTTTTATTTAAGTTCCTCCCTTTATCTTTTATTTTATGTTTTATCTTTTAAAAAAAATATAGAGAGACACAAAATAATTCTCTTTTCTCTAGTGATATATAAATCTTCATATATCATTGATCAGATGTGAATCCAACTGCCTTTAGCGACAGCAGTTTGCAGCCAGTTATTTATAATTCTTTTATAAAACAAATTTAATTTACTAAGGCCAAGATCCATGCATGCAATTTAAAAAACAACTGTAGAGGATCAAAATACATCATGTCTTTTTATATCCTACGAAAGGTCGAAAGTTCGGCGTAGTCCGAACAAATGTCAGTCGCATGAGCAGGGATGTAACTGGCACTCATGGTGGGTCCTCCTTGCCGTACTCGTGAAAAATAAATATACTGATATGTTTATGATATAAATTAATTAGGGTATAAATAGCTTTTATGACTAAAACAAAATAAATTTTACAGACATAATGTTTAAAAAAGTTGATACAAGCAAATATCAAAAAATAGTTGAATTTACAAATTACAGATGACAATCTTACTCAAGTTGAGTAAAATTATTATGAATAATAAAATTCTCTTTTTAAGTATGTATATAAGATATATGCATACTTAAACTCAAACACGAGATCATTAATTAAATTAGAACAATTCTGTAGATCAATTGATCCACAGAATGGATACAGTAATAATATTTATATGTAGTATAAATTAAATTATGTAGGATCACTGGTTAACCAAGAATTATATAAGGACGAAAAGAATAGACACCTAGTACAGTGCGGTCCAATAAAATAAAAGGAAAATCGCAAAGCAGCCAAAAACAAAAATGGCAGTATTCACGCAGAGTAACACATGCATAGCTTTCAGGGGACGTAGGAAAGAAATTTACCTGACGCATGTGTTTAAATTCATCCATGGCCTTGCCGGAGAACAGGTGAACGGAGGTGAGTTTCCGGAGCAAGCGCCACCGCGGGCCATAGGGGGCAAACACGAGGTCTTGGTAGTTGTAAGCTATGTATTTCGCGCCGGCGTTGGGGGGCCGGCTGCTGAAATTAGAGTCATGAATCTTCAAGAATTGTTCCGCCGCGGAGGCCGACGCGGCCACAATCGCGTCGACGAAGCCGAGGCGGAGGTGCATCAATGGGCCGTGGATGCGGGCCAGGGCCGCCAGGGAGTGGTGCGGCACTGGGCCCATGTGCGGCAGGTTTCCCACTATGGGCCATGGTTTTGGACCCGGAGGGAGTGGTCGCGAAGGGCGTGTTATGAACTTTATGAGACGATATACGAGGATCGCTGCTGCGATCGTAGCGAAACCAGCAACCCACCCAGACATGTTTTGTGGTTTGGACGAGGTTGTTGTTTTGGAATGAACCTGTGACGAATATCTGTGTTGGTGATACGGTTGATGTTGTATTTCACCACTGCTCAATATCGGCCCTATGTTATATATAGCATCGAATAAGAAACCTTTTCTCGACCTTTTTTTAATTTATTTATTTCCCCCAACCAGTTGAGACGGTGGCTTGTGTAATTTGACTGTATAATACAGTTGACACAGTCTTTTTAAATTTATCAAAATATTGACTTAGACGAGCTTAGTGATCATTTTTTAATACGAGATGTTATGTTTATAATAAATTTTTGGGACAATACATCAATATGCAATTTTTAATCAGGTTTTTATACTATAAAAATTTGTAATTGAGTTCTTAATCTTTTAAAAAGAAAAAAGTAACTAGGTTCCTGGGATTAAATTGCTGTGAATATTTCGTTAACTTAGACTTAATTAAAAATTATCTAAAATTCAAAGACCTATTCAATAGTTTAACCTTTTTTTTATTTTTTTTTATCTTCATTTTGCCTTTGTTTTATTTTAGAAAAAAGAAAAAATTATATAAAGAGACAGAGAGCATATTTCAATATTCAAATGTTGTCGCATTATTATTATGTGACTAAATTGTATTCTATAATTCTCAATCAGCAATTTTGATATTCATATTTTTAATTCTGCAATTTTAGTCCTCCAATTTTTAAAAATCTTAAATTTTAGATCCCCTTATTTTTAATTATGCAATTTTAGCCCTTTAAATTTTAAAAATCTTCAATTTTGGTCCAACTGTTACATGTTGATCTGTTGATTATTAATGTCTCAACATTGACTATAATGTGACATTAGTCTGTTAAATATTATCTACCACGTATTCAGTTTAATGTCACATTATAATTAACATTGAGGCATTAAAAGTCAACAGATGAACATTTAATAGTTAGACCAAAATTGCATATTTTTAAAATTTGGGGGACAAAAATCGCAAAATTAAAAAAAGTGTGAAGTATTTACTAGTTTTGTCAATTACTAATCTTGTAGGAGAATTTAGCTAACTACTTTTAGGCAATTTTTAATTAGATCCCTGCACTATTTTTTTTATTTAAGTCCTTTATCTTTTGAATTTTTTTTAATTTGGTTGAGACAAATGACAATTAGGTGAAAGTTAATCCCAGCGACCCAATTAAAAGAAAATTTAAAAATTAAGGACTCAATTACAAATTTTATAACATATGGATCTAATTAAAAATTGCCTAAAAGTTCATAGACTTACTGATGTATTATCCCTAAATTTTTATAGCACTTCTATATTTCTTAATATATGTATTATTTTTCAAAATGGACAAATAAAAAGGATCAGACGTGGTATTCACTTGATGAAAATTGTTAGCATATTATTTTTTTTAGAGACCACAAATATATTTTTTTTGAGAGACAATCTTGCCCAAATTGGATAGAACCACCATGAGCAACAAAATTATTTCTCCGAATATTTAACGTAGTTGTATGTCCAAGATTCAAACTTAAGAACACGGATTAAGCTAAAATGGGAGTATCTTTTTAACTGATTATTATGAATAATTTTAAATCTTATGCATTTTTCCTCTTAAGCTAAAATAATCCGACATCAATTGATATACACGTTCCGTGGTAAGAACATATTATTTAATACACTTATTCCAACACTTTCTTAATGATACAATGAAATTTATGTAAAAGTTAATAAAAATGGAAGTAGTCACTAAATAAGAGGTAAAAATTACATTATTGAGCAAATCTCGTATAAAATTTACTTAATAATAATATTTTAAGAATGTTGCTCCACTAAAGTGAGCAAATCACTTTAGAGAGTAAAATGGGTAATTTTAGTCGTTAATAAGAATGTTTTTGGTTAATATGATATGCACAATTGCACATGTGCAATCAATTATGTATGTGTTGAAATACTAACAATCAATTTTATCATCAATAACTAAAATTACTCACTTTACCTTCTAAAATCAATTATTTACATTAGAGAAGTCAAATCCATATTTTAAAAAGAGTATGTTACATTGCTATTAACTCTCTTTTTTTCCCAAAAGATCATTCATTAAAATGTCTAATGGCACTTATACAAACACAGGATGCTAAACAAGAGCACTACAATGCACAATATATAAATAGTAGTAAATCAAACACACACGCTCAAAACTAAGCAAATTAGCAATCCTAAAACAACAAATATAACAAAGCAGAATATTCACATTCTCCTATTACCAAAAAAAAAAAAAAAGTCATGGGCTTTCTACAATTTTCTCTTTCTTTTGTGATTCCTTTCGAATCAACACATGCCCAACAACCCATAGCTAAACTAAGTAAACAATGCTATGTAAAGAGCTTGCAAATAGGTAGCAAAACTAAGTAGAATAGTGCTACTAAAAGTAACTCTATAAGTTAAGATACGGTCGCAATAAGAGGCTCTAACAAATTTTGTTGGAAGGGAGAAATGTGATGTAAAAGAGGTTGAGACAAGGAGAAGGCAAACAGAGAAAGTAGAAATTTTGAAAAGAGAAAGAGATAAGGGTAGTGTTTGAAAAAAGAAGAGAGGAAGGTGGGGTGGAGGTAGTGGTGGTCAGAGGAGGAAGAGAGGAGGTGATGGTGAAGAAGGAAAGTGGAAGGGAGAAAAACCTCTCACTAAGGAAAGAGTAAAATCCACTTAATGTGGGAAAGAAATCCTAAGAAACCCACCCATGGAGGGGGGAAAGCCCTCTAAAAAGGGTATCACCACCTTTGTTAGAGTTCTTTTAACCCAATTTTTGTGTTAGACAATAAACATAGTAGTTTTTAAACTGAGTTTAATTTTTATACACTGTCAATATTTACATCGTTAATTAATCAAAAATCATGATAGGTATGACTTTTGAAGTAATTATTAGGGGTGTTCATATCTAATCCAATCCAAAAAAAAAAAAAAAAAACCGCAAACTGATCTAAAAAAATGAAAACCAAATTTCTTTGGAATTTTTTTTGGATCATGTTTTTACATAACCGATCGATTTTAATCGGTTTTTGGTTGGTGTTTGGAAAACTGAACCAATCCAAACCGAACCAATATTTTTAATACACATACATTATTATACATTTCACATGTAACTTTTATATATTTTATTATGTTTTTTAGGGTTTTACCATATTTCTGTTATGTTTTTTTTTCATGTATCCAACTAACATAGTAGAACTATATATTTCATTCTACTCGATTTTATTTTGAATATATATATTCCTGTTTCCTTAGAAAAAAGAAACCATGTTATTCTCACCAAAAAAAGAGAGAGAAAGAAACCATGTTATAGGATAAATAATCAATTGATTGATATACTTTTTTTATGCTTATTTTAAAAATAATGTTCAATATTTAGAAAGTAATAAGAAATTAAAATGTCAGTAAGGATGTATCAATAAAAATTGAATCATCCAAACCGTATTTTATCGGATTGGATTAATCATATTTTTTTAATAAAGCAATCCAAACCGAACTGGACCACAAGTTATTTTAATCTTTAGATCGTATGACTTGTTGGTCCCAAATAGAGTCAAACCAACACTCCTAGTAATTATTATAAAAATCAACAAACTTGTGACAATTTGTGATTGAATAATTGTATAAAAAATCTCTTTACACTATCATGAATTATTTTCTCTTTTAAAATTTTTTAAAATTATGCCATATACAAGATAAGTGATACTTTTTTAATAATAATAATAGAAAATTATTTTTCTTCCAGCTACACTATATATGTTTTTTAAATAATAAAATAAAATAAGCATCCATTTCAACTACTTTTCTCTATATTTTTCTTTCTCAAACTAAAACATTGTAAACATAATAACTTAAATGTTACGATTTGCAGTTATTAGTTTCATTTTTTTTTATATACGAAAATGACATTTTTAGTTTAGCATTTGTCTTGAGTGAGACTAATATTTAAACTTAAATAAGAGGAAGATATTGTCGTTATTATTTATTATACCGCATTAGCTCAGGGAAGTAGGTTTTGCGTATAATTTAAACGAAAAAAGAAGAGTGAAAAAACGACCGGGTTAAGTAGGCAGAACGTGCGCGCAATCAACAAGTCTTCGTATTACCGGCTGATGAAAGCGTGGGCCCATGGACCTACACTTACCAGCCAAAATAAAGCATTTCGTCAGGTGTTAGGCAAGCATTACATCACATTCACGTACTTGAAATAGTAGGCTTGGTACTTCCCTAAAAGTAAAACTTGCCTTGCTGGTTGATTTATAAGCAAGTTCTAGTAGGTGGTCCCTACGAGGCGGTCACCAATGAACCATTTGACATGTTTCTTTGTCGTAAAAGCAGCTTGATTTATAATCCAGTGTAGCCAAAATCCATGCTAAAAATCTGTAACCAATCTCTCCTCTGTATATAAACATGTAAAATTATCTGTTTTTTCATACTTTTACTCTTTTTACTCTCTCTTATGTTTATTTTTATTTGAATACTCTTTTTTTGTGAAGAGGTAAGTTTCATTCTCTTAACATTTATCTACTATATTTTTTTTATGTTTTTAATATCAACTGAATAATTTAACAAGCAATAACTGAAGATTAGAAACCAATTTCAATATATATATTTTATCTTTAAAATTCAAATATGCTCCTAATATCAATCTGATAAATCTTCTTATGCTTTTAATATCAACTGAACAGTTTAACAATCTGTAACTGAATATCAGAAACCAATTTCGAATATATATATTTTATCTTTGAAATTCAAATACGTTCCTAACATGTATACGATATTTCTCTCTTTATATATAAATTAAAATAACTATCTTGAAAGAACATGTTTTTAGCTGTCATTCTTCAACAAAAATATTTTTGGGGATTTTTCTTAACATCTTATCTCTTTCAATCTATTGTTTTCAATATTTTTAGTTTTAACTTGAATTGCAATTTTTTAAAAAAAAATTATCAATAATTAAAAATAATATTATATCACAATATAAAGTATTTATCATAAATCTAAAATATAATATGTTCTAAAATATTTATTTATTACAAATTTTAATTGTAATATAATTTATATATTTAAAAGTATTTATTTATTATAAATTTTAATTATATAAAATAAACATTTATTCTATGTAATACACATGTTAAAATACTAGTTCTAATTATATTAGATTGCTTAACCCAAGTATTCTTTCACACTAAGCCTCTCCAGGCTTTCACAACACAACAAGTGTTTATACAACAGATATCAACTCGCGTAGTGAGCATTTGAAAGATTAGGCTCAAGAATGCTTTTAAAATCTTTACAAGATTTTTGCTATCGTCCACTGGACGCTTTTATCAGAAAGTTACTAATGTCTTTTCGTTCTTGTTCTTTTTCAACGTCTTCGTTGTTTTCTTCTTTGTTGGTGCATGTATATATAGTCTTCAGGGAAAAGATCCGTTGTAAAAGACTTTGACTTCGTTATGCAATGAGAAGCGTGTAAACTATCCTTTCAAAGAGGTCAGACACGACAACTTTTAGACTTGTACTAAAAAGGAAGGTGTAGGACTGTGTTGGCAGTCTGCTTTTCTGAACATTCTTCATTTGTCTCGGTAGCTTGATAAGTTGACTTGCTTTATCTATTCTGCTGCGCTTTTGCACTGGAATGATGTTGATGCTATTTAATGCTTCAAACAAATTGAACATTAGATCACAGAAGTAGTAATATGTCAGTTTCAAGGAAGACTAGCATAAATCAAATTGACGTTCAAAATAAAAACTTAGCCGTTTGAATATATGATCTTTGAGGCTTGTATGAGCTTATTCATTGGACAGTCGCCTTCAGTTTATTCAAATGGACAGTCCTCTTTAGCGAGTCTTCTGGACGATTTTTAACACGTCTACCGGACGGTCTTTAACACGTCTACTGGACGGTATTCTTTAACACGTCTACTGGACGATCTTCTTAGCTGTGACAGGGTTAGTCTTTAAGCACAAACTTGAACATTAATAAGCTTATTATCTTCAAAACATTGAGGGTTTAGA
This sequence comes from Spatholobus suberectus, assembly GCA_004329165.1. NCBI lineage: Eukaryota > Viridiplantae > Streptophyta > Magnoliopsida > Fabales > Fabaceae > Spatholobus > Spatholobus suberectus. The sequence goes on from CM014729.1 coordinate 58,097,668, forward strand.
CGCTTCTACATCTTTGGTTCCAACAATCTCCCCCTTTTTGATGATGACAAACCTTATTAATTTTTAAGTTTTTGTTGGAATATAAAAGGACGCATAAAAGAGTTTTTGAAAGACTTACTATGCTCCCCCTAAGTTTGATATTCCAACTCTTGTATACTTGAGACACAAGATGTCAGGTTAAGTCCATATCGAATAACATACCAAGTATCAAGCATATATAACAAATATAGGATTTAATATAAGTAGAGCAACACTTGAAGTGAAACAGATCAACTATGTATTTTATTTAACTGTACAGAGCATAAATTTGACAAGAACAGATGCAAAAAATACGACAAAGTCAAAAATATAAAACATAATGCTTTCTCCCCCTTTGTCATTAGCAAAAAGCAAACAAAAGGAAAAGGGAGTCGTCATCACAGTCAGTATTGCGGCGGCGGAGGAGGAGGTGGAAAAGGTTGAGGAGGGTGTAGGAGAGCTTGTTGGTTCGGGAGAATTTGTTGAAGAAGGGTGAAGATGTATTGCAATTGGTTTGTAACATATTGTTGAACGGCGGGGTCAATAGGGCGAATGGGGAAAGGGGCAGAAGAAGAGATAGGGAGGCTTGCGGAGGTTTGAGAGCTAGGAGTAGGCAGTGGTGGAGGTGTAGGTGACGGTGGTTAGGAAGGAGTGGGTGGAAGAGCTTCAGAGGGGGGAGGTGGTGCTTCGAGAAGCTTCAAGTCTTGTACTTCTAGTTGGTATGGACGTGGAGTGGTCCAAGGGTAGGGTGGTTGAAAATTTTTGTGGTGAGTAAGAGTAGCAATCATAGTGTATAGGATAGAAGTTTCTGTACCAAGGAGTGGACGCTCGTTTTCTAGATGGACAAAAGCAGCTGAAGAGTCCGAAAAGTAAAATACACGAGCTGGACGCTGTGTGACTTCACAGTTCGTTGCAGTTGGGATATCAGCTTTGTCGCTTGTTGAAACTCCACTACTGGACACTTCTTGTTCGCATTGGAACATATGGTAATGCCAGAAGCGTTTAGCATCGTCCTTTTCCAAGTCTGTATGAAGACGCTAAGCTAGAAACCATTCATGGGAATGAGTTGAATGTTGTTGAAAATCAGCTCTGGACGGCAAAGGCAAGGACGGTGCCTTGGTCAGAATTTTCTTCTTCTTGCGGTTGTCATCTATGATTAACATCTTGGGCATATGCGATCCGGTTGGATGCGGATGGATGTGGAAGGTTGGATGTGTTGTGATAGGGGAATGAAGAGTTAAAACTTTAAGGTGGCAGAACCTTTGAGAGTGTTGCAGAACATATGCTCAAAGGCAGATGGAAAGAATCCATCCTCTGCCGGTCTAGAGGCCGAAACTTCAAATCTACAGGCCTTATGTGAACAGTCAGCTCGCCCCTAGGTTTCCTTTGTTGCAGAGCTTGCTCGATGTGTTCTATTGGACGTACTCTGTGTTGAAGTACTCCAGGAGGATGTGCATTGATGCGCCAAGCTCGTACAACACTGGGGTACCTTCGTTTGATAAACCGCTTCAGCGATAAGTGTTCAATAGCTCCAGGAGGTAGTGCTAGATATTCTTCCGAGGGTTGATGGACATAGTCGTCCATGTACTTCTCCATGTCGATGGGAGAGTTGTCAAAACCGAAGTCTAGTTCGGGAAGCTCTGGACACAAAATGATGGCATTGTCGTCCAGGAGGTTTTGAGAATTGCCTTCAACAAAAAGTAGAGGCCATTTTTGTTTGGTGTGCTCCAAGGTTTCTGAGGAAGGGGTAGGGAAAGGAATGATGGTTGAGAAGGAAGGTGATTTAGTAGGTTTAAAGGAGAGATAAGATTTTGAGATACTGGGAGTAGGGATGATGCAGGTATAACCTTCATCACTAGGCAGTAGCAAATCTGGTTTAGGTGCGGCTTGTGTGTTAGGTTGTGTTTGGGTAAGAGGTTCAAAAGGTTCAAGAATGATTAAATCATCAAGGTTGCTGACAAGTTCATCAGCAGGAGAAGAGGAAAGCTTATTTCTCTTAGACTGTGCTTCCCCTGGTAGTGCTTCTACTGGTCATTTGGATGAGGTAGATGGTTGCGCTTGTGGTTGAACAGGAACATCAACCATGGTAGCTTTCTACTTCTTGACAAACTTACCAATTGGCTCATCGTCTTCGTTGTCAAAAGCGACGATCAACCGTCTTTTAGCAGGAGTTTGTGTCAGAGCAAGTGAAGGAGCAGAGACAGCAATAAGAGTAACTGTAAGAGGAGCAACCGAAGTCGAGGGTCTTTGGATCTTGGATCTTGTAACCCTAGTCGCTTGCGTCTTGGACAACCTCCTCCTGGTGGATGGTCTAGCGGCAACTAGATTCACAAACAGTGCCTCATCGTCCATCAACTTAGCAACTTGGATGGTTGGCTCAATTGTCTGCAGAGGTGTCATCTCCACGACTTCCTTTCTATCGTCCATCAGTTTGGACGTGATCTCCAAAGGCTTCAGCACGAACCCAGCCTTCATCTGTGCAACATTGTTGCGTCCAAATGGCAGTTGAATGAAACGATGGCCACTACCCATAATCCTAATCTGACTTTGCTCTCCAAGAGATAGAGCAAAAAAGGCATGATACACTTGCTGTTGCCAGAAGAGTTTGTAAAGGAGAGTGGCGTAGGTGATCTGGTCATGTTCTCCGCATCCTCTCATGGTCCTGAAGATATTGCTTAGGATGAGGTGCGGCAGGTTAAACTATTGGCCTGTGATCATATGGAACAACGCGAACCTGTGCAGAAAGGTAACGTTGTCCTTCAATGCAGCCTTGTGAAGGATTCCCTTGTTCAGAAACTGCTGGAATATCTTCCCCTCTTTTGTCAACTTGTTGTATTTTACTGGCCATTCGCCTTCTGGACCCATCAGAGCAACGTCTACAGTGTCATGTCCTCCAAAACTGCTTTCCTAGCCATTCTTGATGCAAGACCCAGCCCGCTCACAACCAATGGCTTGGGCAACAGAGTCGAGGTCCAATGTGACCTTAACTCCCAGAGCAGTTCTAGTGATGTCTGTATTAGAGAAAATGGCAGAGTTCCAGAACTGTCTAATAAGTTCTGGCTATATGATCTCGTTCAAGTGGAAGTAGTTGAGAATTCCACATTTAAGCAAGTTGTCCATTACATTCACACCCATGTCCTCCAGAGCTTAGATATCGAAATGACTTTCGATAAGAACAACAGCCTTGTCTAGGCTTTCCACACGAGCCACGGCCTTTGCAGCCGGACCAGCCTTTTCAGATGCCATTTCTGAGAGCTTGAAAGATTGTTAGGGTTTGAGAGGTTTCGAGAGATAGAGAGAGTTTAGGTAAATTTTGAGAAGAGGTGAGTGTTTGGTTTAGGTTTGAGTGTATATGACGAAACCAAAGAGTTTTGCTTTGGCGGTTCTTTCAATTTCGAAGAGAAAGGTGGTGTGCAATAAATGCTGGGTCAGGCGCTTACATATCTCGAGGTTGGTTATACGGCGCATGAGTGACTCAGACCAGAATAAAGCATTTATTTCAAATCATTTTAAGAGAAAACATAATTAAGTACGGATAAGGATCGTTATGCACACATAAATGTAAGTTGTTATGGAATGCGAAAAGCTATGCAAGTGGACGATGTAATAATGGACGCTACAAAACATTGGACGCTCTTATCTTTGGACGGTCAAGGCATGTTGAATAAACTATTCATTTATAAATTTCATACCAAGAAGATCTCAAATATGGATGAGTTTATCTTTAGGAAGGGGTTTAGTAAGTATGTCGGCAAATTGATTTTCAGTGTTAACAAACTGAATATCGACAATTCCCTTCTGAACATAATCTCTTATAAAATGATGTTTTATTTCAATGTGCTTTGCCCGAGAATGTAAAATAGGATTTTTAGAGAGATTTATAGCAATAGTGTTATCACAAAAGATAGGAATGTTACTTTCGTATATACTGTAGTCTTCTAATTGATGCCTGATCCATAAAAGTTGTGAGCAATAAGACACAGCTGAGACATACTCTGCTTCCGCTGTAAACAGGGCAATCGTCCATTGTCTTTTGCTCGTCCAAGAGACTAGATTCCCACCAATGATGTGACATCCTCTATTATTGCTTTTGCGTTCTATTCTATCTCCCGCATAGTCAGCATCGCAGTAACCAACTAATCTGTATTCTTTGTTTGACTTAAAACACAAACCATGGTTAGTGGTCCTTTTTAAGTATCTAAAAATTCTCTTAACTGCTGTTAGATGAGTTTCTCTAGGGTTAGACTAAAAGCGGGCACATAAGCATACACTGAACATAATGTCAGGTATGGACGTTGTGAGATATAAAAGAGACCCAATCATATCTCGGTATGTAGTTTGGTCTACCTTTTTAGAAGAGTCGTCCAGGTTGAGTATTGACGATGGATGCATAGGTGTACTCATTTCCTTGGCATCATCCATCTTGTACTTCTTGAGAAGTTCATTGACATATTTTGTTTGATGTATGAATATGCCATTTGCAGTCTGCTTTACTTACAATCCCAGGAAGAATTTTAATTCTCCCATCATACTCATCTCGAATTCTGCTGTCATGATCTTAGAAAAATCCTTGCATAAAGCGCCATTAGTAGCATCGAATATAATATTGTCTACACATAGTTGCGCAATAATAAAGTGTGATTTAATCTTTGCAAAAGAGAGTGGTGTCCACTTTTCCTCTAGTAAAACCATTTTCTAAAAGAAATGAACTTAGCTTTTCATACCAAGCTCTTGGAGCTTGTTTAAGTCCATACAAAGCCTTTTTCAGTTTGTAAACATGTTTTGGAAAAGTATCACCCTTAAAACCAGGAGGTTGTTTCATATAGACTTCCTCGTTTATTATGCCATTTAAGAATGCACTTTTTACGTCCATTTGATAGAGCTTCATATTACTATGAGCAGCAAATGAAAGTAAGATGCGAATGGCTTCTAATCTAGCTACTAGTGCAAAGGTTTCAGTAAAGTCTATACCTTCTTGTTGAGAGTAGCCTTAAGCTACAAGTCTTGCTTTATTTCTTACCACTTTGCCAGCTTCATTTAGCTTGTTGTGAAACACCCACTTTGTTCCAATGATAGACTTGTCCTTGGGTGCAAGAACTAGCATCCATACATCATTCTTTTCGAATTGACTAAGTTCATCCTTCATGGCGCTAATCCAACCATCGTCCAGGAGAGCTTCGTCCACTGTCTTTGGTTCCAATTAAGAAATCAAAGCAGCTTGAGCTTGCTCCTTGAAGGTCGATCTTGTCCTGACATGATCTTGAACGTTTCCAAGAATTTGATTATCTGGATGATAGGTCTTCATTTGCCAAGAGTGTCCAGTTGGTTCTTTTTCTTCTTCTTTTGGATTATCCATCTGATCTCTGGACGCTGAAGGACTGGCATCTTCTAGCTTCATATCTGCAAATGAATTGTCTAGCTCTGAGATTTCTTTATCAGGCTTATTGTCATTAAATTTTACATGGATGGCTTCTTCAATTGTTAAGGTTCTAGAGTTGTAAACTGTATAGGCCTTGGATGTTTCGGAATAGCCTAACAGTATTCCATCATCACACTTTGGATCAAACTTACCAAGATTGTCCTTAATGTTTAGAATGAAACATTGACATCCAAAGGGATGAAGATATGATATGTTGGACATTCGTCCTTTCCACAATTCATAGGGAGTCTTTTTCAAAATAGGTCTTATATAAATTCTATTTTGTAAATAACATGTAGCGTTTACTGCTTCAGCTCAGAAGTGCTTAGGAGTGGAATTATCATTTAGCATGGTTTTAGCCATTTTTTGCAATGACCTGTTCTTTTTCTCTACCACACCATTTTGTTGTGGTGTTTGTGGTACAGAGAATTTGTGGAGAATTCCGTTTTCCTCATAGAACCCTTGAAAACTTTCGTTTTCGAATTCCCCTCTGTGACACTTCTGATTGAAGCTATGCAAACACCTTTTTCATTTTGAATTCTTTTGCAAAAGATTGAAAAGATTTTATAAGACTCATCCTTGTGTTTTAAGAACATAACCCATGTCCATCTAGAGTAGTCGTCCACTACGACTAGTCCGTATCGTTTTCCGCTCAGGGATGTAGTTCTAGTTGGACCAAACAAGTCAATATGTAATAGCTCAAGAGGTCTAGTTGTGGAAACAATATTTTTTGATTCAAAAGAGCTTTTTACTTGTTTCCCTTTTTAACATGCATCACATAGAACATCAGACTTGTAAACAAGATTTGGAAGTCCTCTTACGAGGTTATGCTTATTTTGCTTTGAGATTAATCTCAAGCTTGCATGTCCAAGCTTCTTATGCCAAGTCCATTGATTTTCTTTGATGGATACAAGACACGATACATTTTGACTTGTGAGATCAACTAGATCAATCTTATAAAGATTGCTTTGTCTCTTAGCAGAGAATAATATGGATCCATCTAGATTCTTGACAGTACATTTTTCTTTGTCAAAGGAGATATTGTGTCCACTGTCACATAATTGACTTATGCTCAGTAGATTGTGTCTGAGTACTTCAATATATAAAACATTTTCAATGGAAGGGAAGGAGTGTTTACTGATTGTTCCTATACCTGTGATCTTTCCCTTCTGGTTTCCTTCAAAGGTGACCCATCCACCATTCTTGGGTTGTAGGCTTTGGAACATACACCTTTCTCCCGTCATGTGTCGTGAGCAGCCACTGTCCAGGTACCATGACTGGGGTCTTCTTTCAATTTTCAAGCAAATTTGCAATAGGTATTATCATAGACTTAGGTACCCAAATGAACTTGGGTCCTTTTCTGTTAGTTCTGAAAGCATTGGACGCCTTCTTTGTTGGACGATATCTACATTTTGTTGATTCATGCCCATCTTTTCCATATATTTTACAGAAGGTTATATTTTTACTAGGTTTGTAATTTTCTTTAACAAAACCAAGTCCAGATTTGTCATGAAGACTTCCTCTATAAGATAGAATCTTATTTAGGTTCTCTATTCTGCTGACAAATTTGATAAACTTTCTTTCAGATAAGTGACTTCTTTTTGAATTTCTAAAACTTCATGAGAAGATGTTTCTTCTGAAATATTCTTTGTTTTTAAAAACTCATTTTCTTTTAAAACATTTTTATGCTCTTCGTTGAGCAAATTGAATTCTTTTGTTATTTTTGAAAATTTCTTTTTCAGTTCTTTATATCCCATTGAGAGAGTTGAGGAGTTAGCAAGCAAATCATTATAGGCTTCTTGTAGAGAGATTAAGTTATCGAAGTTTACCTCTTCATCTTGCTCATTATCAGAGCTATCAAAGCTGGTCTCCGCCATGAGACACAAGTTGGCTTCTTCTTCTCCTTCTTCATCTGATGAAGATAGGTCCATGTCTTCCCAGGTAGCCATGAGACCTTTTTTCTTGAAGAACATCTTCTTTTTGTCCTTCTGTAAACTAGGACATTCAGCTCTGCATGTCCAAGCTTCTTGCATTCATAGCAGACTGAAAGATTCTTTTCTTTTGGTGCCTTGTTGAACTTCTTTGTGAAGTTTTTGGCTCTTGATCCTCCTTTGTTCTTCCACATAGCTTGTATTTTTCTGGAGATGAAGGATATTTCATCTTCATCAAAGTCATTTTCTTTGGACTCTTCCTCAGAGGATTCTTCTACGTTTAGTGCTTTGGACGATGATCCTCTGGGTGGACGCTGGACGCTTAGAGCGATGGACTTCTTCTTTTGTCCTTCATCTTGCTTTAGCTCCAGTTCGTGGACTTTAAGAGTTCAAAGTAACTCTTCCATTAAGAGTGTTGTTAGATCCTTGGAGGCTCTTAAAGCTGTAACTTGCGGTCTCCATTGCTTAGGCAAACGTCTCAAGATTTTGTCAATGTAATCATAATTATCATAGGTTTTGCCTAAGGACCTCAGGTTGTTTATTATGGTTTGAAACCTACCAAACATAAGTTCGATAGTTTCATTTTCTTCCATAGTAAAGAGTTCGTATTGTCTTACGAGTAAGCTCAACTTAGACCTCTTTACTTGTGAAGTGCCTTCGTAGGCAAGAGCGAGGGTATCCCACATTTTCTTAGCACTTCTTAAGCTATGTACCTTTTCATATTCAGATTCAGATAAGGCACACATCATAGCATTTCTAGCTTTTGAGTTTAGAAGATACCTTTGTTTGTGAGATTCTGTCCATTGACTTCTTGGAAGCCCCACTCCATCATGGTCAAGGGGCAGGTAGTCGCCAATTTCTACCACATCCTACATGTCTATGTGACATGCATCAAAGAATGCTATCATTCTTTGCTTCTAGTAATCGTAGTTCTAACCTTTAAAAAGAGGCGGTCTGTTAACAACTTGTCCTTCGTTTTCCATGAGTGGTCAGGATCGTTTTAACCCCTACAGTGTTAGATGCTTAACCACAAGAGGTTGAGCTTTGATACCAATTGAAATAGAAAAAGTACACAAGAAGGGGGGGATTGAATTGTGCATTTAAAAACTTTTTCGAAAGAAGTTAATCAGTATGAAAACGTTTTTAAGCATAGGGATAGAGAGAAAAACACAGAAAGTTTTATACTTGTTCACTCAACCTGAGCTATGTCCAATCCCTTTACCTAGAAGGTATTCACTAACCAACCTTAGGTTACAAATATTGTTCGCGGCCTCTTCAGGCTTTACAACGCAATCATCCTAGATTGCTTAACCCAAGTATTCTTTCACACTAAGCCTTTCCAGGCTTTCACAACACAACAAGTGTTTATACAACAGATATAAATTCACGTAGTGAGGATTTGAAAGATTAGGCTCAAGAATGCTTTTAAAATCTTTACAAGATTTTTGCTATCGTCCACTAGACGCTTTTAGCATAAAGTTACTAATGTCTTTTCGTTCTTGTTCTTTTTCAACGCCTTCGTTGTTTGCTTCTTTGTTGGTGCATGTATATATAGTCTTCAGGGAAAAGATCTGTTGTAGAAGACTTTGACTTCTTTATGCAATGAGAAGCGTGTAAACTATCCTTTCAAAGAGGTCAGGCGTGGCAGCTTTTAGACTTACACTAAAAAGGAAGGTGTAGGATTGCGCTGGCTGTCTGTTTTTCTGAACATTCTACATTTGTCTCAGCAACTTGATAAGTTGACTTGCTTTATCTATTCTGCTGCGCTTTTGCATTGGAACGATGTTGATGCTATTTAATGCTTCAAACAAATTGAACGTCAGATCACAGAAGTAGTAATATGTCAATTTCGAGGAAGACTAGCATAAATCAAATTGACGCTTAAAATAAAAACTTAGCCGTTTGAATATATGATCTTTGAGGCTTGTATGAGCTTATTCACCGAACGGTCGCCTTCAGTTTGTTCAAATGAACGGTCCTCTTTAGCGAGTCTTCTGGACGGTTTTTAACACGTCTACCGGATGGTTTTTAACACGTCTACTGGATAGTATTCTTTAGCATGTCTACTGGACAGTATTCTTTAGCACGTCTACTGGACAGTATTCTTTAGCACGTCTACTGGACGGTATTTTTAGCTGTGACAGGGTTAGTCTTTAAGCACAAACTTGAACATTAATAAGCTTGTTATCTTCAAAACATTGAGGGTTTAGACACTTATATGTCTTTAGTTTCGACAAACTCCATTTCGTTTAACCATCTTTTGCTGAGTAAAACACATAAAGCAAATGGATAAAACTATAATGCTAGAAATCTCTACCACTCCTCCACATAATGACGTCTCTTAGACGAAGGTCAGGGTGGGACAACTACTCATGTCTCTCATAGTGGGAAACTTGTTTTAGACCGTTATATTTGTTCAGTTTTAAATCGATGGCTGAATTTTTGTTTTGTTTTTTCTTTTCCTTTCTCCTTTACTTCTTCTCTTTCCTGATTTACCCTTTCTCCTTCTCCTTCCTTTTCTTTCCTCCTATCTGCCTTTCCTCGAAACTGAGCATCGCTCGCAATGAATCCATCTTCGTTGTACTGTTAACCAATTGGCAAGTGCACCAAATTGCACAAGTAGATAGTGACAAGTATGAGTATCATCTCCTAAAGGACTTGTGTAATACTAGGTTTTTCACAATCAATGCTGTGAAGAAAGATATTCACAAAAACAAGCTATAAGTTCTTATCAAAATTTTTGCGAATACTTGGAATGCAGAAAATGGATTAAACAAAGATAAAAGAAAACGCTTGGGGTATGACTACACTAAACCGTCCTCTCATGCAACATAAAGGTTACCCAATGAGTTTATGTTCCATTTATTACCATCAACCTATAAAATAATCCAAACCTTAATTCCTTGGTGGAATGAATCTATGTCATTTGTTGAAACTAACAATCCCTTGATTAGCTTACCCAAACAACTTGCTTTAAGAAAAGAGGTTAAGAGATAGTTAATAAACCACGTTTCATTCCTAGATACAAGGTTTATTAGGTGCTCACTTCAATTCTATAAAAAGAAAGTGTTTTCCAAAATTCAAAACAATGAAATCAAATCATGGGAGATCAAGCCATAACAAGCATTAAACATAGAAGTAGAGACACATATGAATGAAACATAAACTTCAATAAATAACTCAAAATGTATACATAGGAATAAGTTTAGTTACATCAAACCCTAACTAGGGTGAATCTAACCACTAATTGAAGAATGAACCCACCAAAGTGATGGAGAAATGAAGAAGATGGATTGAAGCACCAAGGAGAGGTCCTAGCACTATTCCTCAACCCCATAACGAAGTTCAGAGCATAAAGCTTATGTCTTTTTGAGAGTTAGGTGTCTTTATGCATTTTGTCATGCCTTCATTAAGTGATGTCGCACAAGCTCTTGTTTGGCTTACTGAGGAGCCCTTACTTCATGATCTCTGGAGTGCTTCTCGCTCATCAAATAGACTAGTCGCTGAGCGATGACCTTGACTTATCTCTGGATTGAATCTCACTGAGCAAGTGTGTAACATCTTCTTTTTCTCAAGTTGTTTAATAAAATACTTGTAACATATGATAATAACAGTAACGAGAATACTATAAAACAAAATAATAATAATATTATACTAAAAAATATTGATGATGTTATTAATTATTAATTAAATTAGTTGTGAGAGGGAAATAACAAGGTGGGACACTTAAATAAATAAACTAAAGGTTAAGAAATTATAGATAATTACATGGGGATTCCTAATGAAGGTAGTTCTTAATAATTCTTGGATTTGGAAAAAAAAAATAATGAAAGGATAACAAAAACTACAAAAAGGAATAATTAATAAAACAATAAAAACAATGTTAGTACTAATAATAATGAGAATAATAATTATAATAATAATCTTAATGATGACTAATGAAAAATAGTAATCATGATGATTCTAATAAGATAAAGTTACTTATGACTTTTATGGCTTGGATCACATTAAATAGATAAATTAGGAAATTATTTAAAAGAATGATTAAATATTATAGGAAGATTAAATTAAATAATTAACTAAGTGTGTTAATAGATAATTAGAATAGGAACCTCTCTTCTTTCTCTCGCTTTCACGTCATGAAGCTTCTTCTTTCTAGAGTTGTCGACGTAAGAAAAATAAGGGCAAGGTGCTCATTATTTTTTTTAGTAGGAGATCCTTATCTCTTCTTCTCTCAGAAATCTTCTTCCAACAACCCACTACAAGTTTTCTTTCTTCCCCAAAACCCTCTCTGCGAATTTCTCAAACCTCTAACCTAAACTCATTCTCGCAATCCTTTCTCCTTGCTTCTGCATATTGGTAGCTTGGGGGTAGAGGGTGTTGTGCGTTTCGACCCCAAAAATGTTTCTAACCCCATTTCCCATCAAATCAAACTGTTATTTACATTGTTGACAGATGCGTGTGCAAACATCAAATAGACGCAGTGGAAGTGTGGTGGAAGGGTGGAAGCTTTTCGGTCTCATGCATAAGGTGGGAGAGGAGGTGTAAGGCCTCAATCAATAATTTTAAGTGTTAATTATTGTTTGAAATTCCAATTGTTTTATTTGCCCTCTATTTTGTGGCTTGCTTATGAACGTGAATATGCTTGAGTTGTGCAAAATTTGGCTCGGCAGGATAATGCAATGTTCTTTTCATGTTTCCAATTTGTTTATTAGCTAAAAGAATTGCATTGAGAATTTTTGTGTGCTCTATTAGGTGAAAATTTCGTTGGATGATTTTGGCTCTGAAATTCTCTGAGTTATTACCATGTTTGGGGTGTTACAAAGTGCATTGATCGCTCAACAAGCCTTGACAGCAAAACTTCTTTATGGAATTTGCCTCCTAAACTTGCTTCAAGCCTTTTTCTTCACTTCCTGCAAAAAATCATCAAAATGGCAGTTAAATGCCCTAAATATCTAAATTCTATTCCTAAACCCTAATTACTTACAATTGAGTGAAATTTGGGGTTAGTCAAAGCATTGTGTCCAATAAAAGGTGAGATAAGTGCCAAAAAGATATGAAAGATTGGCATTTATGATGTACACACTAGGGCGTATGATGCTGAGGCGCGATGTCGAACGACGACCATAGACAATCGTTAACAGAGAGGACCTATAATAGACGAAATTTGGGCTGATGCTTGCACTAACTTCTGTTGGCTCAGAGCCCAACGTTGCCTGGGCTGCATCAATGGATGCAAGCAATTTGTTGTTCATGGGCATTTGGGTGTGTGATGTAAGCACATCAAAGATTGTAACGAAGCCCCTAAACCTACAAGAATGTAAACAACACCAGATTTGGAGGGAAAAAGCCCCTAACCTCAAGCATGTAATGTTGATTTCATTTTCACTTCATTTCTTAGATCCATGAATTAGAAATGAAGCCCCCAAACTTGCAAGAACAGTTGTAAACAATAAGACCAGATCTTGAGGGAAGAAACCCCCAAACTTGAGTGAGTAACATCGCTTTCGCTTTCATTTTGCTTTTCAAAACGTTGATCTCTCCAAATTGAGGATTCGTTCTCCGACTTGCGCAAAGCTTCTTGTTAATGGCGCACGAAGGTGAGAGATCTAGTGCGAGTTTGAGTTTGGATGGTGAAAGAGATTTGTCAGTAGCTACAATTTGGAAGCGATGGATGGAGGCTTATGGTGGTTGTAGGTGGAGTTGAAAGGTTGGAGAGAGATTAGATGGTGTGAGAGAAAGAGTAGCAATCAGGAGCAAATCCAGAAAGAAAAGGGAGAAAAAAAAAGAAAAAAGAAAAAAAATCTCAACCATTAATTTTAAAACAACTTAACCTAACAAATAAAAAATATTTATCCATGATGTGAGACATGTTTTACTCTCCCACCGTAGCCGTCATTCATCTCTTATTATGTTCTTATTGTCCTTGCAAAATGTAACTTCATCATTCTCTTTAGAACATATAAGTTCTAATTAATATTGAAAATTTTTAATTTTTATCCAATTTTTAAATAGTAGCACGATACAAATACAACAAATATTCAAATTGATTGAGTAAAATTATTTAAATTGGCAACAAATAAATTAGCAGTACAACAAAATAACTAAAAACACACAATTAATGATGGAAAAATTATTTAAGTAAATATACGACGTAAATCATTTACCCTAATGCCTTTACTTAATTTAACTATTAATCTTCTTAGTTCTTATGCTAAACAATATTATATTCAATAACATTATTAAATGAACAAAAGAAAAGTTTTAAAATGTACCTGAAGGAATAATAATGATAACATTTGCGAGTGCTATAAAAAAGAAACCAATATTGTGGCTATTTTACCCAGGGGTATTTTTTTTTTTCTAAATTACCAAAATGGATAGATTTTGAAAAAAAAAAACTCAAATTGGGGTAAGTTGTGTTTGCAAAACATGACTTCAAAATTAGAAGTCATATGTGATTTTATGACTTTCGAATTTAATATTTTTAACTTTTTTTACGACTTTAATATAAAGTCACAATTTCGTATACGACTTTATATAAAAGTTAAAAAAAATAGAAGCCGTATGAGTGTATACGACTTTAGGAATTTAAAAAAAAAAAAAACATAAACAGAAGTTGTACATGATTATACGACTTTAGATAAAAATTAAAAAAATAATAGAAGTCATATGAAAGTATACGATTTTAGGAAATTTAAAAAAAAATTACGAAAGTCGTAAGTGGGGATACAACTTTAGATAAAAATTAAAAAATATATAAGTCGTATGCCGTCTATTAAAAATAAAGTGAAGTCGTATACAAAATTGCGACTTTATATTAAAGTCGTAAATTTTTTTTTAAAATGTTAAATTCAAAAGTCGTGAAACCACATACGAATTTTAATTTTGAAATCATGTTTCACAAACATAACTTCCCCCAATTTAGATGTTTTTTCAATATCTACCCATTTTGATAATTTAAAAAAAAAAACCCTGTCGGGTAAAAAAGCCCAATATTATAGTAATACAATAAAGGAAATATTATTTTAAAACATCTAAAATGGAAATGTGAAATCAAAAATATTTATAATTTTAGAGAGACTTGATAGAGATTTAAAAGAAAAGGAAATGCCATGTTAGTTTTCGGCAATTTTGACTGATACATTTTTTTTTAATTTGTCATTGATATTTGATAATGTGTTTTTCCATCAATGTTAGCGCCTTGTTTTTCACTCAATGACACCACACTTGCCGATGGTTTAGCCATCAATATGTGCATATCTCATTTAGTGACGGTTAAATCCATTGGTAAAGCAATACTTATTGACAAAAAAATTTCTTTGGATAAAAATATCATCATTGATTGCAAAAATTCTCGTAGTGTCATACATAGGATGAATTGTATCTTGTAATGTAAGAATTCAAATCAAAATAAATTTTTCATATTTCCAAATACAAATATATTACACAAGTTCTCTTTGATATTTTTCTATATTTCACATTAAATTATTTGATTTACGACTATATTTTTATTCAATTAATCTTTATTTGGTCTAAAATTTTATCTTTAAGTTTTTTTTTTTTATCTTTTTTCTCATTGAAGTGAGTTTCTATCTTTTTTGTTTTATTTTCTTGGCCTTCTTCTAATATTTTACATCTATAGCTTCCTTATTAGCGTTATTTTGTTGCTTTTATATTTTTATTAACGTTCTTCTTTCTTTTTTTTTGGTTGAAGAGGTGATTAACTTATTGAAATAACACAAAAAATACTCAAACTTAGAAGTTCAAGGAGAAGAAAGGGGCCTGACACCATCATCAGTTCTTTGAGCAAGTGGAGCTTATGACAACAATATTTTTTATTTTTATTTTATATTGCTTTTGATATAATAATCTACCCATCGTATAGGATTTGATATTATATGCATGAATTTTAACAAAAATAATAATATTAAATTACTTAGACAAATTATGTCAATAAAAATTACTTAGACAACTTAAAATTGTTAAAAGAAAATTAACATCACCAATAAAGGCCATGTTATCGGTATATGAACCACAACCCCTGTACAAGTAAATCTGTGCGAACATGGACCAAGCAAAATCCTTTTTTTTTTTAGTGTACAATAGTGGTAATAAGATTAAAACTTAAAGCCTTATGCATATTACCTAAAATTCTTATTTGTTTAATGACAAGCCTATGTGAGTTAGTCAACAAACCCCTGAGTTAAACAAGTTTAGTTCTGAGTTTGTGAATGACCAATTTATACTTGCATAAAAATGTAATAACAGTTCTTAAAAATATTTTAATCGTTTTAAAAGTAAAGTGTATCATTTTGGGAAAGTCCACGAACCATTTAGACAAGCTCACAAATCAAGTATTTTGTGAAAAGAAATTGTAGGCGTACATATTGATTCATATAATTGTAGAGATTGACCAATTTATTTATTTATTTTTAAGTTGTTGAAAGTATAATTTTACAAAATTTGACACTTAATTTCAATTTATCCTATCCTTATATTACATTACATCCGTTATTATATATAATGTTCCTTTCAAAAATTTGTTTGTCTTTTTTTATAAGACTCCTTTCAAATTATCTTTTGTATTATTTATTGTTTTATTAAAATATCCTTAATTACTTTACAATTTTTGTAGTCAATAAACAATGAATGTTATAAATTACTCCCTCTAGTAAAAAATTATTGATGTTTTACCCTTTTTTTTTACTCCAAAACTATTAATGTGTTGCAAATTTCAAGTCTTATTAATTATTTTTTTCCTACATATACCCTTATTTAAAATAACTAAATTTGATCTTTACAAGAAATACTACACTTACAACCTACTTAAAAAGCACTTTAACAAACAACATTTCTATCTTATATTAAATAAGGGTATTTTGGACTAAATATATTAATATTCTACACTTATTAAATGTTCCTTAATTTGTGTGTAGTAACCTTAAACATCAAACTATTTTGTCTTTGCTCAAGTTAAAAGTCGACCACTAACAAATTTTTTGACTTATACTCTGTTGATTAATTCTGGGATTCAATCAATTAAAATAAGAGTGGGCAAAATGTGGAATATTTTTGTATTGACATGATTGTTTAATTGAGGTAAGGAGTTAGTCCATGGTTCTGGTGAAACTATTTGGGGTGGAGACATTTTGCCTACAACTAATAAGTTATCAAGGAGGAAGGTATGTGCCTTGTATGAACATATAGTCATCTAATTGTCAATGGGGGAGATTGGATTGTATTCCTTTACTCATTACTTTTTGTTGCTTTATGGTGCCAACTATACTAGAAGTTTGATGTTGAAATTCTGAGGTAGCAAAAATATATTTGTTAGGGAAAAGAATCTTATTGCAAAATGTTGAGGAATGTTTCATTGTTGTGAATGTGAGCATTGGAGGATATGAAAGTTTGTTAGGGTTATTCTGTTATGGAAGATCCTATTTCTAGCCCTCTTGTTAATGATTAGAAAAAAAAAATTGAACAAGAACTAAATGCAGTATTAAGATTGTTTTTCAAATATTTGGCCAAAAGGGCAAACCATACTCCATGGATGAAGCATTTCATGAGAAATGCGAGTCATGTGGAGCATGGGGGTTCTTGTCGCAATGGTTGTCAAGGTTTATTTTTTCTACTAGATTATACAAAGTCATTTTTGAAAAGTATTTTCTCTATTGCAATACATCAACCTAGAGAGATTAAAATAACTCTTGCACATGTTGTTTTAGCAAGCATTTATAGGGATTTGTGTTTATTGTGAACAACAAAATTAGAACTACCACAAATGTTGATAATTTTCTTCTCTTTTTCATCTTCTTCAACCATGGTTAAGCTATTTACTTGCATGCCTTTTACTTCCAAAAGCAACAATTTTGGAATGGTCAACAGGGGGTTGGGATTCAAGTTGTGATAGTGATTTGGGTAGGGTGGTTGATTTGAGTGTTGGCACTTGTAGCGTTGGACACATAGCCGAAGCTAGTTGCATCGATTTAGCGCCCACCACGTGGACGCTAAAGGTAGCATCAGCCTTTTTTTTTTTTCATTTGACTTTCAATTTAGTGTTCATTTTTTACCAACACTACGTAGCGTCGACCAAAGAATTGGATACGACTACTTTGTTTTGAGCTTTGTAGCATCAGCTTTTGGCCAATGCTAAAATGCAAATTTATTGCAGTGAATAATTTTAAGGATAATTTTAGAGAAATAATATAAATTGTTAACAAATTTAATACGACTAACTAAATTAACCAACTTTTTTAATAGGTGTAAATTAGTTAAAAAAAAGTCGAGACCGAGATATTACAGACATATATATCCACATAGTCACATACAAAAGTGCTAAAAAAAAACTAGCATACGATATTATTTTAATGTAATTAACTAAGTTGGACATCGTTTAATCCTAATTGACGACTGAGTTAGATATTCATGTCATCCTCAAATAATTTTCTTTTTAAAATTAACAATATTAATCAAACTTCAATAAATAAAAATAGACAATTAATATTTTAATTACTATAAATGGTATAATTTATTATCTAGTCCTAAATTATAAACTAAAATACATAATTTAGAGAGTGTGACTCTTTTCTTATTATCTTAATTATACATTCTTAACATTCTTTTTCTTCTATTTTTTGAATGTGCATTTCAGATATTATTCTTGCAACTGGCGAAAATTTCCCTCTCAACCATCTCAAACTACCATCTTTTTATTTTAATCTGTATGCTTGATTTTTTCAATCGTCTATCCCTTTCAATTTATTATCTTTCATCTCTATCTCTAAATTAAATTTTAATAATTTTTTAACAAAAATATCAATAATTAAAAATAATCTTATATCACAATTTAAATTATTTATTATAAATTCAAAATCTAATTTATATACTTAAAGATATTTATTATGAATTTTAATTATATAAAAACAAACATTTATCCTATATAATGTGTACGCCGCTAAAATACTAGTTAAAAAATAAAATGATGAAAGACACTTTTCTGGAATTGAAATAAGATTTTTTTTACTCTAGGTATTGTGCGTGTGAACAGCTAATTACACTTTTGTCTAATTTGAAATTTGACAACCAATGATATCACCAACAAGATAGAATTTGAATATGGCAGGTGCGAAACTGTCATTTGCTGGTTAAGAATGTAAATTTGGAATCCACTGTAGGTGAATGAAATGAAAGCCCATTATTTATCAACCATTACCTTGTTTTATAATTTTTTATTTTTTTTTGGGTTAACGACCTCAACCCTTACTATTTGTCCTTTTAATTATTCACTTCCAAGATTCAAATCAACTTGCGTCTAACAAGGCTTTTCAAACAATAATGCTCATAAAATTATTATGCATGAAGATTTCCAAATAAAGATGCAAGTCACCGTATCTGCGCATTCTTAGAAGTTGACTTCTTATCATGAGGTAGCAATTTCGAAATTCCGATATCATATGAGGTAGCAATTTTGAAAGTCCGCTAGATTAAATAGGTTAAATTATATTTTTATTCTCTCTACTTTTTTCAATTAGCAATTTTGATCCATCTACTTTTTTTAAAAAAATATTTGGTCTCCTTAATTTTAAAAATTCAAAAATTTAGTCTTGTCATCAAATCCAATGCATTGATTGTTTGCATCTAACATTGACCCTATGACGTGACACCATTAAATTAACGTGAAAAATAGTATTTAATATCAAATTATGTTGATTCGATGCAAACGGTCAATGCATTTTATTTGATGGCAGGACCAAATTTCTGAATTTTTTAAATTAGGAAAATCAAACGTCTCTAATAAAAATAGAAAGATCAAAATTGTAGATTAAAAAAATAGAAAGACCAAAAGTGCAATTTAATCAATTAAATAATATCAAGTAAAAGGATACGGGTCCGAATCTGCTGCGAATTAAAAGAACAGAGGTTTATTCAGATATACATGACATAAACATAGGGAAATATTTCATGTAAAACCAAGAAAAAGAAACGCAGACGACATTATCTATTTAGTGTGAAGATGAAGATTAAGAATGATTCCTGAATGCTGAATTCATGGATTGACCTTTACTTTTTCAAACAAATGCACTAGATAGTTTCAAAACCATGTCTGAAAACTTGTTAAAATTTTGCCCTGTTCTTCTGGAACATCTATACGAGGGACGGAACTAGGTATACTGTTGCCCCCCTTGAACAACAAAAATCTGTTAACATTTACGCTTAAAAAATTAAATCGCACCCCCTCTATTATTTTTGTTCATAAGAGGAAGATATCTTTTTTTGTAAACCTATAATTTTGTCCCCCGTCCCTGATCTATACGTTTTTTATTCACACTTGACTAAAAAATTTTATGCACAAATTGAAAATTCAACTTTATCCTTCTAATGTTTTCGGTAGATATGCCCAAACAGTCGGTGAAATTCAAGCAATTTTATATTTTATATATAATAAAGAGAAGGTAACTAATGAAGGTTAGTCTAAATGTTAAAGATCATAATATTGTATGGAGCACGGGTTCTAATCCCACTGTCAATATACTTTTTTAGTTAAATATATAATAAACTTGATTAACTTAAGGAGAATGTTAACTTAGAACAATGCTTAAAGTATTAAAAACATAAAAATTATTTAATATATATTTTATAAGTAATTAAAAATTTAATACGATATATTAAATGCCTCTTTTTTTGAAATTATATTAAATGCCTCTTATAACTGTTATTAGGATACTTATTAACAAAACCCTAAACTACAATTAATGCTATTATATAAACTTGGTCTTAGGATTGGCTGAGTGGCCCTACACCTAATTTAGAGGGGCCATAGGCCAGGGCTAGAAGGAGTCCCAAAATTGAAAAAAAATTATATAGTTGTGCAGTAATTTTTTTTTATATATTATTTTATGTTATTTACACAAATTAATTGAAATTAATGTCTTGTTTCATGTCATCTTTTATTCAAATTAAAATGCGAAATGTGATTGGAAAATATCACTCTCTCGGTTTTTTTTTTTTATGTGTTACATTTATAAATTCATGTTAAATAAACTTTTAGCTAACTATGACATATTAACATGTACTAGACTTATGATAATAAACTTAGAGAAAATAAGATATGCATTGACAGTGTAAAACAATTTTACACTATTATCCAATCACGACTTACCATGTATGATAAGTTTGTTCACTTTGATAATATTCATCTTAAAAGTCACATTAAAGCTTATTTTCGATTGGTTGATAGTGTAAAAGTTTTTACACTAATGGTGCATAGCAATTAAACTCATAAACTTAAGGTGTTTACTTTTTTAATAAGATAAGAAACATAAACCAAAACTCAAATTATAAAGAAATCAAAACTAAAAGTTAGTATATTAATAAAGAACAAAAATATATGTAAACTTTAATTTGAAATGATGATATTTTGTTGATGATAGATGATAAGGGTGGAGCTAGAGCATTTTCTTTGAGGGGGCCAAATATAAAAATTAAATTAAATTATAATTTTAAATTAATATATATTAAATTTAACCAACAACTAAAAAAATTCATAATAATTATTGACCACATATCACGGAAACCAAACATATAAATTAAACAAAAGATACAAAACTATAATGCTTAAGCAGGAGAAAAGGGACTTAGTTTTAAAAATTCATGGTAGTAATTTAATAATAGGAAAATCCTTATTATATTTAGATATCATGTTTAAAGTTTTAAAAACATAATCAACCCTCAAATTTTGTTAAAGCAGAATTTAACCTAAGAATAATACATTCTCTACTTCAAATAATGAAATAATATTTCTTTAATTTTTTATTAAGAAACATTTAAGAAAAAAAATAGAAAGGCATTAAAAATTTATTGAAAATAATGGTTATATACTTTTTTGGAGGTTATTCATCTTGAGTTGTAAGAGAGATGGGAAGAGGAGAGAGAGAAAATATAAGATGAAATAAGAGAAGTGAAAGAAAGGAAGAGAGAAATAGAAAGAAAAAGAAAATGGAGAAGGAGTTGTAAAAAATAAAATTATATAAAATAGTTATTGAAAAATTATATATACATATTGTGTATATATATTTTTTCTTTTAGGGGTGACTTTATATATAGATATTTTTGTGTGTGTGTGTGTGTGTGTGTGAGTGCATGTGTTTTGTTGAGGAGGGGGCGGGGGAAGAGGCGTAAATTAAACGATAAATAATAACGTGGGAATAAATTGAATGAAAAATGTGATACATTTTTTTGACATTTGTTAAAATTATGTTATTTGCTTAATGTAATAAAACATAATTTTTAATGAAATTATGTGTCTATTTTTTTATACAATATATATTTACATTTTCTAATACTTGTATATAACTTTATCTATTATCTCATCCTAAACACATAAAATGTCAAGACTAGCCCTGCTTGATCTAATTATATATTGAATTGATAAAGATATTCCACATGTGAACCATAGATATGTGTATATAATAAATACAATAAGAGAAATGCTAGCAATACACTCTCTAACTCAGTGTTTTAAACACATTCTCTTTTATTAGTTAAAATTTATTATAAATCACAAAATTTTGTGGGTCTCATGTCTTATTTAATGATCTTTCTCATGATTTTGTAGTTTCTAATAAATTTTAACCAATAAAAAAGAATGTGTTCAACAAAATGTATTGCTAACACTCCTCATATAATAATAAGAACATTATAATCAAAAAAACGTGACTTGGTGTTTGATGTTGTATGAATTTATCTTCATGACCTAGCATTAAATATTTTGAAAAACAGTTTATGTGATGATAAAATTAGTATTAGTTTAACCTAATTTAGAATCAATTCAAATAAAGTCACACCAATTTGATATCATGATCAATTTAATATGCTCCTTGGACTAATTTTATCTATTAAATTGGCTATTCGAGATTTCTAATATAAGTTCACAACAAAGCTTATAACAAGAATTAATTTGTCCATTTATATGACATTATAATTAATGTATCATACAAAGCTTAATTTTTTACTTTCATCTAATCAAGTTGCATAATTGGTACTTGTTTAACCTAATTTAGAGTCAATTGAGTCACACTGATTAAATATCGTGAACAATTTAATGTGCTATTTAGATTAATTTTTATCGATCGAATTGGTTAGTTGAATATAAGTTTCATAGCATAGCTTATAACACTAACTAGTACATTTATATAACATTATAATTAAGGTATGAGAAAATAAGTGATGCATTGACAATAATGTTGTTTTACACTGTCATCCAATCACAAATCATCATATATGGTAAGTTTGTTAATTTTTGTAATAATTACCTCAAAAGTCATAACAACAGTGATTTGTAATTGGTTAACAATGTAAAACTTTTTATATTAACAGTGCATAACCATTAAACTTTTAATGTATCATATAACCTTTAGTTTTTTACATTAATTAATTATTTCCTATAAGAGTTAGTAATGAGTGATTAGTTTAAATAGTTGATACATTATTTTTATCAAACAAGATCTTAGATTCAAACCTTAAGTTGATAAGGATTATCAAGCTCAAGAATCATAATTATAAAAAAACTTGGCCAAGGTGGAAAAAGCTTTGAGTGACCATCCTTATAAAAATATTTGACCAAGATGAAAAAAGACTCGAATGACTTAATTCAAAAGTGTGGAGTTTAAGCACGTGTCTTAAAATCAAAATATTGTCATTCCTAGCTAACACAAAGAAATCTAAGAATAACCAATCCATTATTTATGAAACTTTAGCATCTCCTAACATTGATCTATCAAAGTCAATCTTGAAAATTGTTGCCAAAGACAACTAGATCACCCTAATCCAAATGTATTTGGAAAAGGAAGAGGAGGAAGCCATAAGTTACAAAGAGAGGCCACACTCTTTTCAATAATCCAAGGAAAGTTCTACACTTATTCACATCCCTTATGTTAGGGATTCCAAAATATTCAATAATATAAGGATCCCTACACTTTGTTAAGATTACCTCATGATTATGCTAAAATGACATGATTGTGACTCTTTGACATCTAAGCAATATAAATAGAGCTCCTCACAGAGTTGTCAATTACAAACACTTTTTCGTATATTATTACTTTTTTAGTTCAAATATTAATTAATTTGAGTGTTGAAGTGCCTCTCCATCTTATTCACCAATGTGAAGATCCAACAAGTACAAGAGATCCTCAAAAAGCTTGGCTAGATCATATAATATTATAATAATTTACAAATTTTAATTTTAAAAGTATTAGGACTCTACACTAATGATAGGTGATAACCACAAATGCATGGTCATTGTCATGTAATAAATATTGAATCCACGAGAACTGTGTGTTTGGTTTTGCAATTATTACAATTCGATTAAAATTAAACAAAGGAGATAGATTTATTTGAGTATTGATTTTTGAAAAGAGAATTGACACTAGATTTAAAATATAGTGAGTAATTAAAATTGAGAAAAGATTTAATAATGAGGAAACTTCTAGGATTAGGGGTTCGCATAATGACTCACTATTGGATTAATTGTCTCACCTAGTGTTCTAATTGGTTCTCTTTAAAGGCAAATTAACCTAAGGTAACCCTCATTCCCTTTCAAGATGTATCTAATTAAATTAACCCCTACTTTCATGGTAATTATGTTCAATTAGATTTATTAAGTTCTTTGTTAATTCATTGACCTTTGAAGGGTTAAACATACTTTCATGGTTTCAACCCTAAGTCCCTTCCCTATAGTTCCAATAGTTAGGTTCACTTTTCACTTCTTCCCTAAGCATATACAATAATGAAAAACGGTGATTACGCACCTCGCATTTATAAGATAATAGAGAAAGAATCAAGAGGAGAGCAAAGTAGAACACAAAGGCAATTTTAATGTGCTACATACAATAGATATCAAGGGCTAGGCCCCAATCCTAGAAAAAGAGGGACTACTCACAAGTAGCCATAGAAACTAAAACAAAACAAGAAAAGATAAACATCAAACCCCGAAAAGAGAGGGAAAAGAGATGAATCCATGCTCTTTTCTATGTCATCCTTAATCTCAATTAAGATACTAATCCTAAGTTTAAAATTCTATTTAAAGGCAATGGGATAATTACAATTAAAATGCAAAAAAGATAAGAAAACGGCATCAAAGTTTGCTAACGACCATGACTAATTGCTCACAGGCGTGACCAAGGCTGTAAAAGAGTAATGTGAGTGGATAAGAGCTTATCATGGGTATGAGCTATTACTCATGGGCATGATTAGTGTCAAAGCTTTCGAATGTGCTTTTTCTTCCATTTATCATGTGTCCTAGGCTCATGGTTTCAATATTAGAGGTCCATAAACTTCTCTCTCCTAGAATTGATGGCTCTAAGTATACAAATATACCAAAAGCACAACCGATCCCACAAATGATTGAAAAACAATCAAAATGCACTATGATTGTGTCCTAAATGTCTAAATATGCAATTTATCCTAAATAAAATGCTATGCATAAATGGTGTGAAATGCGACACATCAACTAACTTTGAGAAATTGGTAATGATAGGTTAATAACATCTCACACAATCAACCTTGGCTACTATTTCATCATTAAATTAACAATTAGGGTAAAAATATTAATTAATCAAGAATGTTATTAAATCTATATATTTACTAATTGAAATTGTTTACTTTTACTATTCGCTTACCTTTAGTTTTAGATATAGGCTTATTTTTATATTAACTATAATTGTGAAGATGTTAGGTTTACTAGTTATAGGTATAAGCTGAAAGTGAATTGTGGATATATATATATATGCTAGCACTTTATAATATATAGAAGTGTAATTTAAAGAGACAAAAATAAATGTATTAAATTTTGTTAATTTCTTGTTATCTAGCTTTTTTATATAGGCTATAGAAGTGTTAGTTAAAGAGACAAAAATAAATCTATTAAGTTTTGTTAATTTGTTGTTATTTAATTATTTTAAAATTTTTGTATTTTCAATAAAAAATGCTTAACTACAAAAACTCTTTCATTCACTACGTATGCTACACAGTGTGAAGATCTGATTTTATTTTAGAATAATAATTATTTGATATAAATGAAAAGAATAACAAAAGAATTCTACTGATTTTTGTTGTTATATATAACTTTAAAATTCATTTCAATATTTTACGATTTGGGGTTTCAAATGAATTTTTTATCTAATATTATAATAATATATAAACAGGCTTATTATCATTAAGGCTTATTATTATTTTAAAATTTTAGAAATATGAATATGAAGATGTGTTGAACATATTATATGTCTTAAACAAGTTTTTAGTCCCTATAAAATATATTTTTTTATGTTTATTATTATTATTTTTTATTTTAGACTCTGAAGTAGCATCCAATCCATTCATCTCTTATTGTTTCAGTTTCTATAAAATTGTACATTTTTAACATAATCTCTCTTATATTAAAAAAATTGGCTTAATTGTACTTTTTGCCTCCTAAGTTTTACAATTTTGTGAATTTTGTCCCTCCAAAAAAAATGTCACAAATTGTCTTCCAGTTCACAAGATATCGCAAATTTTACCCTAACACAGAAAAACCGCCACAATTAAGATATTTTGTAGCGATTTTTCCTTTAATTGTGACTTTTTTTTTTACTTGGGAGCAAAATTTGAGCTATTTTGTAAATTGGTGGGAAAATTGGCGAAAAAAAATTTTGGTTGCAAAATTCACAAAATTGAAAAACTTTGAGGGTAAAAAGTATAATTAAGTCTATTTTTTTTTATTTTAATCTATATTATTTGTGCAAAATTAAGCCTATTTTCCAACCTCTATTAATCATGTCATCACTTTACAGGAAATCATGTCATAAAATAAAATGAATATATATATATATATATATATATATATATATTTAATAGGAACATAAACAAATAAAAAATTTAAAATGACTAAAACGATAAAAGTGTAATCTTCTAGGAACTAAAAGCTTATTTCAGCTTATAAATATTTTTTTAGAGTAAATTTGTTTTATATAATAGATATAAGAGTATGCATTCAGCTTTTATTTTGATTTATATTGTAAAATATAACATTTTATTTATATTAAATATGATTTGAACATGAAAATTGTTAAACCTTGAGAAAATTGTTAATATTGTTAAACATAAAAAAAACGGTCAATGCATTTTATTTGATGGCAGGACCAGATTTCCAAATTTTTAAAATTAGGGAAATCAAATGTCTCTAATAAAAATAAAGAGATTAAAATTGTAGATTAAAAAAAATAGAAAGACCAAAAGTGCAATTTAGTTAATTAATAATATCAAGTAAAAGGATACGGGTCTGAATCTGCCGCGAATTAAAAGAACAGAGGTTTATTCAGATACAGATGACATAAACATAGGGAAATATTTCACGTAAAACCAAAGAAAAGAAACGCAGACGACATTATCTATTTAGTGTGAAGATGAAGATTAAGAATGATTCCTGAATGCTGAATTCATGGATTGACCTTTACTTTTCCAAACAAATGCACTAGATAGTTTCAAAACCATGTCTGAAACCTGTTCGTCTGGAACATCTATACGAGGGACGGAACTAGGTATACTGTTGCCCCCCCTCAAACAACAAAAATCTGTTCACATTTACACTTAAAAAATTAAATCGCCTCCCCTTAAAACATTTTTCTAGTTCCGTCCCTGAATTCTATACGTTTCTTATTCACACTTGACTAAAAAATTTTATGCACAAATTGAAAATTCAACTTTATCCTTCTAATGTTTTCGGTAGATATGCCCAAACAGTCGGTGAAAGTCAAGCAATTTTATATTTTATATATAATAAAGAGAACGTAACTAATGAAGGTTAGTCTAATTGTTAAAGATCATAATATTGTATGGAGACACGGGTTTTAATCCCACTGTCAATATACTTTTTTAGTTAACTATATAATAAACTCGATTAACTTAAGGAGAATGTTAACTTAGAACAATGCTTAAAGTATTAAAAACATAAAAATTATTTAATATATATTTTATAAGTAATTAAAAATTTAATACGGTATATTAAATGCCTCTTTTTTTAAATTATATTCAATGCCTCTTATAACTTTTATCAGGATACTTATTAACAAAACCCTAACCTACAATTAATGCTATTATATAAACTTGGTCTTAGGATTGGCTGAGTGGCCCTGCACCTAATTTAGAGGGGCCATAGGCCAGGGCTAGGAGTCCCAAAAATTGAAAAAAAAATTATATAGTTGTGCGGTAATTTTTTTTTTATATTGTTTTATGTTATTTACACAAATTAATTGAAATTAATGTCTTGTTTCATGTCATCTTTTATTCAAATTAAAATGCGAAAGGTGATTGGAAAATATCACTCTCTTGGTTTTTTTTTTTATGTGTTACATTTATAAATTCATGTTAAATAAACTTTTAGCTAACTATGACATATTAACATGTACTAGACTTATGATAATAAACTTAGAGAAAATAAGAGAGAAAATAAGATATGCATTGACAGTGTAAAACAATTTTACATTGTTATCCAATCACAACTCACCATGTATGATAAGTTTGTTCACTTTGATAATAACCATCTTAAAAGTCGCACTAAAGCTGATTTTCGAATAGTTGACAGTGTAAAAGTTTTTACACTAACAGTGCATAGCAATTAAACTCATAAACTTAAGGTGTTTACTTTTTTAATAAGATAAGAAACATAAACCAAAACTCAAATTATAAAGAAATCAAAACTAAAAGTTAGTATATTAATAAAGAACAAAAATATATGTAAACTTTAATTTGAAATGATGATATTTTGTTGATGATAGATGATAAGGATGGAGCTAGAGCATTTTCTTTGAGGGGGCCAAATATAAAAATTAAATTAAATTATAATTTTAAATTAATATATATTAAATTTAACCAACAACTAAAAAAATTCATAATAATTATTGACCACATATCACAGAAACCAAACATATAAATTAAACAAAAGATACAAAACTATAATGCTTAAGCAGGAGAAAAGGGACTTAGTTTTAAAAATTCATGGTAGCAATTTAATAATAGGAAAATCTTTATTATGTTTAGATATCATATTTAAAGTTTTAAAAACATAATCGACCCTCAAATTTTGTTAAAGCAGAATTTAACCTAAGAATAATAAGAATAATACATTCTCTACTTCAAATAATGAAATAATATTTCTTCAATTTTTATTAAGAAACATTTAAGAAAAAAAATAGAGAGGCCTTAAAAATTTATTGAAAATAATGGTTATATACTTTTTTGGAGGTTATTCATCTTGAGTTGTAAGAGAGATGGGGAGAGAAGAGAGAGAAAATATAAGATGAAATAAGAGAAGTTAGAGAAAGGAAGAGAGAAATAGAAAGAAAAAGAAAATGAAGAAGGAGTTATAAGAAATAAAATTATATAAAATAATTGAAAAATTATATATATATATATATATATATATATATATATATATATATATATATATATATTTTTTATTTTTTTTTATTTTTATTTTTTTTTTGAGGGGGGGAGGAGGCATAAATTAAACAATACACAGTAATGTAGGAATAAATTGAATGAAAAATGTGATACATTTTTTTTATATTTGTTAAAATTATGTTATTTGCTTAATGTAATAAAACATAATTTTTAATGAAATTATGTGTCTATTTTTTTATACAATATATATTTACATTTTCTAATACTTGTATATAACTTTATCTATTGTCTCATCCTAAACACATAAAATGTCAAGACTAGCCCTGTTTGATCTCATTATATATTGAATTGATCGAGATATTCCACACGTGAACCATATATATGTGTATATAATAAATACAATAAGAGAAATGTTAGCAATATACTCTCTAACTTACTACTTTTAATACACTCTCTTTTATTGGTTAAAATTTATTACCAATCACAAAATTTTGTGGGTCTCATGCCTTACTTAATGAATCTGTCTCATGATTTGGTAGTTTCTAATAAATTTTAACCAATAAAAAAGAGTGTGTTCAAGAGAATGGTTTGCTGACACACCTTATATAATAATAAGAACATTATAATCAACAAAAAAACGTGACTTGGTGTTTGATGTTGTAGGAATTTATCTTCATGACCTGGTGTTAAATATTTTGAAAAATAGTTTATGTGATGATAAAATTAGTATTAGTTTAACCTAATTTAGAATCAGTTCAAATAGAGTCACACCAATTTGATATCATGATCAATTTAATATGATCCTTGGACTAATTTTTATCTATTAAATTGGCTATTATAGATTTCCAGTATAAGTTTCACAATAAAGCTTATAACAAAAATTAATTTGTCCATCTATAAAACATTATAATTAATGTATCATACAAAGCTTAGTTTTTTACTTTCATCTAATCAAGTTGCATTATTGGTACTTGTTTAACCTAATTTAGAGTTAATTGAGTCACACCGATTCAATATCATTAACAATTTAATGTGCTATTTAGATTAATTATTATCCATTGAATTGGTTAGTTGAATATGAGTTTCACAGCATAGCTTATAACACTAACTAGTCCATTTGCATAACATTATAATTAATGTATAAGAAAATAAGTGATGCATTGACAATGTAAAGCTGTTTTACATTATCATCCAATCACAAATTACCATATACAGTAAGTTTGTTGACTTTGATAATAATTTTCTTAAAATTCATAACAATAGTGATTTTTAATTGGCTAACCGTGTAAAACTTTTTGCAATAACAATGCATATCCATTAAAATTTTAATGTTTCATATAAAGTTTAGTTTTTTGTATTCATCTAATTAATTAAGTCCCATAAGTGTTAGTAATGAGTGAGTAGTTTAAATAGTTGATACATGATTTTTATCAAGCAACATCTTAGATTCAAACCTTAAGTTGATAAGGAATATCAAGGTCAAGAATCATAATTATAACAATACTTGGTCAAGGGGAAAAAATCTTTGAATGGCCATCCTTATAACAATATTTGACCAAGATGAAAAAAGCCTTGAATGACTTAATTCAAAAGTGTGGAGTTTAAGCACATGTCTTAAAATCAAAATATTGTCATGCCTAGCAAACACCAAGAAATTTAAGAATAACCAATCCATTATTCATGAAATTTTAGCATCTCCTAACATTGGTCTATCAAAGTCAATCTTGAAAAGTGTTGCCAAAGACAACTAGATCACCCTAATCAAAGTATATTTGGACAAGGAAAAGGAGGAAGCTAGAAGTTACAAAGAAAGGCCACACTCTTTTCAATAATCTAAGGAAAGCTCTACACTTATTCACATCCCTTATGTTAGGGATTCCAAAATATTCAATAATATAAGGATACCTACACTTTGTTAGGATTACCTCATGATTACGCTAAAATGACATGATTGTGACTCTTTGACATCTAAGCAATATAAATAGAGCTCCTCATAACGTTGTCAATTACAAACACTTTTTCATATATTATTACTTTGATAGCTCATATATTAATTAATTTGAGTGTTGAAGTGCCTCTCTATCTTATTCACCAATGTGAAGATCCAACAAGTACAAGAGATCCTCAAAAGGCTTGGATAGATCATGTAATATTATGATAATGTAGAAATTTTAATTTTAAAAGTATTAGGACTTTGCACTAATGATAGGTGATAACCGCAAGTGCATGATCATCGTCAAGTAATAAATAACGAATCCACAGGAAATGCGTGTTTGGTTTTGCAATTATTACAATTCGATTGAAATTAAACAAAGGAGATAGATTTATTTGAGTGTTGATTTTTGAAAAGAGAATTGACACTGAATTTAAAATATAGTGGGTAATTAAAATTGAGAAAAGATTTAATAATGAGGAAACTTATAGGATTGAGGGTTCATATAATGATTCACTATTTGATTAATTGTTTCACCTAATGTTCTAATTGGTTCTCTT
This sequence comes from Spatholobus suberectus, assembly GCA_004329165.1. NCBI lineage: Eukaryota > Viridiplantae > Streptophyta > Magnoliopsida > Fabales > Fabaceae > Spatholobus > Spatholobus suberectus. The sequence continues at coordinate 58,128,964 of CM014729.1, forward strand.
TGAAGGTAAATTAACCTAAGGTAACCCTCGTTCCCTTCAAGACAAATGTATCTAATTAAATTAACCCTTACCTTCGTGGTAATTGTGTTCAATTAAATCCATTAAGCTCTTTGTTAATTCATTTAACCCTTAAAGGGTTAAACATACTTTTGTAGTTTCAACCCTAAGTCCCTTTCCAATGGTGCCAACAATTAGGTTCACTTTTTGCTTCTTCCCTAAGCGTCTAAAATAATGAAAAATGGTGATCACGTGCTTCGCATTTATAAAATAATAAAGAAAGAATCAAGAGGAGAGCAAAGTATAACACAAAGGCAATTCAATTAAAACATCCAATAGATATCAAGGGCTAGGCCCTAGTTCTAGAAAAAGATGGACTACTCCCAAGTAGCCATGGAAACTAAAACAAAACAAGAAAAGATAAACATCTAACCCCCAAAAAAGAGGGAGAAAAGAAGAATCCATGCTCTCTTCTATGTCGTCCTTAATCTCGGTTAAGATACTAATTCTAATTTTAAAATTCTTTTTAAAGGCAATGGGCTAATTACAATTAAAATGCAAATAAGATAAGATAACAGCATCAAAGTTTGCTCACGGGCGTGACCGAAGCTGTAGAAGAGTAATGTGAGTAGATTAGAGTAGCTCATGGGCATGATTAGTGTCAAAGTTTCCGGATGTGCTTTTTCTTCCATTTATCATGCATCCTAGGCTCATGGTTTCCATATTAGAGGTCCATAAGCTTCTCTCTCCTAGAATTGATGCCTCTAAGTTCAAAAACTGACCCTAAAATACAAATATACCAAAAGCATAACCAATTCCACAAACGATTGAAAAACAATGAAAATGCAATGTGATTGAGTCCTAAATGTCAAAATATGTAGTTTATCCTAAGTAAAATGCTATGCATAAATGGTGTGAAATGCGACACATCAACTAACCTTAAGATATTGATAATGACATGTTAATAACATCTCACACAATCAACCTTGGATACTATTTTGTCATTAATTTTACAATTAGGATCAAAATATTAATTAATCAAGGACATTAAATCTATATATTTACTAATTGAAAATGTTTACTTTTACTATTCGCTTACCTTTAGTTTTAGATATAGGCTTATTTTTATATTAACTATAATTGTGAATATGTTAGGTTTACTAGTTATAGGTATAAGCTGAAAGTGAATTGTGGATCTCTCTCTCTCTGTCTATATATATATATATATATAACAAATTAACAAAACTTAATATATTTATTTTTTGTCTCTTTAACTAGCACTTGTATAGCCTAGATACAAAAGCTAGCACTTTATAGGCTGGAAGTGCTAGTTAAAGAGACAAAAATGAATGTATTAACTTTTGTTAATTTCTTGTTATCTAGCTTTTTTATATAGGCTATAGAAGTGTTAGTTAAAGAGACAAAAACAAAAGTATTAAGTTTTGTTAATTTGTTGTTATTTATTTATTTTAAAAAAAAATATTTTCAATAAAAAATGATTAACTACAAAAACTCTTTCATTTACTACGTATGCTACAAAGTGTTAAGATCTGATTTTATTTTACAATAATAATTATTTGATATAAATGAAGGAATAACAAAAGAATTCTACTAATTTTTGTTCTTATATATAACTTTTAAACTCATTTCAATATTTTATGATTTAGGGTTATAAATGAATTTTTTTTATCTAATTATAGTAATATATAAACAAGCTTATTATCATTAAGGCTTGTTATTATTTTAAAATTTTAGAAATATGAATATGAAGATGAGTTGAACATATTATAAATATGTCTTAAACAAGTTTTTAGTCCCTATAAAATATTTTTTTTATGGTTATGTCCTTATTATTATTTTTTATTTTAGTCTCTGAAGTAACATCTAATCCATTCATCTCTTATTCTTCCAGTTCCTATAAAATCGTACATTTTTAACATAATCTCTCTTATATTAAAAAAATTAGCTTAATTACACTTTTTATCCCCAAAGTTTTACAATTTTACGAATTTTGTCCATCCAATTTTTTTTTTTGTGAATTTTGCCTTCCAATTTACAAAATATCGTGAATTTTACCTTAATATAGAACAACCATCACAATAAAGATATTTTATGGCGATTTTTCCTTTAATTGTGATGGTTTTTTTATTTGGGGGCAAAATTCACACTATTTTGTAAATTGGGGGGCAAAATTGACGAAAATATTGCTTTTGTGGCAAAATTCTCAAAATTATAAAATTTTGAGAGTAAAAAGTACAATTAAGCCTAATTTTTTTTTATTTTAATCTGTGTTATTTGTGCAAACTTAAGCCTGTTTTCCAACCTCTATTAATCACGTCATCACTTTACAAGAAATCATAACGTCATAAACTAAAATGAAAAAAATAATATATTTAATAGGAACGTAAACAAATAAAAAATTTAAAATGACTAAAACGATAAAAGTGTAATCTGCTAGGAACTAAAAGCTTATTTAAGCTTATAAATATTATTTTAGAGTAAATTTGTTTTATATAATAGATATATGAGTATGCATTCAGCTTTTATTTTGATTTATATTGTAAAATATAAAATTTTATTTATATTAAATATGATTTGAACATGAAAATTGTTAATTTTATTTAAATTAAATGCATATAATAAAATCGTGCGTAGCATATGAAAACGCGCTAGTGGCTAGCTGCTTGAAGAATATTGAAAATCAAAACGACGAATAAGTATTAAACGGAAAGGGGAAATTGACCTAAGAGAAAGTCCAAGATCATTAATGTACAGAACTTCTTCCATTCTTGAAGATTTAAGACTCCTCGGCCACCCTGCCGTCATTTAGGAACTAGGTTTCAACATTAAGTAATCAAGAACTTTCCTGAGTTTTTTTGAGAAAGAGAGAAAATTAAAACATAGAATAAGTCGTGTACATAAGTTTATTAGTAGTAAATAAGTTAATATAAAGTTTTCTAAAAAATTAATACTTATTTAGCTGAAATTTTTTTTTTCAGAATATTTGATTTTTTTAAAATTTAACAAATCGACTTATTGTAATTGTTTTGTTAAGATATTTAAATTTTTAATACAATGTTTTGACATTATATCTTTATTATTTTATTTAAAAACTTAAATTGACTTGTAAATTTCTAAAATACAATTTGAAATCATAAATTTAAGAATTACATCAAACTCAAATTTTATAACACTTAATCCAATTCAATATGTTTCCAAACGAAAATTCTGTAACACTTAGGACCTGTTTGAAAAAACAACTTAATTAAAATCTTTCTCAATAAGCTCTTATTATATAAGAGATTATATTATAAGTGCTTAAAATTCAATAAGCTAATGCGTTTGGATATACACGTTGATAAGCGCTTACAAAATTTTAAAGTGTTTGGATGAATTGCTACATAAGCACTTATAAGAAGTTATATCATTTTTAAAATTAAAAAAAAAATCAAATCATGACTAAAAATAAATTAAAAATTTAAAAGCTAACTAAATAATTAATATACTAACATTATATATATCACAAAAATATTAAAAATAAAAACCAATAGTCACCATTTACCTATTTTTAGTTTTAAAAAAAAATTTGAGTATCATAAATTTTAAAAAATTTATGTGACACAAAAAAAATAATTCACCATATACCTATCAATAATTTTAACAATTAAAATATATGATAATCAAAACATGAATAAAATATAAATTAAGGTGTTAAAATTAAAATCATGATATAAGCTTAAAAAATTCACCATTCACATGGATAAATAAATATAAGTATATAAAAAAGACAATTCATTATAAAAATTTAACTACAACATACAATTGTAGAAGGAAACATATGAAAAAATTTACTAGTAATGAATAATTATAATTTGTTTTGTGTAGAATTTAACATTTATATTAATTTGGGTTAAGAAACGAAAAAAAATTAAAATGTTTAATTTGTAGAAAGGAACAAAAAGAATAAAAAAAAATACACAATCTCTATATGTTTGGTCTTAACAGGATTTGAAGGTGGTCTTTTTATAAGTCCCGCATAAGCTATTTCTATAAGTTACATTGGAGAGCTTGAGAAAATAAGCTAAAAACATCTTATAGACCAGTCATAAGATATTTTTACAAGCTCTCCCAAACACTCTCACAAGCACTTATAACATAAGATAAATCTAAATAAGCTGTTTATAAACTTTTCCAAACGAGACAAGCTTATTTAGTACATGAGTTAATTTAAGCTTATGAAAATAAGCTGGCTTATAAGATACTATTTTATTTTATTTTTTTGGTTTATCCGCACTAATTTATTTAAAATCCCTTTGACCCTTAGAACGTGAACAGGGGATTGAACTCTTTCTTTTTCTTTTGCACGAATGAGAGATAAAGAAGAGATGGGCTGAAGAGTTAGTCGGATTGAGATTGAGTTCGAAGCCTAGAGAAATGAGTTGATGAAGAGCGCACTCTTGATCCTTACCTTAAGAAGATAAGGAGTGAAGTAGCATGCATGGGAAGGTAAGGGTAGTGGATTGATCAGGCAATATCAGATAGGCGTCGGTTATCAATGAAGAGAGAGATGCCCGATAAAAGGAAGCTACCCTCGCTATATTCTTCTATTATACAGATACGGCTATTCTAGGAAGTCCGAGCATCCCTATGGAGTTGCCTTCGGCTTTCCTCCTTTCCTTTCTTTTCCTTACCTGGGAATTCAAATAAGAATAGAAGGACGAGTTACTCGCATTATCCAAAAAATGGAGACATTCCTGATTTACATGATGAGATTAGTTCTTCTTTCAGCTCTTTGATTGGGAATTAATGGTAACAAACAAGAGCCTGTAGCTACTAAGAAGCTGACGCTCTATTCCTGAAGAAGGAGAACTCTTCCAAACGAGGCAAGCTTATTTAGTACGTGAGTTAATTTAAGCTTATGAAAATAAGCTGGCTTATAAGATACTATTTTATTTTATTTTTTTGGTTTATCCTCACTAATTTATTTAAAATCCCTTTGACCCCTCTTTTTTCAATTTAGAAAGCTTTTTTTTTTCTTTTTTATCCTCACTAGTTTATTTGAAAACCTTTTTTACCTTTTTTTCAATTTAAAAACCCTTTTGCCTATTTTGTCACTCTCAGACGAACACGACACCTACAACCAACTCGTCAAATGCTATCGGGCTACCCCTAACACACTCTTTCACTCGCATTGCATAGGTTAGAAATTCTTTGAATCATTAAAAAAGAAGGAAACAATACAAGTTTTTGTTTTAAAATAATATTATTAAAAAATTATTTAAACATTAAAAAAAGGAATTTGGTAACATATACTAACTTAATTTTTAGTTAGAATACGTTAACAAGTTACAATTAAATATTATGTTAAAATACACCCACGATTAAGCTTGTTAACGTACTCTAATTAAAAAATAAATAGATATACATTAGCAAATGCTTGTGGAGTTTCCTAACTTACACCTACTTTTTTTTAGTTAGAGTATATTAGTAAATTATAACTAAAAATCATATTAAAATATGCTAAGGATGTAACTTGCTAAAGGACTCCAATCAAAAAATAAGTAAATATATATTAACAAATCTCTTAAAAAATTAATTTTAATCAATGTAAGTTTATTAAATTAATTATAATTTTTTTGTAAAGATGACGGAAACACATCGCAAAAAACAAAAAATAAAACAACTACAATGATCCATTAATTTCAAATATAATAAATCGCCACACTTGAGGAAGATTAAGTAAAATCATCAAATCATCACTATTTCTTTATAATACAAAATTAAAAAATTATTATCTTATTTTTTAAGATGATAAATTATTATAAATAAATAAATAAATAAATAAATAAATAAATATATATATATATATATATATATATATATATATATATATATATATATATATATATTCAAATAACTAAATACATTTTTATATCATTTTATATTTATCAGTAAGCTTATTAGTTAATCATAACTTAAACTCAACAAGAAAAGTTATTTTAACTTATATATAAACTAATTTTAACTTAAGGTTTTTTTTTAAATATTTATCCAAAAAAGACTTTGCATGCATACCATATCAACTACAGTCTCATCCGCAACATATAGTTGGCCTGTAATTCCCGCTTCCAGTGACATTACAGGAAGACTACCTGCAACTCAACTTCAATTAAAACTAATTATCCCACTGCAAACTTTGTTAGTTTTGATAGGTTATCTCCTATGCATCCCTGATACTCTATCACTTCTGACTTTTCAAGAGCCAACATATTATAAGGAAGCTTGCAAAATGCAACGTCGGTTATAACAACTCCAGTAATCCAGAGGTGATTAAACTATTGTCCACTTAGTGCAACCCAAGTCATTCAACATCAATCGAAGTTAAATGTTTTGACATCCAAATATCCGTAGCTTCAGCACTCAACAAGTTTAGGTCCTTTGTAGCTTTACAAACATATCCATCTCAGTTTCTATATCCAACTTATTTACAAATACAAAAAATCAATAATGAAATAAACAGCATACATTACAAGGGGATGCTCATCCCTCAATCACCCCCGCTCAGAAAAAGAAGTTTACGAGGCTTAAAAACATCAACTAGAGTCACTCTTGGTCATCGATCGTTATCACTGCACTCATACTTCCATTTCACCATCTTCATCATCGTCAACGTGCTCGATCTTCATCTTCTTTACTGCCTGAGCAGCATCAGATCTCGGTAGTGGTCCATTAGGCATCTGAATTAGAATATCAGACTTCTGACCAGTCACGGCATTAACAATCCCTCCATTGTTGTCCACCCGGTAAACTAGGTCGCTCCCCTTGGCACCGGCATCAATGTAAACTGTTGAATTCTCATCAATTTCTTCCTTCACAAGCATTCTAGAAAGCTCCGTCACAACCTTCCTCTCAAGCCACCTCCTAATTGGTCTGGCACCATAAACCTGCAAAATATCAGAAAGCTTATTAAGTACTAGCAATCTTTGCGTTATGCAGCAAACAAAATTTACAATATCATGATATGATACCAACCGGATCATAGCTCTCACTAAGGATGTAGTCAAGCGCTGCATCAGTCACTGCCAATGCAATTCCCCTCTCAGCAAGACGACTAGCCACGTCATTCACTTGTAACCTTGCACCCTTCCTTAGCTGCTCGTGCGAAAAAGGATCAAATGCCACAACTTCATCAAGCCGGTTCAACAATTCTGGCCTAAAATGCCTTCTTACCGGTTACCAAAACAAGCAGGAAATCATATTCAGCAATCAGCAGAGAGGCAGAGTCACAAGTCACAACAACTAAGCACAAAAGCCTTTGTCATACATTCTAAACAAAAGGTGTCAAAACACATGCCTCCTGCATTACTCTATCACGAGCTACCTGCATAGAAGATTTTCCTGAAAGTCCAGTGAGGAGGTGCTCTGCGACAAGGTTAGAGGTCATGATAATAACAGTGTTTCTAAAGTCCACGGTGCGGCCTGGCCTTGGCCATCAGTTAACCTCCCATCATCCAAGACTTGAAGGAGAGTGTTAAACACAGATGTATGTGCCTTTTCCACTTCATCAAAGAGTACCACACTGTAAGGCCTTCGCCTTACAGCTTCAGTTAGCTGACCTCCTTCTTCATGTCCAACATACCTGAATTTCATACCATGAGTTAGTTACCTATGATTTATATCCAAAAATAACAACAGGCTGAAAACGATCAATCCACTTACCCAGGCGGTGCACCAATCAGGCGCGAAACAGAGTGCTGCTCCATGTATTCAGACATGTCAATTCTCACCAACTGATTTTCGTCATCAAAGAGTTGCTCAGCTAGGGCCTTTGCAAGCTCAGTCTTGCCAACACCAGTTGGACCCAAGAACATGAAGGAACCAGTTGGTTGTTGAGGTCTCCCTAGCCCGGCTCTTGATCTCAGCACGGCCTCAGCAACAGCATTAACTGCTTGGTCTTGCCCCACAACTCTCTGGTGCAATCTATCAGCAAGACCAATCAACCTTTCTTTCTCGTTTTGGCCAAGCCTTGTCACTGGTATGCCAGTCCAGCGGCTCACAACCTCGGCTATGTGTTCAGGTCCAACAGTTTCCGTCAACATTACATTCTCCTCAGTGTTCCCTTCCAGCTCTTGTATTGCAGATTCCACCTCCTGAATCGCCCCATACCGCAAATCCGCAGCTCTGGCAAGATCATATCGCCTCTCAGCCTCTTGTAGCGCGAAGTTCAGCTCCTCCCTCTTCTGCTTTAGCCGCCGAATCTCATCTATCCTCTCCTTCTCCTTTCTATACTTCATCATCAGAGGTTGCAGCCTGTCCCTCAAGTCATCAAGTTCTTTCCGCACCTGAACATAAAATATAGAATTACAACACACTTGTACCCCAAAAATAATCCCAATTACAAGGACATCACATTAACACGGTAGAATAGGCAATTAAGCATAAAGCAATACTCACTTCTACTAAACGAGCTTTGCTAGCTTTGTCCTTCTCTTTCTCCAAAGCATGAAGTTCCACTTCTAGCTGCATTCTCTTCCTTTCAAGGTTGTCAATTTCCTCCGGCTGACTATCAAGTTGAACTCTCACGTTCGCACAAGCCTCATCTACTTAATCAATTGCTTTGTCCGGAAGATGACGACCTATTCAACCAAAAATAACCATATTAAGTAGCCATTTAAAATAACTCACTTAAACATAGGGTTTAATTTCTATACACCATCAACGAACAAATTTAAATAACTTATTTTAACATAAAGTTTAATTTTTACAATTTGTGATTGTATGTCAATATAAAAAACTTATTATATGTGACAATTTGTGATTAAAAGACAGCAATGAAGCACGGACCCCTACATATTTGAACTTTGAAGTGTCGCGGTGTCGACACGTCTCCAACACTTGTCTGACACGTGTTAGACACTCTCAAAACGTGTCCAATTAAAAAATTGTTTTTTGTCGACTCTGACACCTCTATACGATTCAGACACCTGAGGCGACACTTTCACTTTATATATGACACACACAAATATTATTAAAAAACATTTATTTTAAATTTTTAAAAAGTCGACTTAAAATATAATATAAATATTAAAAAAATGTCTTTCACCCTTTTTTCTAAGGCTTGTTATCATAGAAAAAGACTTAGAAAATTAGTTTAAGAAGGTTAATATTCCTTTCTTAAAAGATATAATTTCATTTTCTTATTTTGGTATCTTTAGTAAAAACACCAAGTTCCCTCATTGTAAAATAATGTTTCTTGATATTCTTTTATGAGGCTCATCTCATAAGAAAAAGGTGAATATACAAAATAATGATTATCAATTTAAATCTTTTGTTATGTCACTTCTATTTTATTTCATTAGAATCTTTACATATATACAGTGTTGAATTCAAATCTTCTGCTGACTCTGCAGCAAGGATTTTCTACAACAAAAATTTCAGCCATTGATCACATTATCTCTCTCTTTTTACTATTGTTGTAATAATTAATCAATGGTTTAGGTTTTGCAGCATGATTGCTGTAAAGAAATTTGGCTGTAGAGGACCATGTCCGTGCTTCATAGAATGACAGCCCATCGACCCCTCCCCCCTCCCCCCCTCCCCTCTCCCCGCACCGAGCACCAAATGAATCTCGTCAACGAACAAAATCACCTTCCCCTCGGCCCCCTCCACCTCCTTCAAAACCGCCTTCAACCGCTCCTCAAACTCCCCTCTGTACTTCGCACCCGCCACCAGCGCGCCCATGTCCAACGCAACGAGCCTCACGTCGGAGAGGTTGCTGGGAACATCCCCTTTGACGACCCTCTGCGCCAACCCTTCCACCACCGCGGTTTTTCCCACCCCCGACTCGCCGATCAGAACCGGGTTATTCTTCGTCCTCCTCGAGAAAATCCTCACGACTCTCCGAATCTCCTCGTCCCCCCCCCCCCCCCCCCCCCCCCCGATAACCCGATCCAGTTTCGCCGCCTGCTCCACGAGGTCTCTTCTGTAGGTTTTCAGAGCTCGGAAAGTCGCGTCTCCGGTGGCGCTTTCAACTCTGTTGTTTCTTCGGCCGCGGAGCTTCTCGACTTCGCATTCCACCTCCGAAGGCGCCGCGCCAGCTTGGTGGAGCAACTCCGCGACCTGGGAATCGTCGAGAAAGCCGAGGATTAGTTGGTCGACGGTCAGGTGCGTGTCGCCTCATGCAGAGCTGGCCAAAAAAATTATTTACTATTTATTTTTATAAACCCAAAAAGTCATTTATGTTGATTAGAAATTCAACATATAATTTTTTTATTTAGAGTCTGCTCGACAAAAAAGAAACAATAAGAAATAAAATAAAATAAATAAATAAATAAATAATAAGTAAAAAATAGATATGTTTAATTTAAAAAAAATAAGTGAAAAATAAAAATAAAAAAATCAAATTACAAGACTAATAATCGACTATTATATGTTAATAGTTTTTAATACTCGATTATTACACTTTGTAACCATTTAAAATCGTCACAAAACATTAAAAAGTGTTGAAAATTAACATTTTTAATATTTTTAACCACAAAAAAAAATTGTCACAAATTGTTGCAATGTGACTCTCTTCGTTGTATTTCCGTACATTTTAGCATAGAAATAAAAGTAGTAAAATTTATCTCGATTTTCTTATAATTTTTTTCTCTTTTTCTTACAAAATAATTATACACAATAATTTTTTGCCTGTATTTTATTTTTTTCTCTTATTTTTCACTCATTTTCTTCCAACCAAACAAGAAACTAGAGTTAAAAAGTCTTTTTTAAAATTTATTTTTTAAGTTTCACTTATCGTTTGGCTGGCCCTGGCCACATGTCTTCTGCAGGGTCTGTGCTCTGCGGATGGCCTTGATGAGCGCCGTGCTCGCGGGAACCTCGTCCGGGGGAGGGGACTAAGAGGGGAGTTTTTTTAATGCTTGAGCGAAGAGTCTCTCCGCCGCACGTGCGGACCCTTCGCACGCGGCGTTCGAGAGCGCCCGCCAGAATATGCCGCCCTTGTCGGACGCGAGAGAGGACGCGAGGTGGAGAGGGGTGAACTGCGCGTGGCCGTTGGCGATTGCTAACTCGCGAGCGCTCGCGAGAGCCTCGTTGGTCTTGTGGGTGAACTTGTCGGGATTCATGGTTTTGATTTTTGCCTGCACGTCGTGGCATTCGAACGAGGATTCGTGTTGGATGGTCGATTAATTTGTGACTGGTGATTTGGTTTACTGGAATGGGGATAGATGAGATGCGATTGTATGTTCCTACTGCGCGCGTACCATTTCGCGCGAGAGACGAGAGGTTTTGGGAAATGGAGACAGAAGGATAATTGATCGAATGAAACTGCAGACGAACGAAAAGATTTACGATTGGTTGGGTTTCGATGCCCCTAGTCGCGTCAGCTTTTCGAGTGTGGAGTGTTTGGGTGTGCAATTGAAGAACCGAGGAAGAATGGAATGTTAACCAATTTATTAACTGGAAAAAGATGTTTCTGGAAAGTTTCCGTTTCGCAGAAGCTCCCAGAGACTTCCATTTTTTGTTTTATTTTTTGGAGGGGGTTAATAAAAAGGAAGACACTGCTTAGCGAAAGAAGAATTAATTAGCTTGTGTGTTTTTTTTGTTTTTTTTTTTTTGGAATAAATCGTCGATTTTATTCTTGAATATAGCTCTTTAAATAATAAAATTAAATAAATAGTTTCTCAAATTAATAAAATTAAATAAATAATTTCTCAAGTATTAAATGTCTATCAATTTAGTTTTTGAGTTAGTATATTTTATTAACGGTCAAGGACTAACTTGATAGATTTTTCAATAATTATAATTTCTAATACTTGAGGATTTATTACTTTAGAAACTATATAAAAAATAGAGTAATATTTGAAAGACTAAATTAACGGTTTATTTATTTTTTGTCCAATTTTTATGTGGGGAAGGGGTTAATCAATTATGGATTTACAAAAGGGAGTCTTACATAATTGATTATTATAGATATAAATAATCAATTATGGTCTTATGTTTGTGTGTATATATGTACACATAATTGATTATGTAAAACAATCGATTATCACATCGATTTTTAGTAAGATAATAATTGATTATTAACAAAAATAATCTATTAGTTTTGGTAAGAAATTTTATTTCCATACATTTTCCACATTTAAGCGTAAAAGTTTTTTGATGTGGGTTTCACTCATGTTTTAAATATTTCTGCTCATTTCTCCTCTACTAAATTGGATGACTTCGTACACTTCTTGTCTCTTCTCCTTTCTTTGTCACTTCTATCCTACCAAACACACTCTTAGTGACATTAATTTATCAAATTTGAGTGAGGCAAGCGCAATAACAATTCTTTTATTTTATTTCTTTCCAAAGAGTAATAAACTAATAATAAAGATTGAAACCTAGCAACTACCAAAATAAAAAAGAAAAAATAGACTATATACTGACAATGTAAAACAGATTTATATTGTCATTTAATCACAAACTATCATGTATGATAAGTTTGTTAAATTTTACAATAATATTAAACCTAGTGACTGCTAGCGAGTTCGGGGCCTAGCCCAGTTCAATGTGGGTGCCGAGCACAATGAGCAAATGAAACATGAGATTTGTCTTGATTTCAAGATTATTATTTTTTCTTGAAAATGTTATGACAGTTATAAAATATTTTTATAGACTTTTGAGTTTGACTTATGGTCCACCTTCATTCTAACCTTCGCCATAATAGGCTGTAATTAGATAAAATTATTAAGAATAGTAAATTCTTATACTGAATTTTAATATAGTTATATTTTTAAAACTTGAACTTAACATTATTAATCAAATTATAGTAACTCCTACCAACTAATTTACGCCTATGGTGATAGTAAAGACTTTTCAAGTTTAAAAAAAAAAATCCCAATCATATCCATTCGCACTATTTGGTGGATTTTAATCTTAGTGAGCTTGCTGTATTTTCATGAGAATGTAGAAAGTTATTATATAGTTCAAAAATAATTTTTTTTATTTGAAAATATTTTTATAAATACTAAATTATAACTAAACATATTTTTTAATTTATCTAAAACAACATTCCTAATATTATTATTTTTGGTAATATTTTTCTCAAAAATTTCAGGTTTGCCTCCTGGTAAATAATTCATTATCCACGACCAAAAAAATGGTGGTTAAATCTTGAATTTGTCCAAACCATGTATAATAGTCAAATACAAGTTGTGCTAACAAGGGTTGGCTCGTCTAGTTGAGTCTTATGCTCACACAGTTATGACTTGAGTTATATTACCAGATTTTTCCTATTGATAGATAATATGTAAATTTCACCATAAGTCATAGCTAAGGTTGATGGTACTTTTTAGTTTTATAAGGGGCATGTCTTTTTTAATTTAAACTTTTTTTTTAATCTGAACTTTATCTCTACCAAAAAAAAAAAATCAACTACAAGTTGTAACCCAAAAAATAAATTAAATAAATAGAAATTAGAAAGCACCGATAAAAATACACTTTATTACTCCATGTAATTTTAACTTCTTTCGCTTTTAAAAATTGTGAAGAAGGGTAGTAAAACAAAGTGCAACTGACGTAATAAGAGTTAAATAAATATTGCTAAACACTCATTATTCGAGTATTCAATTCACGCTGCAAAAATTAATAATTAAGGATAATATTATATACAACAAATATCATAACTCAAACTTTTAGTAAAGAAAATATAGATAAAAAATGTATATCATTGAAAGTTGCTAAAAAAAAAAACAAGATTTTATCCTCATTTAAGTTGCATATAATATAATTGTCTCTTAATAAAAAAAATAGAATTTAAATTTTGATATATTTTCTAAAATGTTACTCATCACCTTGTTCAACTCGTATTGGTAACTGTTTGTTACATTTAACACAATTATTGACATTATGCATGACCAACGATTCTATAGTATACTTATCTTTTTCTTATAATAAAAATAAGGCTTAAATAATTTTTATTCATGTAAATATTTTGAAATTTTATTTTAGTTTTTTTAAAAAATTCTTTTAGAAGCGAATGAACTTAGTATTAACTATTATTAACATTCCTTGTGACAGAAATAATAATAAATTGTTTGGTTAAATATATTTTAAGTCCTCCAAAAATATGACAAAATCAGTTTTAATTCCCAAAAAATAAATTTTTTAAATAAAATCTCTCAAATATTAAAAATATCCTAATTAAATCCTTGTATTAAACTCTTTAACTTTTATGTTAAATACTAGTTATATCAACATCATAGTCATCATTTATTTACTGATGTGACCGTTTATGTCAACTATTCTATCTAAGTCAGATTAATAACATATTTTTTAAATAAAATTATTACATATTTAATCTTAAATTACAGATTTTTTTTTAACCCTCAAATAAAAGTAATTACACGATTTTTTATTAAAAATTATTACTAAACACTTTAGATAATAAAATACTTTATTTGAAAACTAATGTGACCATCATTTAACAAAAATTTTAAACAAAATTTAACACAAAGATCTAATTAAATACTTTTAATATTTGAGACTTTATTCAGTAAATTTTTTTCTAAAAACTAAAACTAATTGTCCTATTTTTTAAAAACCAAAAACATATTTAACCCTATATTGTTTTACTCACCTCTTACTATAACTTAATTGGTGGGGGGTTAATACAGTAACTTAATCACACTGTCAGTACAAAATATTGATCCGTAACTTTTCAACCTGGGAAATTTGGCCGTTGCTCTGGAATATAAACATATGGCAAACTATTTTCGGGTCTTCTTTAGAACTGAAATTTGTAGGTTCTTTAATTCTCTTTTTAGCTAAAGAAAATCTAAACATTATCATATAAAGTTGCAAAGTAATGACACCTTTCATTTGAGAAAGTAAAAAGAGAAGGATAATGAAGGAGTTCCTCAGGTCCGGCACTGATTCCACCATTACCTGCCCTTGGACTAAAGATTTGCAAACGGAAAATACAGAAAACAAACTATTTACCCTGATCTTTTGGTCACCATTAGCAAGACTGCCAACAGAATACATTGTGACCTGAGAATAAATACTACATTAGTGTATCAGGCTCTTCTTAATGTATATATAAGGATGAAATATTAAAATTGTAGCTATATAAGGAAAAAAATGAGCCATCTCTGCCTTTGCTGCATCCCAAAGCTGCACTCTACGCACATCCTTCCAGTTCCAATTACAATATACTGAATAGAAAACAGTGGACTTCCCTGGAACAGCACAGCAAAATTCATGGGAAATTCTTACACTTGAAAACGTAGCAAGAGAGAATTACGATGTCAAGGACCATTCAGATAGTATTTTAAAATAACAAAACATAATTTACCAACCAATAATAAAATGCAAAGATATTAGAGAGAGAAGGGGGATGGCAAAAAGATATAAAAATAGAAAATACTCTTTCAATCAAACAAATATTGGAATTATTCCAATATTCGTATTTTGAGAAAATCAAGGGAATCCAAAATAATAGGAAATGATGGACTCCTATTCCAATCGAATTCTTCGTAAAAATTCTATTTCGATAAACTGACTCTTACCCAGGTTATAGATATACATATATGGAAAAACACTTTTTTTTCTCTTTTGCCAAATGAAACATATGACTCGTCATCTCATGGTCAAGAAAGACAAAACAAATCATAGGTATGTTTCATATTTAAGATTAAAGTTTAACTTTCATATCCTATCAATATAAAGATTTTTACATAGTCAACCAATTAAAAATCACTCTAGATATGACTATTAAAGTAATTATTACAAAACTCAACAATTTTACCATACATGACAATTTATAATTAAATGACAACGTAGAAAAACCCTTACACTGTATTCTAATTAAATTCTTGAGACTAAGACTACTACTCACCGTGAAAATCTGGCTTAAGGAAGTTCATTCCTCATCACTGTCATACACAACCGCCATTCGCCGATGGGTGGTTGTTTTCCTTGGAGGAGAGTCCTCATCAGATTCAAATCCCTTCCTTTTGACGCTGCCTCTAAACTCCTTACTCTTTTGCTTTGGTTCCTGCAAGAAAACATCCAAATAGTATTGAAACCACAGCAACCGATCATGTTATCATCCTTATTTGCCACCTAAATTTAGGACTCATAAAAGTACACCAATTAGGGCAGGAGTCACTACAAGCATACCAAAAATTAGGAGTAACAAACGTATGGATCGGATAAATTTTAGTCGGATCATCCAATCCATTAATTCATTGTGATCCATTAAAAATTCATTTAAAAAATCCAATCCATCCACGATCTATCTAATAAAATCCAATCTAATCCATCCATTAACAATTTTTTGATGGATGGATATTCAATCCATCCACAAAAATAATATATTTTAAAAATTAAATAATTTTTATTTTTAAAATATTCTCTCCCCCTCTCTCCTTTCTCTCTCTTCTCTTTCTCTAACCTCTCTCTCTCCTCTCTCCTCTCTCCTACTTTCTCTCCAATTCTGTTGTGTTAAAATAATATTCTTTCAAGTTACCACAGAAATTATGTTCAAGAAAAAATGGAAAACAACTACCAAGGAATTTTCAAAATGTAGATACTTGAAATTGTTTTTTACCATAATTCAAAATAAAAACATATTTCAATAACTCTAATTTTATGTAGGGAAAATTAACAAAATTTAAATATAATTTCTTAGCAATTCACATAATAGCTAAGATGCAAATTTGAATCACCAACTAACTATATCATAAACGTTTAGGTCTAAGAAATTATTTTTTAAACCTAATTAGAAATTTATTTTTTTTAATGGCTACTCTATTTTTTTTAATGAAAATCTGATTATAAGACCAAAACACAAATTATTTTGAAAAAAAAACTGATTAGACATGTCTTTTTATTTTTTTTATCCAATAGATTTTATTTTTGTATTTAATATAATCCAATGGACTTTGAAAAAAAAATGGATGGATCACTAACCATTCATAAAATAAAATGAATGGATTGGATCCAATCCCTTATAATTTTTTTTGTGTAATGGATGGATTGGATAAATTTACTTGTAGATGGATTGGATGGATGATGGATAAATGGATTGTTTTGCCACCCCTAACAAAAATAGGCAATAAGGATGCTCAACACATTGATGATGCAACGTTAATGTTGGGTACTTCGATAATGTTGTAGGATTTTTGGGACAGCTGACAAGGAGAGCAGGTCATGCATAAAATTGCTCACAAACGATGCATTCATCATAAGAACTTTCACCCTCCCCACAAGATGTACAAGCCCAAAGTGGACACACGTACAGTATTCCAATAAACAAAAATAAAAATAGCTTCACAGCACAAACCAGTACACATAATGGAAACATTATAAACGGGGAAAATTAAAAAATCTACCAAACTGCATGAACTAATCACATGCAATATACCTTATTAACATAACAGCAAGGAGGCACTGATAGGAAGCAATCCGAAGAAATAACTCTATGGATCTATGGCCAAAATTAAAGCCGACTAATTTTTTGAATAAAATAAGCAGTACCTCCTCTTCTGATGCATCATTAACTTGTTCTGCTTCTTCATAGTGTTCTTCCTCTTCTTCCTCGTCCTCATACTCTGGCTCAGTATCCTCATCCCTCTTACGTGAAGGAGGCCTCTCATCTTCCTCGTCATCAGTTTCATACTCTGACTCCTCTCTCTCATCATCTGGGTAACCCACTGGGTTCCGAGAGGATTTAGCAGGTGGGAAGGAAGACTTACGAGGGATATCTCTGGGTCCCTGTGACTAAAATTCCAGAAAATAACCCTCGTCAATGATAAATGCAAAAACAATCAGCAAATGTACAAATTGCTGGAAACTGAAAAATAATACCTTTTTAGCATTCATAATTCGTTTCTCTGCCCGGGCTTCCGCTTCCAAATCTTCCTCAAAGTGGCGCTGAGAACGACGAGAATCATAATAATCTGTTTCTTCCTCCTGAAGGAAAGAAACGTGCATAAATAATGGAACTGACACAGTTAAGTACGCAGATATGTTTACAGAAAATTGCAGTAAATACATAAGCAAAAAAGAAACAGACATCTGCGGAGGAAACATGCTAAAATTATACCTCATCCAAAGCATCCTCTAAAAACCCAGGAGAAAGTTGACGCCTCCTCTCCACAGCTGGAGTATACTTCCGGTTCACCTTTTCACGCTTTCGGTTAAGAAGCACATTAGCCCGGATATTTTGACTTTCAGCCTGTAAAAAATATGGCAAAATTAGATAATGGTACCCAAGAGACACTATAAGCATGTAACTTTTGAATTATTGATTATACCTTCTCTTTTTCCTCTTTTTCCCTCTCAGGATCAATGTCAGTAATGCAGTTTTTAACCTTATAAACCTTCTTATGCCTTGAGTCCACAAGAGCAGTCAAGAGCCGATGAGAATTTGATGACAAGGAAGATGGCATAAACCTCATTTTCCTTAATAACCTTCCTTGTGATTGGAGGATTCCCTGTAAAAGCATGTAAGCATAGTCCATTGAGGGAAAACAGTAATTCATCGAGAAATCCAAGAGAATAATGAAATTCACCTTTCCATGTCTAAGGAAAAGATGTGCTTGATCATGCTGTGCATCTTGCACTGATATGTCTAGAACTTCATTCCCAAGTAATAGCTGCAGACTGCCATCAGACCACCTCACAAAGCGAGCATTGCTTTCATACTACAGTTACAGTAATAAAAAATCCATGATACTTTTTCTTAAAAAAAATGTTATACTTCAACCTGATCGTGAATGACATTTTTTATTACAAAATAAGTGACGTAGCTCAATTGAAACTATTCCGGCCTAGAAGTTTGAGAAACAGCTAGCAATAATAAGAACACATGCACCCATTTTGTCCACATTCTCACTCACATCCAGTAACGCAAAAGATTACATGCAGCACATCCAATGACTTTGCATGTGCATAAGAAAACTGGCAACAGCATATTCTGTCACCCTAATGTTAAACCAATTCAATATATGATTCATATATGGGGCCTAAAAACATTTAAACACAATATAGTGAAAGGATTCATATCGCAAACCCACCTAGTGAGAAAAGGCTTTGGTTGTTGTATAAAGTTAAATGTTTTATACAAACATAGAACATGGAGCATTTTATTCCTATTTGGTACTAATGACTTGGTTGAAGTACTTCCTCACACTCGAACCTCACTGAATAATTAAGCCACCTAGCTTGATAGCCATGGTTGTCAAAATAGAAATCCTACTTATAAAATTTGATGTTTTTACAAGTTTCAAAGGATGGAGCAATCTTGATCCTGATCCTGATCCCAATGATCCCAGAAACAAACTCATTTTGTTGTGTTTGTGGTGACTGGTGAGCTACTGAGCTTACATTTCAGGAAGTAGAAATGGTAGGATAGTGCAAATGGCCAATACTCCATTGGCTGCAGCAACTGAAGCCAACTCAGTACAATCACTTAAAGTGCTTTCTTCTTGGTAAGGCATAGAAGACTTGTCATTAAACATCATTCATATAAACCATATTAGTTTCATTTCACTTATGCATTTGGTAAGGCATAACTTCTTAATTACTCCAAGTCAAAACCCACAAGCATAGCTAGAATAATCTCAGCAAATAAGGAAAGAATGATCAACTCCAAATTTCATACCCCAAATCCTTAAAATATCATAAACTTCCTCAACAAATTCTCAACCTACTACAGTTCATAAAAATCTTGTCCATCCATGTTGCATCAAAACTAAATCTGATTTTGTCAAGCAAAGACAAAATTTAAGTCATACACATACAAAAGAAATTGTAAACTCCAAAATCTTCAGAGTATACATTTGGCCATATTATCCTGAATCCATCTCAATATGAATCATGATATTCAAAATCAATTATTTTATGACATAATTAAAAGTGTAAAGGTAGTAGAAAGGAATACAAAGGATGTAAAAGAAGGCAAAAAGAAGTTACACACAAGAATATCAGAATGTCCTTCATCTCAAGAGTTAATGGAAATGGGTGATCACGGTAGCGTGCATAAGAAAGTACAATGGTATGCAATTACTTACAGATGGTGTGCCATCAGCATTTCTAGTAGTCCTCCAGCGTATAATATTGTTCTCCAAACGTATGCGTTTTCTGGCTCCAGATTCATCAGTTACAAAAGTATCCTCTTCCACATATGTTTTAGGATCAAATGGTTTTGGATCAACACCCATAATATTGGAAACTTTAATCATGTTCATCTGACATGAGAGAAAGAGATTAAAATACGAGTAGTTGAATATTGAAATTCAACATATCATACCAGAATGCACATCATTACAAACGGCATTTCATTTGTAGATAAAATCTTCTGAAGTGATACCACTACCACATATTAAAATGTATTCATCATGTCATCATGACCTTGTTATCATAATCTAATATTGTTCAATTCTCATCTAATCAGCAACATTTCACCAACCATGACATCGGAAAGTTATCAAGAAACTGTCCTAAAAGAAACACTTAACATTTCAAAATCCAGACATTCACTCATGCACACTACACATGCCAACTTCTAAATCATAAAATGTGAACTATGCAAAAGAGGATTGACAATTTCTTGTATTTTCCAGCCACCAAGTTAAAGCTAATATAAAATACAGGCTTCTCACCCAAACAGATAAACTTGTTAATTAGAGGCAGACCTTTTCTGGAAGAGCTGGAGGTGGTCGCAATGGAACCTCTAACTCTAATGGGGGCCCAAGTGGCTTCTCTTTAGTTTTCATCTCAATGTTTTCCTCCTCCGATTCATACTGATGATCTTCATCAGCGAGTATATCTTCTGGTCTCAGGTTCTTTCCATAACTTCCTTCCTCTTCCACAGGATATCTCTGAAACAGGATATCACTTATAGCATTAATTCTTAAAATTTGAGCAATTCACAGATAAATGAAAAATATGTCACTATTGGCACCTGACACTCACATTTGAATCTTGTTCCTGCTGAACTGGATACCCCATTTCCTCCTCTTCATCATCATCAAAATCACCAAATACATCACGAATTTCAGGGGCCGAATGCAAGTCATGAGTCTCATCTTTTTCATCTCTGGGTGACCCACTACATTTTAAAAAATGGACAAGTTATCAGTCTCAACGTCATGCAACAGTTATAAATCCTCTAACTTTATTTACTATTTCACTTTGGTCCTCTAACTTCGTTTTTGTTTCAATTTGGCTCTCTAGTTTTGTACTGTGCAACAAGTTTATCCTTTCTGTTCCAGTGTTATATGGAGTTAGCAGAAAGGAGAAATTTGCTAAACAGTGCTAAGTTAGAGGTTTAAATTGAAGATGACAAAAGGTTAGAAGAACAAAGTGAAAAATTAAATGATTACACACACTAAGTCGTAGGTCATCAATAGTTTTCTCTGTTCTATTTGATGCTCTAATTAATGTAACTTTTTTAACATGCAGATCAATACAAACAATGGAAAACAGGATATGTATAGCCAACCCATCCTAGAAATCATATTCAAACATAGACTTACTCATTTCAATTCATCAGTAAAATATCAAATTCCCTGACAAAACCTGAAATTTTAGCCTTTCCTGAGAGCCTGCTAGCTTCTCCAATACCCAACCAGTGTAGTATCATAATTAACCAAAAGTATTTACTTAGCTCAGAAGATGAAGCAGAAGAAAGGTAGATATCGCGAATTCTCGCGGGGGGGTTGGGGGGGGGGAGAGGGAAGAACAAAGAGGACTTCAATTTCCCTTGTAAGAATAAAATAATACCACACCCCCTACCCCCAAATAAAATGCCATATCCAAAATAGAATTTCCTTATTTCTCTCTTTCCCCATCAAATTTTAACTATAAAATTATGGAATTTAACTTCAGTTGCTAGGTACTGAACTTGTGAAGTTTTCACTGGTATGAAAATAACATTATAGCAAAGAAAGGAAGCTCCATCTTACATCAGGCCTCTGGCAAGTAGTTCATGGAATGCCTCGGTTCTCCTCCAAGGCCCCCACCCTTAATGTTATAAATTTATCGAAAATATTTGAAAAAAGAAGAAAAGAAAACCGCCATCTAATCATTGACTTGTCATTTGGTGCAGCAAATTAACATAATAATACACGTTATATTTTCACAACTTACACCATCTAAAAATGTCATTACACATATCTTAATTCAAATCAAACCCAAAGTTTCTGGCAATAGAAGCATGTCTCACAAATCACAATACAAGCTTCTACATACAACTCCTAATCCGAAGTTGTGCCATTTGCAATTCAACGATACAAATATCAATTTAAAGGTACTCTCCATGCAAGACACACATGCACACAGGGCTTCATCTAAACGGAACTCGTGATTATTCGAGGAGTAAAGCAGAACTCTAACACGCCAAACAATAACTACATTAATACATGCACGCAAGAGCGTAACATTTAAGAGCACAAGAGAAATCAGCCAAAGATAACAGTAATAAACCTAAAGAAAGAAACCAAAACCAACTACAACAATGTGGAATAATAAAAGAATCTGTCTGCCACCGCGATTTCAGCCGTAACATCAGGGTTTATTGTGGCCGCATGCGCTGCATTTGTCCACAATTTCCCGCAATACGAAGGATCGCGACAAAACCGCGCCCGCGACAGCAATTTAAAGCCTTGAATGAAAGCATCAAAATCATGCATGAGATATTATATTATATACCTGGGGCTTCTGGCTTCATCGACTTCTTCTTCCTCGTCGTCGTGGGGAGCGTAATGGTTCTCCTCCGACCTCTCAGATCCGCTCTCAACGACATTGTCCCTGCGCTTGCTCGTGACGCCGCGCTGGCTGTAACCGTCGTCGTCGTCTTTGGCGTCACTGTCCGAGTCTCTTCCCTCACTCTCTTCTCTCTCCCCAACTTCCACCTCCTGCGAGCTTTGCTCCCTCTCGGCCTCGCTCTCGCGGTCGTGCTCTCCGTCTCCGTCGCTCTCTATTTCGACCTCGCCCTGACCCTCCACTTCGCCCTCGCCCTCCTGCTCCCCCGCTCCCTCCCCGTCCTGCAAACGGAAAACAGAAATTGAGATTGCGATCGGAAAGGGGAATAAATAAGGGGAAGGTGAAATTGGGGTCGTACGGAGGGGTAATTGAGTTGGGGGTTGGATTCGTGTTCGGAATCGAACTCTTCTTCCTCCTCCGATTGGTCGCCGAAGAGGTTCTGCATCATCTGGTGGCGCTTCTCCTCTCCCCCCATGGTTGCGTTTCTCTCTGGCACGAGAGTGGGACCAGGAGGTTTCTTCTGCTCAGGAAACACACCAGATCGGTCGAGTTTTTAACCTCAATAATATGATTTCGTGCCTATTGATAATTGGCTGGTTACCGAAGTTACTTCTTACGCCGGTTGCGTAGGGTTTTGGAAAATTTTTAACCTAAATCTACGATGACAAAACTTAGATACAGCATTGTTGGTGTTATTATTTAATAGAATTGGAGATTTTCCTAGGTTATCAACGAAATCATTTAATACATATTTTTATTATATAAATTATCGAGATAAATCACCAATTCTGATTGGAAAATAACACCAATAAAAATATTGTATCTAAGTTTTGTCTAATCAGTAAAAAGTTTTCCGTCGATAAAATCCAAGATATAGGGAAAAAAATAATTCTTAGGAAGCATTTGTTTCATGGAGTTAATTATATTTCCAAGAATGATCTTTTGGGGAGTATTAATACTAGAAATATTATTCCCATAAAAAATATTTGGTAAAAATTTATTATTTTTAGGAATTTTTTTAAACTTATTTTAATTCAAAAATAAAAACATTCAAAAAAAAAATTAAATGGATAGAATAATGGGAGAATGGGAAGTTATGCTAGAAAATAACTTCCATTCCATTGGAAATATAAAGAGGGAAAAACACATGTAATATAGATTTTTAGGAATAAATAATGCCTGAGAATATTTTTTTATAACTTATACCAAATAAGGGAATGTTACATTCTCAAACTCACATTACCAAGAATAATTTTGTAAGACTTGAACAAATACACTCTTAGTGATTATGTTTTAGAGATTTAAAAAAAATTGTAACAAAACAAATTAAAGCTAATTTATGTATGTCTACAATTACAAAAATGTTATGAAAATTAACATAAACGTTAGGAATTAATAAGCAAAGAATATAGAAGACAAAAAATGAAGAAAATAAGATTACAAATAGTTTAATGTATTAAGCAGTGTTTTAAGAACCGAACCGGTCATTGACTCAGTCAAGGTACTGGGTTAATGGGTTATTGGTTGAACCAGTGGATCAGTGGTTGAACTGCATGAACCGGTGTGAATAACATAATGTTAAAGATATGTATATATATTATTCGTGTCACACAATTTCTGAACTTTCAAGGTGGTTCGGTGGTAAGTGGTGGAGCTAACTAATCCCTTGGTCCTGTGTTCGATCCTTGTAGGTGAAGATTTTACATTTTTTGCTTAAAAACCAGTCTGGCTGTGCGTGACAAAGTTTGCAGGTCCTTGGGCTTCGCATGCTGTTATGAAAATTTGGGTCCCGCGGCATTTTTGTGTGTGCAGTGTTCTGCTCAGAATCCGACTTCACTGGTTTCAAGCCGGTTTAATGACATCATCATCGGGTTAATAGCGTATCCGATCCTATGATTGACTCAACTCGTTCACATGTCTGGTTTCCAGTTGGACCGGTCCAACCAGTCGGTCCGAGCCGAGTTTTAAAACACCGGTATTAAGGTGAAATATAAAGTCATAATTTATTAGGAAATATGAGCAGCTACTATTAAATATTCATAACACTCCATCTTGAATGTTCATTATTTGAGAATGTACCTTGTTAAAATCTTATTAGAAAAAATCCTGTCAGACAAAAATCTAATGAAGGAAAAAAATGCATCATTCTTTAATACACTATTATATATTGTCTCATTAAAAACCTTATCAAGAAAACTCAATGGGACAAAATCCTAGTGAAAAGAAAAAGAGTGAAAAACATATTTATTTCTTCCTATTATGCAAACAATCATCTTTAAGATGACGAAGGTTAATCTTCTTTAATGTATCCTTGTGGGAAATACATGCAACATTATCTTCACATATGATCGTCAAAGTCATTTTTTTAAAGATAAACCACAAGTTTCTCACACATGTTGAATCATAGTTCTCTACCAAGTGCATTCTCGACTTGCGTTGTGTAACACTAAAATTTTTGCATAATTAGATGATGTGGTTATTTTGCTTTATTTCATATATCGCTATGAAACTATTATACCACTACATGTAAACAAATATCCTTTTTGTGATATATTCTTATGAGGATCTCACAAATAACTTATAAGATAATGAAGTGTATGCTTGACTTCAATCCAATGTTTTCGTGTGTGTTAAGAACTATATCTTGTTAGTAAATTGACGAAAAATGATATATCAGGTCATGTCTAATTAACAAGACACATTAGTCCTATAGCACTAACATATGGTACTTTAGGATCAATTATTTCTTCATCCTTTTCTCGAGGTTTAAAAGAATTTTTGTTCATATCTAGAGACCTTACAACCATTAGAGTGCACAATAGGCGTGATTTATCTATATAAAATCGTTTAAGCACATTTGCTACATAAGCTTCTTGATGCACAAAAATTCCACTCTTCAAACATTCAATTTGTAATCCTAAGCAAAACTTTGTCCTTTCTAGGTCCTTCATCTCAAACTCTTTCTTTAAGCAATTTATAGCTTTTGGAAGTGTTTATGGAGTTCTAATAATGTTTATGTCATCTACATAAACATCAATTATGGCAAACCCATATTCAAATCTTTTCATAAAAATACATGGACAAATAGAGTTATTTTTGCACCCTTCTTTTAACAAATACTCACCAAGACGATTATATCACATGCATCCAAATTATTTTAGTCCATAGAAAGACTTATTCAATTTGATTGAATAATCTTCTCGAGAACCTACACTATATGTTTTGAGCAAATTAAATTCTTCAGTGAGTCATACAAATAAGCTATAACAATATCCATTAGATGTAAATTAAGTCCTATTAGGAATTTTATAATTCCTAATTAATTAATTTGGCCTACATATTATATTATAACATTTATATATTAGCTATTTACATTTAGATGGGCTCAATATAAGTGATCTAATTTAGTGAGCCTATTAGACTACCAACAAGAAACTAATATGGGCATAATGTGTGAAAACTCAGTTTGGCCCATTAAGAGATAATGGGAACCCTAATAGGATAAAACCTAAATCATGGTTATGGTTCCTAATACACCAAATCAGAATTACATCTCTCATTCTCCCCATTGGAATAAAAACATCAAGTCCCACTTAATGATCATCATTCAAATTCCACTACAATTTGTCAATCAACCTTATGGATCCATGTATTCCATAAAACTCAAGAACCTTGATAATCTAACATAATGTGTTTTATGGATGTTTAGTGTTTTATAAAGTTTTAATTCCAAGAAGTGGTATTCGAGCCACCATTATTGTTAGGGTTTTGTAATTCTTCTTGAATATTGATGAATTTGATTTTTGAAACGGCTAACCTTAAAATTGGGCTTAAATGACTTATTTGTTTTTCGGCAATAGATCTTCCATTATGGTAATATATGTATTTGTGTCTTTGTTTTGATTGGTTATATAGGAATGCAATGAATTATGAATTCCAAGAATTACACATTAAAAAGTGTATGAATTCAATTTCTTCCTTTTTTGTAAGTAAGGCATTGTTTTTTTTTTTTAGCTTTGTACATGAATATATGTGTGTGTGTGTGTGTGTGTATAACAATAATTGTGTTGATATAGTTTATCTATAAATTGAAAGTGAGATTGTTGTTATACATGAATTTAGAATGCTATTCTTGTCCTTTTTATGAATTCAAGGTCCTTACCTTTTATGATGGATCAACAAGTGGCTTTCAATGCATTATGTTTATGTCTTTAGAACCTTGCTTCATTGGTTTTTTTTGTCTTATATAAATAATCTTTGGCTTAATTCTTTTACCTTTAGCTTTTGGCTTTTCTCCAAATGTTGTTTTCTTATACTTGGTGAAAACAATTAGCACTCCTGTAAAGCAAATTTTTTTCCACATCAATATATGTTTTACGAATTGTGATGGTATGTTTAAGTGTAAATTTGGCAATTAAGGACCTTTTCATTTTTTATTTTTTAGTTATTTGTCTGGTATGTTTTGATTAAATTGATTGAAATAATATATTACCACAGTAATCTCTATTGTATAAATTGATTTAATTAAAATTACATAGATGTTAGTATGAGATTGTTTATGCAAATTGTGCTTGACCCAAGGAAGACACAATTTGGCCAAATAATAACATACCTATGATGATAAATATGTGACAATTCTAAAGTCTTATTTTCATGTGAATAATTGTCAGTCGAATGAAAGGCTATTATTTGACAGAACTAATTGACAGTATTTGATCATTTTTACAAATGAATTTCTTTGTTCAAAGACTAGAGATTAATGTTGTGATAAGTATCTTCTAATGGGTCTATTATGTGAGTTATTTGCATATGCCTTATTATATACTCTATATGACTTGCTTTTATATTTGTGAACATATTATTAATTTTTGTTCTCTTTTTTGTCTCCATTACTAGTGCTACGAATGTTTCTGCTCAAGTAAATAGTATCCCAATGCTAAATGGGATGAATTTTAAGGCTTGGGAGGAAGTCGTAGAGATAATTCTCGACTATATGGATTTGGATCTAGCACTTTGGACAGAGAAACCCACTCCTATTCCCAAAAACCTGAAGAGGTTAAATTTGAGGAGTGAGAACGCTTTAACCGAATGTGTTTGATGATCATGAAGTGCTTTATTTTAAAAGCATTTTGAGGCTTATTTTTTAGAGTCAGAGTGCAAGGAAGTTCTTTGAGAAAATTGAGCAATACTTTGCCAAAAATGAAAAGGCAGAGACAAGTAAACTTTTTGCTAAACTCATCTAGATGAAGTATAAAGGCAAACGGAACATAAGAGAGTACATTATGGAAATGTCTAATCTTGTATCAAAACTTAAGTCACTTAAGTTGGAGCTTGGTGAGAATACTCATGCACTTGGTTTTGATCTTACTTCTTGCACACTTTGGGCAATTCAAAGTGAATTGTAATACTCAAAAGGACAAATGGTCCTTCAATGAGCTTATATCTCACTATGTGTAAAAGGAAGAAAGACTGCAAAGAGATAAGATTAAAACTGTTCACTTGACTATGACCTTTTAGAATAAGAAAAGGAAGAAAATTGAGAGTGTTGTAAAAGGGTCTTCTTAGTAAAAGAAACAAAAGAAGCATAAGGAATTTACTTGCTTCTTTTGTAAAACGTCAAGACACATAAAGAAAGAGTGTTCCAAGTACGCCGCATGGCATGTAAAGAAAGGTAAATTTCTTACTCTAGTTTGTTCCAAAGTTAATTTGGCTTCTGTACTTAAAGATACCTGGTAGATGGATTCTAGTGATGCTACTCACATAAGTATGACCATGTAAGGTTGCCTGTGGAGTCGACTATCAAGTGATGATGAAAGATTGATCTTTGTGGGCGATGGCAAAAAGGTTGCAATGGAGGCTATTGAAACTTTCAGATCACAATTGACAAACTAGATTTTGTTTGGATTTATTTAAGACTTTTGTTGTATCATCTTTAAGACGGAATTTGGTTTATTTCTAGTTTGGACAAATTTGGACTTTCTAGTTTATTTGGAAATAATAAATTTAGTCTCTACCAAAATTCAAATATCGTTGGTTATGGTTCTTTAATTGATAATCTATATATGCTTGATGTTGTTAGTTCCCATAATGAAATGTTGCAAACAAGTTCACATGGTACAAAGCAAAAATTAGATGAGAATTCAGCCACTTTATGGCACAACCGTTTAGGTCATATCTTTAAACAGAGAATTCAAAGACTTGTGTCGGATTAAATTCTTGAACCCTTGGATTTATCAGACTTTGAAATCTATGTTGAATGCATTAAGGGAAAACGAACAAACATAAGAAAATTAGGTGCCGAAAGAGCTAAGGATGTCTTAGAATTAATACATACAAACATTTGTAGTCTTTTCCCTATGTTTTCGTGGAATGGACAACAATATTTCATTATGTTCATAGATGATTACTCTAGGTTGTTGGAAACAAAGACGTAGAAGCGTCTAAACCCTCAAAGTTTTGAAGATAACAAACTTATAAATGTTCAAGTTTCTGCCAAAGAACTAACCTTATCACAGCAAACAAGCTTCTCTTTGTGGACCGTTCAGTAGACATGTAAAAGAAGACAATCCAGTAAACGTGTTAAAGAAGATCGTCCAGAAGACTCGCTATAAAAGGACCGTCCAGTGAACTACTTAAGATGACCGTTTGAAGAACAAATTCAAATATCTGATGCAAGCTTCTAACGACAAATATTCAAACGGCTAAGTTTTATTGGAACATCCAATTTACTTATGATAGTTTTCCTCGAAACTAAAACACTACCACTCTTATGATCTAACGTTCAAATTGTTTGAAGCATTAAATGTAATCAGATTCTTTCTAGTGCAAAGACGCAGCAAAACAGATAAAGCAAGTCAACTTATCAAGCTGCTATGCCAAATGAAAAATGTTCAGAAAAGCAGATCGCCAACACAGTCCTGCACTTTCCTCTTTAATGCAAGTCTAAAAGTTGCCACCCTGATCTTTCTGAAAGCATAGTTTACACGTCCCTCCTTGCATAATGAAATCAAAGTCTTCTATAACGAATCTTTTCCCTGAAGATTATATATATGCACCAAGGAAGAACGAAAAAATATATATGTGCCTTGTGTAAAAATTCTTAGCGAACATAAAAACTTCTGTACATTTGATAGAAGTATCCAATGGACGATAGCAAAAATTTTGTAAAGATTTTCAGAGTGTTTTGAGCTTTATCTTTCAAATCCTCACTACGTGAGTTAATATCCTTGTAAAAATACTTGTCTGTGTTGTGAAAGCCTGGAGAGGCTTAGTGAAAAAGAATACTTGGGTTGAGCAATCTAGGGTGATTGCTGTGTAAAGCCTGAAAAGGCCGCAAACAATACTTGTAACCTAATGTTGGTTAGTAAACACCTTTTGGGTAAAGGGACTGGACGTAGCTCAGAGTGAGTGAACTAGTATAAAAACTTTCTGTGTTATCCTTCTCTTTATCCCTAAGCTTGAAAACGTTTTTCATACTTATTTACTTGTTTCGAAAAAGTTTTAAACGCACAATTCAACTCCCCCTTCTTATGCGCTTTTTCTATTTCATAGGTACTACCACCTATATATGATACATGAGAAGTCACAATCCCAAGATATTTTCAAATTTTTCAAGGTTGAAGTTGAACTTTAACTAGAAAGAAAATTAAGGTTGTTAAATTTGATTATGGTGGTGAATACTATGGTTAGATATGACAAATCAAAAGAATAACGTTCAGGGCCTTTTACGCTCTTCCTCAAAAAGTATGGAATTAGTCTACAATACACCATGTTGGACAAACCTAGCATGAATGGTGTAGCAGAACGAAGAAACTAGACTCTTAAGGATATGGTGAAAAGTATGATCAGTCATTCTTCTTTGTCAAAGTCACTTTGGGGAGAAGCCTTAAAGATCGCAGTTTACATCCTTAAAATAGTGTTCTAAGTAAAGCAGTTAACAAGACCCCTTAAGATGGCAAGAAGCCAAGCATTAAACACTTGCACATTTGGGGTTGTCTAGCTAAGGCACAACTATATAGGCTACACGAATGAAAACTTGCTTCAAGAACAATTAGCTGTTATTTTATTAGTTATGTTGAATGTTGAACTTGACCTTTGACATGTCATGTATTGCAAGAGTTTTGATAAAGACAAAGTCAATATCAAGAGAGCTTTAATGAAGACAAACCCAAAGCTAAAAGTGAACTTATGAAGACAATCAAAAAGAATTGAAGAATTTCAAGCCAAGACAACAACTCAAATGAAGATCTGTGTTGGTGTCTTAGGGAGCATTTGTTTTAAGGTATCATATTATATTCACAAGAATCACATTTTCAAGAATGTTATTCTTGAGTATATTAAAAAAATGTTTGGTTACATTTTAATATTCTTAGGAATATTTTTTAAAATTCAAAACAATTTAAATGAAAAATAAATAAAATGGAAGTTATAACTGTGTTAGAAAATAACTATTCATATTTTCATAGGAATATCACTTTTCCACCCCTCCTCATAGGAATAAAAATGTAGGAAAACAAAGTAAAAAGGTAAGTTATAACTTTCTCAAGAATCAATAATACTCAAGAATAATTTTTCAAAACTTGTAACAAACATGGGTATATTACATTCTCATATGTACATTCCCAAGAATGAAATTTTAATCCATGAAAAAAAGGCACTATTAGGCTATAATGTAAGATTTGTCAATTCTGACTAGGTATGGCTCAAAAGGATGAACTATACAAGCTAAAACAGTTTCTAACTAATAAACAAAAAGGTTTTGAATGAAAAATCATGTACTAAGCCAAACTTGGCTTAGGAATCGATTCCACCCTACTAGGAATAGATTACCAAGAGCTGGAATAGAGAGAAAAACAAGTGAATCGATTTTTAAATGTAAGAAAGTCATAAGGAATCGACTCCTACGTGAAGGAATTGATTCCCAATGAGATATGGCTGCAAAGTTCATTGCTTTTTATTGGAATATAACTCTTATAGCTTCTTCGACCATAGTTGCAAAGTTCATTACTTGTTTTGAGGCATACAACCACAAGATATGGCTGCGAAACTTTGCCACTAGTTTGTGTGTGGTTGATGCATTGAAAGGCCATTAAAAATTTATTATAACAATAATTCGACAACAACAATAGGAGGTCTACAAAGTCAAAGTTCATTGACATCAAGTTTCTAGTTGTTAAAGAAAGAGTTCAAAATAAACAGATTTTCATAGAACATATAAGGACAAAATTTATGCTAGTTGATTAATTGACTAAGGGCCTGATACCTAAGGGTTTTTATCAGCACATTGCCCATATATGGGTGTAATTCTTGATAGTACCTTAGTTTAATGGGAGTCCCATTTATTTTATATATATATATTTTTTCAAACATGTGTATTGTTTAGATTTTCTGTAGAAATAAAGATGATGTTTATCATTCTATTTTGAGCTTGTTTTATGTGCAATATTTATATTGCATTTTGGATTGATCTTTACAAAGAATGAAGTTTGGACTAGTTGGAAATAAGTATCATTAAGATCACATTACATGTAATTTACATGTCACTTATCCATATTTGATCTATATCATTGAGTATATGTAACTGTGGTGATCATTGTGGTTAAGTCACGCTAGATTGTGGTGAAAGTTACAGTGGTTCCCTATTGCTGTATGAGATGGACCAATTTTTTTTAAGGAGAGTCTAAAAGTAAATAGCATATAGTTTCTTACCTAAAGAATTTTGTGATATAAATGTCTAAAGTTAATATGAAGCCCAAGTGGGAAAAGTTAGGAATTTTATAATTCCTAATTAATTAATGTGGGCTACATATTATATTATAACATTTATATACTATCTATTTGCATTTAGATGGGCTTAATATAAGTGATCTAATTTAGTGAGCCTATTAGACTATCAATGGGAAACTGATATAGACTTAATGAGTGAAAAACCAGTTTGGCTAATTAAGGGATAATGATAACCTTAATAGGTTAAAACCTAAGGCATGGTTATGGTCCTCCAATACACCAAATCAGAATTATGTCTTTCATTCTCCCCATTAGAAGAGAAACATCAAGTCCTATTTAAGGAATCCAATGATTTGGTTTAAAAAGATCATTTACCAATTGTTTGTGATCATCATTTAGATTTCACTGCAATTTTTCTTTCAATTCTATAGATCCAAGTATTTATAAAACTTGAGAATCTTGATAATCTAACATAATGTGTTTTGTGGATGTTTAGTGTTTTATAAAGTTTTAATTCCAACAAGCCTTTCATGTGCAACTAGACTAATTAAGTATTGAAAAATAATTGTGTTAAGATCACGACAGGTGTACCGGCCGTTCAAGTAACAAAGTGAAAGTAAAGTACTGTCTCTACAGGGATTGTGGTTTTAATCTCAATTTAACCAAACATTGCTTGTGTGTTTATGAATTAAAGGAAGATTTGGAATTTTTGTGATTTAGAAATTAAAGAGCAAAATGAAAATGAAAATGCGATTAAGTGATGTTTAGAAAATTAATAAATAAAACGGTTAGGTTTCGGAATCCCTGGTGATATTCCTCCAATGTAATTTTTTTTCCTTCTAAACTTGTTCCTATTACGCAATTTACCTTCAATTTCTCTAAATTAGTTCAACCCTAATTCCTTAGGCAATAAACCCTTTGTTCCTAATTTCACACCCTAATCCCTTAGGTGAGCAAACTTAGTGACAAGCATTAAGAAAAAGAAATTAACGCGAAGGTATACAACCTCTCTTCCTATCCCTAGTTTCAAGAATTATATGGTTGCTAAAATGGAACGGTTCAAACCCCAATCTCCCAATTGCAAGGTTTGAGTTACAAATCAATTTCTAATGAGTGTCATGCATAGAAAAAGCATTGAGCATAAAATTAACAACTGAATTACATTAATAATCAAAAGGTTCAAAAGGAAAAAACAAATTACAAAGGATTCCAATCACGATTCATCCTAACCTAACCCTAAAGGGGTTTAGAAACTCATAGAGAAACTAAACACAAGAAAATAAAAAGAAGATAGAAAAGAAGCCTAATGGTCTAATGTTACTCAAGGTTCCTTTAGAATAAAAGGAGCATTTATCTTCTCTATCTCCCGTTCATGATAAGGCTTCAATTTGTCTCTTTTGACTTTTAGACACCTTCTTGAAAGTTGATCTTCTATCTTCACCCTTCCTTTAGTTGTAATTCCTTTAACTACAAAGGGCCCCGACCATTTGGACTTTAGTTTTTGTACAAAAAAATGAAATTTAGATTTGAAACGATATACCTGTTGGCCTAGGTAGAAGACTTTTTCTTGGAAGGCCATCTTGTGCTCCTTAGGTACGTCCATTGGCTTCTTTTTCTCTTTCTCCACTTTTTTCTCTTGGCTCTTCTCAACATGTGTATGTAATCATGTCTCTAAATTCAATGGGCACTCCTTTATTGTTGCTTTGGGGTTAACGTGAATTTTTTAATCAATTTTTGCAAAAGTGAATCAAAACCAAACATGTTACTACTTACCTCACGAAACTTGGATCCACAAGCCTTATGATTCTTACAAAAGACACGAGAATTAGTGCTTTTGTACACCCTTACCACCATAAACCTTAATCATTGCTCCAAACTCGTTTCTAATCCTTGATATGTTTAAGTCGCATCGACCAATCAACCTACCAACCATTATTTCTAAAATCAGCATCTCGAATGTAACATAATCAATTGAAGTTGGGTCAAGATATGGGACAGGACCACCTTTAACCTTAATCTAGCTGACCAACGATCTTACTACCCCTTTAGTTTTACTACTGGGACCACTACACTTAGAAGCTGACCAACATCTAAACAATTCTCAGTGCTACACTCCCAAAACTAGAGATCAAACTATCACTCTAATATAATAATAGATAAATTGGAAGAATCCCCATTAAGAACTGAATTTATTCAACAATTAAGTAACTTAGTTAAAAAAGATGAAAAAGTTAGAAAATAAGTAACTAGAATAGGTATGAAAGAAATATACAATAGATTTAAACAACTAAAAGAACAAGTTACAATAAAAGATTTACAAAACGAAATATAAGAACTAAAACAAGAAATACAAATATTAAAACAAAATCATGTTTCACTAGAATATAGATTATTAGAATTAGAAGGAAAAGAATTATTAAAAACAGAAGAAAATTTAGAAGAAGTAAAATTAGAAAAAGGAGAATCATCACATAACTACCTTAATTTACTAAGTATAATTACAACTCATAAATGGAACTATGAAGTAACTCTAGTAGTAAAAGAAGAAGCTTTTAATATGATAGCTCTAATAGACTCAGGAGCAGATATAAATTGTATACAATAAGGATTAATACCAAACAAATACTATGAAAAAACAATAGAAGGAGTAACAAGTGCAAATGGTTCTAAAATGGCAATTCAATATAGACTATCAAACGCAAAAATTTGTAAAAATAAAATATGTTACAATACCTCTTTTGTACTAATAAAAAATATGAATGATCCATTAATACTAGGAACACCCTTTCTAACATTACTCTACTTTTTTCAAGTGACTGAACAAGGATTAGTAACTACAACACTAGGAAAAGAAGTTTGTTTTGATTTTATTAAACCTCCAAGATCAAGAGAGTTAAATTTATTAAAAGAATCTTCTATCCATCAAGTAAATTTAATACAAAGAAAAAAGAAACATATAAATATACTTAACAAAGAAATTCAATATAAAAGAATAGAAGAACAATTAAAGAATCCAAAAATAGAAAAAATAATAGAAGAATTTCAACAAAGAATAGAAAAAGAAATATGCGAAACGAATCTAATAGCTTTCTGGAATAGAAAAAAAATATGAAGTATCGTTACCTTATATACAAGGGTTTAATGAAAAAGATATACCAACAAAAGCTAGACCTGTACAAATGAATGAACAATACTTAGAATATTGTAAAAAAGAAATTCAGGAATATTTAGAAAAAGGATTAATTAGACCTTCAAAATCACCATGGAGTTGCACAGGTTTCCATGTTTTGAATGCTTCAGAATTAGAACGAGGCGCTCCAAGGTTAGTAATCAATTACAAGCCTCTCAATAAGGTACTCAAATGGATTAGATATCCTTTACCAAATAAAACAGATTTAATTAAGAGATTACATGATGCAACAATATTCTCTAAATTTAATATGAAATCAGGATACTATCAAATTTCAGTGCGGGAGGGAAATAGGTATAAAACTGCCTTTGTAGTTCCTTTTGGTCACTTTGAATGGAATGTAATGCCACAAGGATTAAAAAATGCTCCAAGTGAGTTCCAAATTATAATGAATGATATATTTTATCAATACATAGATTTTTCAATAGTATATTTAGATGATGTGTTAATATTTTCAAAAGGAATTAATCAACACATACAACATTTAAATAAATTTATTGAAATAATAAAAGAAATGGTTTGGTTGTGGCAGCCAAGAAAATGAAAATATTTCAAACAAAAACAAGATTTTTAGGATATGAAATATATCAAGGCATAATAACAACAATACAAAGATCCTTAGAATTTGCTAATAATTTCCAAATGAAATATAAGAAAAGAAACAGTCACAAAGATTTTTGGGATGTGTAAATTATGTAGCAGACTTTATCCCTAATATTAGAATAATTTGTGCACCCTTATACAAATGGTTAAGAAAGAACCTTCCAGCTTGGGATGAAGAAATGTCGAAGATAGTAACCCAAGTCAAGAAAATAGTCAAAAAATTACCTTGTCTAAGTATCCCAGATCCATATGCTTCCTTCATAGTAGAAACCGATGCATTAGATCTAGGATATGGGGGAATTCTTAAACAAGTATCTCCAAATTCCTCTAAAGAACAAATAGCCAGGTATTATTCGGGTATCTAGCATCCAACTCAACAAAAATACTTTACTGTCAAAAAAGAGATTTTATCAATACTTTTATGTCTTAAAAAATTTCAAGATGATTTATTCAACAAAAAGTTTTTAGTACGCACTAATTGCTAAGCTACTCCCAGTGTTTTACAAAAAGGCGTTCAAAATCTTGTTTCTAAACATATTTTTGCCAAATGACAAGCTTTATTATCATGTTTTGATTCCAATATTGAGCATATTAAAGGAGACAATAATGCATTACCAGATTTTCTTACAAGAAAATTTTTACAGGGCTCTCAATGAGTTTAAGGCCCACAAGTAAGGATCAATATGGTCCCCCACTAGGATCAACTAAAGTTAATGCTCCAATAGGGCCCAAACCTAGAGCTCCATGGCTTAATCCTTCAATAGACCCAAATGCCACTAAAAATCAATCTCCAATACCTTTAGCCCAAGTGGTAAAAAATAGTCATTCTCCTTCAACACCTAGACCTACAACACCACAAAACCTGCTTGTACCTGTTACCAATAAGTTCACCCCATTACAATACCAAAATACCTTAGTTAAACCTAGAGACTTTAAGGCCTCTTCCTCTTCTCAACAACTTAATGAAACCTTATATCAAGAAAAACTTGATTGTATCCCAATAATGGTAATCGAAAAAGAATGGCAAAAACTTCCCACAAAAGACCTAACCTCAAAACTTTTCCCTCCTAACTTTCATTTCATTCCTACTCAAGAAAACAAAACCAGAACTTTTTATGAATTTATCCTAGTAGACTTAGACCCAACCAAAGTATACCACCAAAAAGACAATAGTGGTAACATTATGTATTCAAAAATTAAAATTCTCAATATTCTTTCCCCACAAGATTAGAATCAACCTTTATATGACTCCAAATCCTTTTCAAGAGCCTTTAAACCTCAAACCTACAATTATTTTTTATTATATGGACGCTTGGAACAATATCCTATATTTTAAGCTAGGAATTCATTCTTGGTTTATCTAATTCAAAATGGGTATTTCTCTAAAATTTCCAAAATGATTTATGAGATGGTTTTATCTGTTTGTATATATATATACACACACACACACGCACACACACACATATATATATATATACACACACATACACACACACACACATATATATATACACACAGACACACACACACACACACACACACACACACATATATATATGAGAAAATAGGCCATGCACTGACAGTGCAAAGCAATTTTACACTGTCATCTAATCACAACCCACCATGTATGGTAAGTTTGTTGACTTTTATAATAATTACCTTAAAAGTTATACCAACGGTGATTTCTGATTGGTTGACCGTGTAAAACTACTTTACACTAACAATGCATAGTCATTAAACTATATATATATATACATGGGGAAAGTAGGTTTTGAGGTGAATGTCATGAAAGAAAAGAAGGGCGCAGTTCCGTCAGGCTAAGGTAGCCTTTTTTATTGAATTGAATTCCAAACCAATAGACTTCAGTCTTTATAACTACTTACTTATACAGCTTGATCTACTACGAAAGAAGCTAGACAAGATCTTCTCAGGGGCACGGCCAGCTAAGGCTATCCAATAAATAGGTAAGCGTCTTTTTCGATACTCTTCTTCTTTCTTATGGTTGATGTGATGGAAGCTAGGGTCATCGGCTATAGCTTCTAAAGTTACAAGCTGTTCAGCAAGTGATTTCATTCCCTTTTCTCGTCAGTGATCGATAGCTTTCAAGAGGGGCTTTCCAATGCGGCATTCACAAGGTTGAGTGAAAGAATACAAAAAATGACCCAAGGGGGACGAGGCTATTCTCGCCTCACTTGAGCGGGTAGGAGCTGCTTCTTCCTGATTGGTTAACCAGAGAAAAGATTGTGGATCAATGTTATCCACGGAAACGAAAGAAAAGATCTTTTGATGTGCCTCTTTCGGTTGCTATCTAGCTTTACCGAATGAAGTTAGTCACCTTCCTTTTCCGCTTTCAGACAAGTAGCTAAGTCGTCTTAATCCAGCGACGAAAACTCTTGCGCTAGGAGAAAGGCTCAATCCATCCCCTCGCTTTGTCGCCCCTATCTCGAACAGCGTTGCTTCTTCCTCGCCTAAACCTAAACTAGTCCTACTCCTACAGCTTGCGCCGAAGATTCACTACCAGCTCTTTTACTGCCCGTAGTTGACTGATTGGAGTCAGAACTACTTTTTTGAATATTGCCCTTTCTTTTGACTTTACTTGCCCAAAATTCTATTCCTTGACACTATAGTTGGCTGAAACCGGAAAGGCCTTAAAACAATCCTGTACTTCTGGCTCTAGCCCGCTTCACTAGCATGAAACAAACGGTTAGGTTAGACCTCTGGCATTTCTTCCCTAGAGACCTGTCCCCCCATAATTGACTTTTGGTCTAAAGAGATAGACTTGGCTCTCTTATCTTTCAATCTGGACTTGCATGTGTTTCGCATATGACTATTTCGAGTGATTGCTGCTATCTGGCTTGAGTTAGACAAGCAGAGAAGGATCTTATGCCACCGGTGATCGGCCTGTCTATCTAGTATCTAGTACTAGGACTAGTAGAGTAGAGGCACTACTGGGCAAGGCTTCCTTGATCACAGCTTCTCGATTAGCTAACTGTTAAACAAGGATGCAAATCCATTCCTTATATAGAATAAGATCGACACATTCAATGAAGCAGCCAGTCCGGCAGACAAGCACCTTCTCTGGTAGCGGCACCATACCTTAGTATAGTATCTCTCTAGCTTCCAGTCTATATAAAATAAAAAAAACGTAGTTAGCAGAGGTAAGTTTGTCTAGCGTTCCCTCGCGTAAAGGGCGACTTTGGCATCAGCTCTCTCTCGTTAGGTAATTACCGAGGCGAAAGCAGCTCTCTCAGAAGTCAGTTTCCCTACCATCTTAGTGGGACTAGTCTAATAAACTTTCACTTCAACTGTCCTTACTCTAACAAGTAAGTAAGTAAACTACCAAGACTCAGGATTTTTTTGGTTGTAGTAACGCCTTTCTAGAATTACATTTAACGTCCTTCCTTTATGATTATGACTTTCTCGATCAGCGCCTCGGGTTAGTAGCCGGGCTTTGGGACATTACTACCACGGCTACTATTGACCTGAGCCTAAAGAAGGAAAAGAACGGACTAAAGCGAGGAGTTCATTGGCCATACATAGTGAAAGGGGATAGAGGTCAACCTCTTTCGTGACCTATGGCCCCAGTGTGTTACTTGGTTAGCATTTCTAGAACAAATTAAGTAAGGTTGGTTTTTCGATAGGGAAACAGGGGAGTTAGTTGGCTGTAGTTGAGACACATTTTTCGGGTGGACGATATGGATTTTTTCAAGATGGTTAACCATTTTTTAACCGTGAGAGGGAGGTCATTCAAAACCCGCTGGCTCCAGTCCAAAACCGGTGAAAATTCCCCATGCCGATCCCTCAACGTGAGGCACTTCAAAGTGCCATTCATTGATTCTTGAGTTGTTTAGGAATATTGTGAGAAAGGGAAAGGGCGGCTTTCCGTTCACTTTCCAGAAATGGAAGAAATCTATCGCAAAGAACATTATGTCTCGCAATCTGGAAATATCTGCGGAGATTTCTATTGAAACCCTCCGCGGATGGGTGGAGGAGATAAAGGAGAACCCTAATCCCCTAAAATCCCTCATTAGGGAACACCTGTAAGATGAGTCTGCCGCTTTCTTTCATAACAGAGCCGGGAATAACGGCTGGCATAGAAGTCTCTCGCACGCAAGGAGATGCATTTCTGGTACTGGACAAGCTCTTAGGGAATAATCTCTTTCTTATTTCTTCCCTTTTTCCCATGACGACTAGGAACGGGCAAATCAAAAATTTCACTTCGAATTTCGGACCTCAACATCCTGCTGCTCATGGTGTTTCACGATCAGTATTGGAAATGAACGGAGAAGTGGTGGAACGTGCGGAACCACATATTGGATCACTCCAGTGCGGCACGAAGCCGCTGACGCCGAGTCGGCTCCTATGCCGCTAGCTATGCCCTGCTTGGTCCCCCGGCACGGTGGAGGTCCCGTAGCGCGTCATGAGCACCGGGCTAAGGGGCGGTTGAGCAACTCAAGCGAACCGCCCTACCTTACTACAACATAAGGATAGAAGGGAGAAGGTTGTAAAGGTGGCCTCGTTATCAACACCTTTGGTTAAATGAATGGAGGACTGACTGACCCGGGTTTTCATAAGCGTTGGCGGGTCTTGGAAGTGCCTATCAAGGGCGCTAGCGCATACCCTGGGGTGATCATCACCACCTGCACCTCACATCTCGGCATAGAGGAACGTGTAACCCGCCTGCTGTCGCTGGCAAAGACCATTCAACGTGTATATACATGTATGTATATATACATGTATATGTATACATATGTGTGTATATACATGTATACACACACACACATATATACATGTATATATGTGTATATATAGATGTATATATACACATATATACATGTGTGTATATATGTATATATATATGTGTGTGTGTGTGTGTGTGTATATGTATATGTGTGTGTGTGTGTGTGTATACAAGGTTTTAAAAATCGCCCCTGAACGGGCAAATCGTTCGCAACATAACGGTAATGGAGCGAGGTGATACCGTTACAAACCGAAATCACGGTGTGGTTGAAAATTGTGAAAAATGCAATAGACGCCACAAAATGCCGTTTTAGAAAAAGAGACGATATTTACCCAAAAATGTTGTTGGAAACCAATAATGCACAGAGATGAATCCAAATAAAAAAGAATAAAAAAATATTGCAAAAAGTATCAAACTTTTCATAGATTCAACTCAAAAACTTGGTTTTTCATACCTCAGAAGAATCAATTTGTCCAATCACAAATAATCAAACAAAATAACAAGGAGAAGGTTTATGAACATGGAATAAAATGAATCAAAAATTAAACTTGAACTTGAAAAATAATGTTGAAACTCTCTACAATTGCAAGCCTCCATCGTTTTCACCACACTCGCAGTCAACGACTTCTGCCACAGTCATTGATCTCTGCTACTATTGTTGGCTTTTGCAGTTCCCCCATAATCCCTTTCGTTGTCTAGTCCTTTCTTTTCTATTCAAGAAAGCCATTTTCCCTTAAAAGATGTCTTCTTATGTATAAATTTTAAGAAGAAAGGATAAATGGCAAAGAGAAAAGTAGGAACGTGAAAACTGAGGTAGGAATAGGAAGAAGAGTCGAGAAAATGAGAAAGGTTACGAATTAGAGAAAGAGAAATGGGTCCAATTAAATGCAAAAAAATGGGGGGTTATTTTAAAGTTAAATTAAAACCAAAATTGAAAATCTGAAAATGGGAAAGTGAATGGGTTCTCGGTGGGAAACTGAAAATAAAAGTGGGAAATGAAAATATAGGTGGGATTTGTTTGAGTGGGTAAGGAATTACATGACCAGTAACGTGAAAAATTAGTGGGAATTTGCTTAATTAGATGGGGAATTGATTAATTGGGTGAGAAATGGCAATTATTAAGAATAATTGATTAGGCATTTAGGTTTAAAATTAAATTAAAAATCAAAATTATTTTAGTTTAGAATAAATTTAAATTATAATTTAAAGCTGAAATTAAAATGAGTTAAAGAAATAAAAAATAGAAAATAAGTAGATTTATCTAACATATAAGAAAGAAAATATATAATAAATTTTACAATCTTTTCTTCTGAATTTTAAAATTAATTTCTCTTTTTCTCAATTATATTTTAAGAAAGTTAAATAAAATCTATTTTTCACATAATAATTATATTTTTTCACGTTATATTTTATAAATTATTGTAGATTTCTTGATCAAATTTTTTTCACGTGAGAGAACAAGAGTAGTGGGACGTGA
This sequence comes from Spatholobus suberectus, assembly GCA_004329165.1. Lineage (NCBI taxonomy): Eukaryota > Viridiplantae > Streptophyta > Magnoliopsida > Fabales > Fabaceae > Spatholobus > Spatholobus suberectus. Next base: position 58,171,453 of record CM014729.1, read on the forward strand.
GAAGTGGGGAAAAATTTGTGAGGGGGTAAATTGTGTTATTTATTTTGCTTTTAATTAGTGTATGATTCACAATTAGTTATTAAGTGTAAAATATGTCTTTTAATGCTAATGAGTACCTTTTAATGTTTAATGAATGTCTTTTAATAATAATTTAAAACTGAAATTAAAATGAATTAAGGAAATAAAAAAGATGGATAAACTCAGCTAATATATCTAGCCTATAAATTGAATTATTATAGATGACTTTAAATTATATTATATATAGCTAATAGCTCACATAATTTATGTTTATTTTGTAGCTAATAGCTTATCTAATTTATGTTTTTTTTTGTAATTTAAAAGTATGTTGATTTTATTGTAGGTTGGTTGAGCAATGTCTCTAGGAGAACAATTTCCAATTGGTAGAGCGGAAGGTGCTCCGAGTGATGACATTGGCTAGCATTTTGGAACACTTGTGCTTGGTAAAAGTTGAAACAATGTATCTTGCAAATTTTGTGGGAAAGTGATATTTGGTGGAATTACTAGGTTAAAGGAACATCTTGCACACATTCAAAGAGAAGTTAAAGGGTGTGATAGTGTCACAACTTTTGTTAGAGGATGTATGATGAAGCTTTTATGTGACAATAAAGCAAAGAAAAAAGATTTTAAGAAGAGAAAAGAAGAATTTATGTCAAGTTTAAGAGGGGATGAACATGAAATTCAAGGTTTCATTGATGAAGATAGAGGTATGAGACAAGCTACATAGGAGAGCATCATTTCATATAAACAATGGGAAGGCAGGCAAAGATTTAGACAACAAACTAGAAGGTTAGAGCTGTATATGAAAGTGGAGGCAACTCATGTGCAAGTGGTAGTAATGGAGCTTCTTATCAACGTCAACAAAGTGATGCTGAATTCAGATTAAGGGTTGTAGATGTCGACTTGGCTAGAAGCAAAAGTATGAAGCAACCAAGAATTAGTGTGGGAATGATGAAAACTCTTAGTAAAAAGTTGGGGGAAGCAGTGTCCAAGTTGATAATATATGAGCGTCTTCATATGAACTTAGCAAATTCTCCATGGCTATACAATTCGCTAACTACAATTGCAGAGTTAGGTCTAGGTATTAAATGCCCTACCCCTTATGAGATTTCAGAGGTGTACTTGGAAGAAGAATACAAGGCTATGCAAAGTTGGATAAATGAACTTAAACCAACATGGAAAGAAAAAAGGGTAACCATAATGTGTGATGGCTGGACAAATAGCATAAATCACATGCATATTATGAATTTTCATGTATATTGTAGCAAGGGAGCAATGTTTTTAAAATCTGTTGATGCCTCTGATATTGCTAGTAGAAACACTGATTATTACTTAAAATTGCTTCATCAAGTTGTTGAAGAAGTGGGAGAAGAATATGTTATTCAAGTAGTTACTAATAATGAGAAAGCATTAAAAGCTGCTGGTTTGAAATTGACGGAAAAAAGACCTCATCCTTATTGGTCTGCATATGCAGCTCATTGCTTGGATTTGTGCTTGGAAGATATTAGGAAAAGTCCAATGTCCAAAAAGTACTCAACGATGCTAAAAAAGTTACTTTGTTTATCTACAACCATATTTGGACTGTAAATCTCATGAGAAATTATACTGATGGCAAGGAAATTATTCGTCTAGCAATCACATGTTTTGCAACACAATTTTTGCAAGTTGAATCAATTGTTAAGCACAAATAAGCTTTGAGAAATATGTTTGATTCAAAGGAATTTAATAAGTCCAAGTGGGGAAAGGAGAAATATGGACCTGCATTCGAAGCCAAAAAGATTGTTAATGAGCAAAGATTTTTGGAATAAGGCTAGTGATATAATTAAGGTATTTGGACCAATTGTCAAGGTTTTGAAATTGGTGGATGGCGATGAAAACCCAACAATGGGCTTTGTTTATGAAGCAATTGATAGAGCTAAGCAAGCCATTGAAAAGAATTGTCGTTACCACACCCATTATAATGAAATCATTGACAAAAGATGGTTTTTCATGCATTCTGACTTACACGCAGCATGTAAATGTTAACATCATTTTTTAATTTAATTTTATTTGAAACATTTATATTTGATTTTGGAAAACTAATTTTATTTTATTTTTTTACTTCCAAGGTTATTATCTTAATCCTTAATTTCAATTTGTAGTTGTGCATGGAAGCGAAGTAGCCAAGGAAACCATGGTTGGAACTACAAAGTAATAAGCAAATTAGAACCAGATATTAATAAGCAAATAAGAGCTCTTAATCAAGTGAGTAACTAGTAAATAGTATATTGCATTTAAATTTAGGAACAAGAACTTTATTGAAGACTTATTAGTATATCGGTGCTTGTAGTTGTTAGTTTTTCTAGAGAAAAGAGAGACATTTGGAATGACAGAAGCTTAAAAAGCATGGTCTCAAATGAATCCTGGTAAGAAAGTATAGCTATAAAAGTTCTCAGTCAAACAACTTCAGCTTCAAATTGTGAGAGAAATTGGAGTACATTTAGTCATATACATACAAAGACAAGAAATAGATTGAAGTATCAAAAATTACAAAAACTTGTCTTTACATTTTACAACATGAAGTTGAAGATGAGACACACTGTGAGAAGAAGTTGAGAGGAGATTGAAGATGGCTTCAATCCTATTAATCTTGATCATATATTTCAATAAGAAGATCCTTTATCACCATGGCTTAAGGAAAGAAAGGGGCCATTGTTAGAGGGGGTCCAAAACTTAAAATGGCTCCCTATTGATTCTGATGATGATAATGAAGAAGCAGTTGGTGGAAATGATTTAGATCCAAGTCAGACACCTAGTCAAAGGGGTAATGGTGGTTTAAGTCCACCTAACAACAATAATAATAATGGTAGTGGTGGTGGTGGTAATATAGAACGAAACCAAGGAAAAGGTGAAGGGTCATTTCATCAATCTAAGAAGAACTATACGTAAGGCGTGATCAAAATCTTGTGTTTCGTATGACACATGATAGAATGGATGAAGATCTTTCTGGTGATGTAATTGGTGGTAATAGAGGGAGGGATCGAGCTAAACATAGAAAAGGAAGAAGGCGTGAAAAGGCTTCAGCGCTGTAGCACTTGGTGCTCAAACTTTGACTCGAGGCATTTTCTCTACCCCTTATTACCCTAAAAAAGCAGGGGCACCTTGTGTCTTTGAACCGATAACCATCTTTCGGCTAACCTAGCCTCCTCCATCCCTCGGGACCAACAAAGGGTAGTATAAGAATATTCGCTTGTTGTCCATCAACTACGCCTTTCGGCCCAATCTTAGGCCCTGACTCACCCTTAGTGGACGAACCTTGCCGAGGAACCCTTGGGTTTTTGAGGCATTGGATTCTCACCAACGTTTGCGTTACGCAAGTTGACATTCTTGCTTCCGCTTCATCCACCACTGCTCTCACGAGTCCTTCCCTCTAAGGTGGAATGCTCCCCTACCAATTCATTTTTACATCCCATAGTTTTGGTAGATCACTTAGCCTTGTTCATCTTCGGCGTAAGAGCGCTTATTCAGTGAGCTATTATGCATTCTTTCAAGGGTGGCTGCTTCTAGGCAAACCTCCTAGTTGTCTCTACACCCCTACCTCTTTTATCACTGAGCGATCATTTAAAGGCCTTAATTGGTGATCCAGGCTGTTTCCCTCTCGACGATGAAGCTTATCCCCCATCATCTCATTGGCCAACCTTGACCTTTGTTATTTTGAGGTCATATCTACTATTTAGAGTTTGCCTCAATTTGGTATTGCTTTCGTGGCATGCACCAAAACAATGCTTTACCCCTACATTGGATGATTCTTCCTCGTTTAGTGTATCACAATCCTTTGGTGATTTTGGTATTATTGCATCAGTTGAAGGTACACAAGAAAACTATCCACCATACTATCAGCATCCGCCTTACATGTCACATGGCTATTATCCATATATGCCAAACCCATCATATTACCAACCTTCTATGAATTACCAAGACTCTTATAATTCATCATCAAATTTTTCCTATGACCAACAACAAATGGAACCACCAAGAAGCTCTGGATTCTTTGATTATGTCTTTGGAGGAATAGGATATAATGATGATCAAAGTGATAGTGACGGTTATGATCCAGCATGTCTTTCTACCATATGGCAACTAGTGAGGTAATTCTTTTGCATAAATTATATATAATAGTTATTTTTTATGATAAATACTTGAGGTTTGATTATTATTTTGGGGAACAGGATGATGGTGAAAAAGTGGAGGCTATGATTATGCACATTGTCTACAATCTAGTGCCCAAAAATAATGAATTTGCATAAACTTTTTATATGTAATGGTAGTTTTATGTTGAGGACTTTAGACAAATAATTTATATATGAATTTTATTTATTTGTATAAGTAGTTATTAATTTATTTATGTTGTTGAGATACTCAAACATGTATGGATTTGTTAGATATATTAGTAGTTACTAATTTAGTGTTATTTTAATATTTTTTACTTTGGATATTTCATAATGATGAAAAAAGTATTAATTATTAGTTATTATGGATTATATAATGATACAAAACATTTTAATATAGTTTTGTGCTAAGCTGTGAGGCATTCACGCTGCAACGTTGCAGGATCTGCAAAAACCTTAACGCAACCACGATTTAAAACCTCGTGTATATATATGTATATGTATCTATATATGTTATGTAGAAGTACTAGGCCAGTGAAAGCCGGGCCTTACTGGAGCCGCAACTTTATTTGTCCCTAGTGGAGGATCATATCGATCTTTGCTTGTAGGCTTTGTACTCATTGGGAGCCTTGTAAAAACTCTCTTGTAAGAAAATCTGGTAATGCATTATTGTGTCCTTTAATATGCTTAATATTGAAATCAAAACATGATAATAATGCTTGCCGTGTAGAAAAAATATTTTTTGAAACAAGGTTTTGAACATCTTTTTGTAAAACACTGGGAGTTGCTTTACAATCAGTGCATACTAAAAAATTTTTATTGAATAAATCATCTTGGAATTTTTGAAGACATAAGACTATTGATAAAATCTTTTTTTTGACAGTAGAACACTTTTGTTGAGTTGGATGCCAGATACCTGAATAATATCTGACGATTTGTTCTTTAAAAGAGTTTTGAGACACCTGTTTTAGAATTTCCCCGTAACCTAGATCTGAGGCATTGGTTTCAACAATCAAAAAGGCATCAAGGTCTGGAATACCTAAACAGGGTAATCTTTTAACTATTTTCTTGACTTGGACTACTACCTGAGACATTTTTGTATATCAAGCAACAGGGTTCTTTTTTGGTCTTTTGTATAAGGGTGCAGAAATTATTCTAATATTGGAAATAAAATCTGCTACATAGTTTACACATCCTAAAAATCTTTGTAATTATTTTTTCTCATTAAGTTCATTTGGAAACTTATCAGTAAATTCTAAAGATTTTTTTATTGGAGTTATTGTCCCTTGATATATTTCATAGCCCAGAAATCTTTTTTTAGTTTGGAATATTTTCATTTTGTTGGCTAATACTACTAAATCATTTTCTTTTATTATTTCTATAAATTTATTTAAGTGTTGTATGTGTTGATTAATTCCTTTCAAAAATATTAAGACATCATCTAGGTATACTATTGAGAAATCCATGTATTAATAAAATATGTCATTCATTATGTGTGTGTGTGTGTGTGTGTGTGTGTGTGTGTGTGTATAACTAGTTAGTATATTCTTTTTTATATTAAATGCATTTTTTTGGTCAAGATTTTTAGTGAGAAACAATCATTTTTTTTTGTTTCATATCATAATGAAAATTTTGCATCTAGATTCCAGAGTTGTAGAAGTCAAATTCACCAAAGTTAATGTTTAAAGTAAATAATACTAGACTTTTTTTTGCTATAAAATAATACTTGACTTAGATAAATTGGATGGGAATCAATAATACTTTATAGTATTGATATTAGATATTTGGAAATGAACAGTTCCTTGACTAAGCGCTTGACCAAATTATTGTTGTGATCACTCAAAGTGTTGTGACAGAGTCAATATGAAACTGTATCAACCCTCAATCCATTGACTAGTTCACCAATTTAGGATCAAACCAGCCAGTTTAGATTAACTTACTGTTTTGTAGAGAAAAAGATTATTAGCTCTTACCTGTTCCAAAACCTTGGAAGGTCCACCAGTTTTCAAATCAAAATGGTTTGGGTTTGAAGACATTGGTTTTAGTGATAAATATATGCCCTAAGAATAGTTCCTAAAAGTTGGGGTAAATCAACCAACCTGTAGTATAAGTGTAGAACTAACTTAGGCTTATTTCAGTATAACCCTCAAAAACAACAAGAATTCCAACAAAACTTCTCTCGTACCAGGCAATAGGCAATGTGTTAGATATAGGGACAGATTCTATGGTCGACTAGATATAGGTACTAAATTGTCAAGGCATGTATTACGAAATCAACTTTATGTGTATAATTCTGTAAAAGTTTAAATATGATTTTAGTTCCTGTTATTGAATGTTTGGGGTACCATTTGCACTTTTTTAAAAGTATGTTGAGAGTAAAAGATACAAAGAAGTTTTTTCTCCCAAAAGTTTGTTTAGTACCCTGTTAGAAAGTTGAGTAGTGCATTGTTTCCATTGGGTGCTAATTTAGAGTCTGACTTTTGAGTGTTATTTCTCTTGATTAATTGCCCACATTAGTGCATTTGTAATAATATTGAGTTATGACTTTTGTAATATGCAAAGCCAAATCAAAAGAGTATGGTTAAAGTTGGTGACCTCACGACCTTCTTAAAGCTTCTTAGAAGAGATAACGATGAAGTGTAACATCTCAGGCGTTGATGAGGGTGGGGAGTGATCGCCGGTGCAGAAGAGATGAATCAGGGACAAGGAGCGGCTCCTGGCAGACTTCCAATGGGAGGGACACATGAATAAATCGAATACACATCAAAATGAGAAGGATCCAGAGGCTGTGAAGGTATGGAACTGTACAGTTGATGATAGCTTAAAGGAATTAATAAGTGCTACCTATACAAATAAGATGCATCTACTTTTCGGTAGCCTATCACTTAAGAACTCCATAGTTAAGCGTGCTTGACTTGGAGCAATTTAGGGATGGGTGACCTATTCAAAAGTTTCCCAGGAAACGTGTGAGTGAGGACAAAGCATGCTGAAAAGTCTTGTGTTGGTTTGTGGGGACAATCTTCTATCCTGAAAGCGGTTAGGCATTATAAAGTGGTATTTGAGCAAGGCCTCTCTCCTAGTACGGTGTGGTTCGAGGACAAACCAAGCGGAAGCTGGTGGGCAAGTAACATCCCAGGCGCTGATGAGGGAGGGGAGTGATAGCTAGTACAAAAGAGATGAGGCACGGACAAGGAGCGGCTCCTGACAAACTTCCAGCGGGAGGGACATATGAATGAATCAAATACATACCAGAATGAGACGGATCCAGAGGCTGTGTAGGTATGGAACTGTACAGTTAATGATAGCTTAAAGGAATTAATAAGTGCTACCTATATAAACAAGATGCATATACTTTTCAGTAGCTTATCACTTAAGAACTCCATAGTTAAGCGTGCTTAATTTGGAGCAATTTAGGGATGGGTGACCTCCTGGAAAGTTTCCTAGGAAGCGTGTAAGTGAGGACAAAGCATGCTGAAAAGTCTTGCGTTGGTTTGTGGGGACAGCCTTCGATCTTGAAAGCGGCCAGGCGTTACATGAAGTAGTTCGAAAATTAGCAATAGAGGCATTTGCTAATCTTTTCATGAGTGGTAATTATTGATTTATAGTTTTTTAACAAATTTTATTATTACTAGATATTTTCACAATATAGCATGTGAATTCCTTGACAACTCAAATTGCCCAAAAGGAATATTCCAAAGTTGAGTGGTTGTGGTTATTTTTTGTTGACATTTGTTATGATCTAACATGTAGGTAGGGAAGGCTTTGTTTGATGGGCAACTACTAGATGTTTATTTTAGCAGATAATATTTTTATGTTGTTGCATCAATGTGTAACTTGAACTATATAATAGATCCTATTGTGTGTTTCTTGTAATAGCAGACTATTAGATATGATAGGAGAAAAAATCATTGCTAAGAGAAAAATATACCATTGATATATTAAAAAAAAGTACCACTATAAGATGGTTTGTGACATTTTCTTGACCATAGAATGGGTTAGCCTCCCTCATTGTAATTACTTTTTAAATAAAAGTGTCATTGGCTAACATCTTAATTGCTTACTATCAATATTGGGAAAAACTCCTTTTTATATTGTTTCAATTTTCATTTCTTTTCTTGCCCCAAATGCTAATGTGCGTGACATTTTATGTGATATTTGGCTTGAATCCTAAATGGAAAATTATAAAAAAAATTAGGAGCAAATATTATTGTCAAAAAAATATATGGTAATCAAAATAATTTATTTAAGTTTTTATCAGCAACGCATAAAGGTTCTTAAATGGGTGGAAATGGGGCAACTAAAAAATTACATTTTGTGGCCACTATAATTGCCATTATAAGTTTTAGTTTTGCTAGCCATTTAATGGGTCTTTACTAGCATTTGGTGTACATGCTAGCAATAATTTTAGGGACTACGTATACGCTAACCGTTACATATTTACCAATAAAAAAAATTAGTGGCCATTTGTATGGCCACTAAAGGACATAATAATAGCCGCTAAAAGTTAAATTTGGTGTAGTGACATATAGATGGTATACCCATAGAATCCTTATAAAAAATAGTAAAACATAACAAATTACAAATTTATACATTATTAATAGAACCCTTAATTCTCCCAACAAAATTTTGTTTTAATGTTTAAATAGAATTGATCAAACATTTCATAAGCAAAATATGATGAAATAAGCAAAAGAACACACAAGAAAAAGGGATTGAATTGTTTGTTGTGTATTTTCAAAAACTTTTTTGCAAAACAGGTTTTTGTAAGCACTATAAAAGATTGTCCAATAAAAATGACATGAAGAACAGAGGATAGGGAAAGAAGATAACATGCATAGAAATTTTATATTGGTTCACTCTTAACTAAGAGCTAAGTCTAGTCCCTTTAACCTGAAGGTGCTCTACTAAGCAAACTGCTTATACAACATGTATTCTCTAAGCCTCTTCAAGCTTAACAATGAAATAATCTTCACCCAAGATTATTTCAACCTAAATATTCTTCAACACTAATCATCTCCAAGCTTTCACAAAGATTATACTTTGAAAAAGTAACTCAAAGTGGTGAGCTTCACAAGTTTAAGTGCAGATATAAGATAACTTTGTGTGTACAAAGAATATAAAAATTTAAGTTCAAAGAGATCTTCAAAAAAGTGACAGACATTTTGCACTAGTTACGTACCTTTGTTACTTTGTTCTTCACTCTTGTGTCTTCTTATAGAAGCTTGGGAAAATATTGGTTGTGAAATGGAGCTTCTTTCCTTTTTGAGTGCATTTAATACACGAGATAGCATATCATAAAAAGTTGAGGAGAGAGACTCTGACACCGCTTGTAGCAGTGATAGTTTATACCTAAAAGAAGGTTCTCTTAAGGTGCTTTTAACGTTTATCTCTTTGTTGAACCATTTTGGTACTTCTTCTAATAAGTTGACTAGTTTTTCACTTTAGCTTGTACCAAGTATTAGAGCTTTTTGCTTGATTTGAAACCTGTTTCACAACATTCGAAAAGACAAAGCATATTTATATTCACTGAAAACACTTAGTTGATTTTTAAGGAAGCATGTTAAAGTTTTTTTTTCGTAGGATAACTTCGTCCAAATATATAAGCGATATAACATATGAGGTCTTTTATAAAGTCATTTATGGTAAAAACAAATATTTGGACGCTGTTAAAAGATCATGCAAGAATGATTCAATTATTATGGATGCTTATCTATAAAAAAAATTGGACAGCTTATTCAACAGATGTATGGACATTCACGAAAATAAAGCAAATAAAACTTAGTTAACACAAAGCGATAGTGTAGTATTTTATATGGATGCTTATGGTCCTAAAACACTTAAGTCCTACAAAATAAGAATTATTAGACTATTACAAATTTTAATAGCCTTTGTTATCATCAAAACATTTTAGGAATTAGACTCTTCATATATCTTTGGTCCCAACATATGATTCTATAAATTAACAAGTTATATAAATTAACATAATAATTGAGCAAACAGCTAATGCTCCAAAATAGTACAAAAAGATCAAACATGTTTATATTTCACTCCTTTGGAATGGTTGTAGAGCCTTTATCAAGGAAACCCCTTATTAGGAATGATAATGGGATGAGGCAAGTACGAGTAGTAGCTCCCCATCACCCACCCATATCAACGTGGGTATCCATGAATTTAATAAGTATTCATGAGTATCCATGAGTATTGTGAATATTTGTTAAAATATAAAATTTTAAAAAATTAAATAATAAAATAAAATCAAAAATGAACAATTTTGAAATATATATTTATAATAGAAATAAATAATTTTGAAACATATATTTATACTAAAAAGAAATAATTTTGAAAATCTATACTATATATAAAACAAACCTCATCTACCATATGTCAACCTATTAGCGCATTTCAGCCTATTAATCTTATGTGTTGTCTTCCCCATATTCTTTGCATTTTCATTAAGTTATTGATTGGCATCAATCCAAGATTTAAGTGACAATTAATTGTCCACATTTAATTAGGTAACCATTATTTACGAATGTTACATAATTTTATGGAGTATATAATTAAAAGTGGTATAACATAATTATTAGCATTGTAATGTTTCTATTTTGAAATTCAAATATTTATAACCAAAGTTAGACATGACTGAAATTCAAACATTTAGTACCGTAATTTATTACACATGTTGTCAATTTGAAATAATTTAATAACATTTTGATAGACCCAAATTTAAAAAGTATAATTAATTTAAAATGGATGATTAATTTTGAATTAAACATGAAATGTTCATTTATTTATTGAAATAATAAAATATAAAAATAATTTTTGAAAATAATTCAATTTAAAATGGAAATAATCAAAATGAAATTAAATATGGAATGTTCATTTATTTATTAAAATAATCAAAATGCCATTTAAAGTGCTAATTAATTTGATATGGAATTTCCATTAAATATAGAAATTCCATTTAAATTATTTCTACATTAAATTGTTTATTTAATATCGCACTATTTATTTAATCATTACAATATTTATACTATTTATTTTTAATTTTAAAAAAATATTTTATCCGTAAACCAAACTTATAAGAGTTTTAAATTAAATAATATACCTAAAACCACAATTACCTAAACATATATTTTTTGGCAAAATAAAAATTACATTTTAAAAATAGAAAATGTTTTCAGAATGAACTGCAATTTTGAATTAAATATAATATGTTTTCAAAATTAACCACAATTTGAATCAAGATCAATTCAACTTTATGATAACATTTATAGGCCAAATAAATTTATGAAATTTCATTTTGTGAAATTTATGGATCAATTCAACCGTAATTCTATTTAGATGTTGCGAAATTTCATTTGCTCTCCATTTAACCTAGTCGTATTAAGAAACACATTGATCTCTCCTTCTTTGTGATTCAGTTTCGAACCTATTCTTCATAACTTCAATGTCAATGGTGTCTAAATGTAACTTTCTTTCAAATGTGAATACTTCTAGAAAGACATGGAGTTTGATTGTTAGAGTCTCATGCTTTGGCAAGTTACCAATAATGAAATTGTAAATCTAAAATGTTAATGTTTTCTAATTATTTCTTCACATATTTATGTCATTAACAAGAATTCTAAACAACTTCAATCTATCAATACGGTGTTGAATCAGTTGAAGACCACTTGCAATGTGTAAAGGTGTACTTAACTCTAAATGTGACAAAAGATCTTGTTGCTCACGTTTCTTCAACAACTTTTACTCGACTATAAATATTTTATGCGCACATTTTTTATGTTAATGAACTAAAATAGTTTTTTTTTGTAGGATTTCATGACCAAATTTTTAGATGGGGTTAACAACAACGTAACAAAAAGATAAGGATATTATTGGTTTGTTCAATGATTTGGTGGATTGTATGTTGCATAAAAAAGTGTCCTATAGAAGATTGTTAAACAACTAATTTTGTCACTACGAAGATGATGAAAAAGAGTATCAAGATTGAGAAGGAACAATGAATTTTTCGTTGGACAATCTTTATTATTGATATGTTTTATTGATGTTTTGTCTCCAAATTATTAGGTTGTTTATAGTTAACCTTGTTACGATTTGATGTTATTATTTTTCATTTGGGAGTATTTAATCTATCAATCACACGAGGTTCCCGATAGTTTAAGAATTTGATTCCACGTGAATGATACCAAATTATCAATGCATTTTAGTAAGAATCAAGTTATTTATTTTGGTTGAACCTTAATTATTGTCTATTTTTAATTTCAATATTTGAAAAGAAATCAATTACCAAATGTGATCTTCTTAGTTTAAAATGGGTACCTTTCCTGGTTTCTGATTTAATTCAAAACACTCCTTATTTTTTTAATTGAATTAATTTATAATTTAATTTTTTATCACTAAAAAATTATATATACTTCCATTCTAATGTAATTATGTATGTTGTGACACCCTTATTATTTATTAATATATTTATATATATTTATTTATTTTATTTTCATTTACTGTTTTAAGAATATAAATATATTTAACATCATGAGATAATAAGTAACATCATTATATTTCCTAACGAATAGGATAATATCATACATCAGTATCAAAATTGTAATACCTGTTTCTTGATAATCTGTGAATAAGTGTCTGAATAATTTAAAAGAGAAAATTTAATTTAATTTCCCTTGCAAAGAATTAATTAAGATTTATGCTAGGTGTCTATGTAAGGTTTTGTAGAAGAATTCCGCGCAAATTTGATCTGCACTTTTGTTAGATAAGCGGAGATATATTTGCAAAGTTTTGATGGATAGTGTAGGGTTATGAAATTTAATTATAATTAATTAGATTTAATTATGATTGAATTCTAGTCAAGTTGGTAGTTTTCCTTACTTTCAAGTTAATCCTTTTCATGATATATTTTTTTGGTGAAAAACCTGTCTAGAATCCTATCAGATAAAGCAAATTCAATTACCTGATTGGACAGAGTCCGTTCAATCATAACCAGAGAAATTCTATAGAGTCATAATCTCATTTAGATTCTAGTATCAATTAAATTGTTCTAATTGACTCAAGTGTTAGAAACTTTAAACCTAATTTCATGAAATTCGGTATTTGGCTGCATTTTCACTGTCAATGTAAGAAATTTAAAATTTCTACTATCTAGACCCATTACCACACACTCCCCAAGCCTAACCCAACTAAACTAACTATTAGTTCCTAAGCAAGCTAGATTAGTCACAAGCTAACTAGAAACTTTTTCCCAAATTTCTCCAACTAGTCATGTAATGGTGTCCTTAATGTACCAAAAACCACTAACCCTCCCATGGTTTTCTCCTCTTGGCCGTCCACCTCCCTTCTTAGAGAAGGTGAATTTTTGTTTTCCATTTTATTTCAAACTTACCTCCTATTTTTCTAGTTGCCAAAGTACCCCTCTTAAGTGTCTTATAACAAGCTTTAAAGCAAAAACTTTCCTCATTTCCCCCCTCTAAAAACCATGAGCTTGATAGAAGAGAGAGCCTTTTTCTAAAATCTTCTAAGTGTTGGAAGAGAAGATAGAAGCTAGAGTGTCTAAGAAGTGGTACTAGGTAAAGCTCTATCCTTTTCATCTTCTTCTTCCTTCATCTTTTCTTTCCTATCAAGACCCAAGTGGTCTAGGTCTTTTCTTCATCTCCTTGGTTTTAAACTTTGTTCTTTCTTGTGTATATGTCATATATCAACCATTCTTGGTGTTGGTTGGTGGTTCACCTTGCTAAAGTTTGAAGGAGATTCTTCCCTTGTCCCAAAAATCCTCTTGCAAGCTTGTAGGATCTTAGCAAAAAGTAAGGAAAGCTAACCCCTTTTTTGTGTTTGGACAGTGGTTAATATGTTTTTGATGTGGTTTGTTGCTTAAAAATATTGTTGGTATTTTTAAAAGTGGTAAACTTGATGAAAGGAAACATTATCATGCTTAAGTGTAATATGTTCCTGATGCTGTTTCGTTTTTCTGTTATAGCATAATTCACTTTTTTTGTGATATCTAGAGTTGTGGTTAATATTTTTGAGTGCTTATTATGTTGTTTAAAATAGACAAAATTTGGTCCAAAATATACTCAAGAAACACGTTAAAAGGTTAAGAAACAAAAAAGTTAAGTCTTTTGAAAGTTGTCCATGCTCTGTGAAAACACTGACCTAACAGTGTGTAATAAAATGTGATTTTGGATGATTTAGTTATGTACTTGTAGAAACATTTTGAACAACCAAAAAGTAGACAGAAAAAGATTTCCAAGGATATATGGTTTGCCTATATATGATTTGATTTTCTATTTTTAATGATTTTTACAAACTAAAGATTGTACTTGTTTTTTTGACTGAAAGTGGTTTTGAGAACTGTGAAGTTTCAAAAATCATATAAAATCGTGTGGACCTTGATTTTTGGTGTTCTTGGTCATTTTGAAAATGTTTTTAAGTGTAATTTCAAAAAAAAAAGGTTTGGACTTTGTAAAGTTTCATTTGGATATGAAAAATAGCAAAACATATTCTCTAGTCCTCCAGTAGGTCACCCTGACCTTATTGTCTTATTATTTTTGTATCTTTTTTGTAGATTTTTTCTTGAGGTGGTCTTTATTGTTTAGAAAATAGACAAAATTTTCTTTCCAACCATATATGGATTGTGTTAAGCAAAAATCGTTTACTATCCCAAAATGATTTTTAAAATAGAGGCTAAAATCTAGAAGCTACTACAACCTGTTTTAGAAATAAGTTTAATAACTTTTCGTATAACTTTATAAAAACCCTATCTTTTGTGCTAAAAACTTAATGTTAGATCTTTTAAAATAAAATTTAAATATGGATTTCAATAAAATATAATCTTTACTGTGTTACATATTATAAAATATATTTTTGGTGAATTAATTAAAAAGAAATTTATAGTAAGGTTCAATAGACTAGGTCTTATGAAAAATTTAATACCTAAGCTTTAACTTGATAATTTCATAAATGTATTTTCTTATTTAATTTTAATTTTTAAATACAAAATTTATATTAGTATATAAGACTTGATAAATGTTGGATTAAAAGAGTTTCTTGGTGAAAGTTGTAAAAGACATTACTTGGTGAATATTTGTGACTTGATGGCATATTGACAATGTTATAAAATTGTTGATAAAGACTTATCTCAGTATGAATGATAAAGTGGTTGTTGATATATGTTGCCATCGATGTCTATTGACGATGAGATGTTTGTCAAGCACGCATGCATTGTTGTATGAGCATGTGGTACTAAAGGTATTGGTATTCATAAGATCATGGTGCTAGCCGGGTGTGAAAGCTTGAGGACTACAAATGGCATGATTCCACAAGAGGCCAGGCCCTTGCAAACCTTGGGTCATAGTGGCAGTTCCCCCATACGAAAATCCTGACAAAGTGCACTAGTTCCAATGATCAGTGGCCGGTATTCCCCAAATGGTTTAGGCATGTGCCGCTTTGAGAATCCTGATGAGGATATTTGTGTTTATTATGCCATGATTAAGGAATATCCGGGCTGGTCACTCAGTTTTTAGATTTCCATAGAAAGTCTAGGATTCATGGTCTCCATTTCATATTTGGTCACACTTTAATCAAGAATAATCAAATGAAAAACCCTTTGTATGTTTATCTTGATTGAATGTATGCTTATCTTATGCTTAGTATGATGTACGTATTGAATGCTATGTTTATTTCTTTTAGGTAGCTTATCCTTACTTGTGTGCTTTGTGTGGGTGTGACTGTAATGATCGCGATTGCCTTGATCGCAGGAGCAGATGGCATTTCCCCTATGGAGTGATGCCTTCAGTATGGAGCTGACACTGACCATCCATAATGTACGAGAAGGTTGGACGATCGATGCTAATGTCCATCAAGCACGTTTTAATGGCCTGCTTCTCACTCGCTACACGCAATGTAATACCCTGATTTTCACGACTCTGGTTACGATTCGGGTGGATTTCTCAAAGTTTGCTCGGGAGGTTCTGCATCCCTCATCTGGTTTTCCTACACGTGCGCCTGCTCCTCATCGAGGGGGTAATGCTCGCAAGTACCGGAGGATTTTTAGCACGTGCGCTTCTCGTTGATGTGGACGAGGCTCGAGCCGGGTTTCTTTTGTGGGAGATGACAATGGCGACGCACCCTCTACCTTTCCTCATCGTCTCTAGGAGACAACGTAGTTTGTGTTGTATCTTGAGTAGAGGTGACCAGTATAGGCAGTGAGTTATGTATCCCTTCCCTTTTTTGTATTGTATTTTGGGTTCATTGTCACACACTTTTCCCACTATCCTTAGGTTATTTGATATTCCATGTTTATGTTGGACCTTTATGGCTATGAATCCAATACTTTGCATGCTAGACATGCTATCTTTATGTATGACTTTCTTTTGCGATGCATTAACGATAAGCTGATTAACCTTGGAAAAAAAAAACTTATCCATATTTTCACAAGGAAATAAATGAAGAGTTCTCTTAATTGAACTTAAAATCAAAATAGATGACTAGCTAGCGATTTCTTTCCATTGTTCCAATGTGATGATTCGTGGTGGCCGATATCGCAGGTCGTCATAATAATATAGTACACAACCACAATATATAACGACCCGTTGTTAATGAGTCTATGCTTGTCAAAATACATCCATAGTGAGCTAATTGTATATACATTGAAAGATCAAGATCTACTGTCCTATATATATAATATACTAAAATAAAGAGAGTCTACCCAGAGCAGTCAAACTATACTAATACTACCCATATCAGCCATCAACCCAAGGTAACTAACGTGATTCCTCAGACGGATCAATATTAGCAGTCTCATCCTCCAATATGTAGGCATCATCATTCAGCCACTTGTCGAAACAGTGAGATCCAAGTGCAGGCTTTGTAGCCCCACTAGGGAAAAAAATCCAGACTGAGTAACCAAATCATTAACAAGAAAAGCATAAATAGGTAACATGCTACTAGGTAGACTCTCTTTATTTTGTTGTATTATATATCTAATAGGGTAGTTCCAAAACTTTTGGTGTATATATAGACAACTCATTATGGATGTATTTTGATAAACTTAGACTCACTGATGACAGGCCATTTGGGACTCAAGATGACTAGAACATCAAGCATTCATAAGGCTACGCCCAATCCTAGAACAAAGATGACTATTCACACATAGTCATAGAAAACAAACAATAAGAAAAGAGGAAAAGCATTCCAAATCGAAAAAGAAAAGAGAAGAATATTCCAATCCAAAGCTCTCCTTCTAAGCCGTCAAGAATCAAGGTTCGGACCTTTTTTCCTAAGCTTAAGAAGAATATATAAGTCTCAAAGTACAAAAGGGTCCAAGCCCAAACTAAAAAGAAACAAAAAAATAAATATTTATTAACGTCAATAGCGCGCCACGGGTGTGGCGTTTGCCAGGGGCAAGGCGTGGCACTCTCTGGTTGTGGGATTTACAATTTTCTTCATTTTTCTTCAACAGTTCTTCCATAGCTTTTCCTTGGCTTCAAATTACTTCAAGTCTAAATGTTTAAACTCCAAAGCCAAATCAATTCATGCTAAACATTCCCTAAAATCCACAAACAAACACAAAAGCACACCTTGTAACAACCCTCTGTCGTTACAAGACAACACCACTCTATGCTATACGTTCACAAACTATTACTAGCACAGCTATTACATTCAATCATGATCACCATACATTTATCCATGCTCATACCATATATCTGTGTACAAATATAGAAAACGGGAGGCCAACCATCCCTATTTAGCCTTATTGTGATACAACAGGTAAATACGTATATATATATATATATAGGTCATGAATCAAAAGATTGTAAGTTTAACCATCATATACAACTATACAGGGATGGGGATACAAAACGCATTCCCTAAAGTTGATCAGACTATACATCACACCAAAACAACATAAAACAAAGAGGGCACTCTGCTACCTTTTTGTCGACCAAAACATCCGCCTTTAACTACGGGCAGCTGGATCCACTAAAGCCTCACCCTCTGCTCCCATGCCAAAGTGACATGATCATCACAGCCACAACAACATATAACGGCAACAACAAGGTAGCAACCACAACAAAACAAAACCACAAGACAAGGGTAAGCTTACAAAAACAAAAACAATCATATATTGCACAATCATCACATATATCCAGGTCGTCCGCATACCATTATAACTTTTCATTCACAATAATATGGTTTTAATAATATCGTTATGTATCACACCATAATTCTACCACTACCATGTCTATGCATGATGACACGACTCTTGAGAGATTTACAACATTTCAAGCGATCAACCAGGTCTTACCCCCTATTCAAGCATCATTCAAGCATTGCCAAACATTAATCTAGGGATAAGCTTAGTGGTTCGTCGGGATAAGTGTATGTGGGAGGTGACTTACCGCGACTTAAGGCCTGTATCGCCTTGGCCCCCTACGGAATTACCCATCCACTTATTCCCTAAGGCCCATTTTTAAGACCCCACGTCTTATCCAGGCACTAGGTTAGAGGCCTGTCTAAGCCGCAGCTCCTATCAACCAGGCAATTTACATGCCTACCCACACCATGGCTTAAGGCCCACACAACCTCAACCAACACATATGCATGAGATGCATGTATCACACCACAACATCTATTCAATAACAACAACATACTGATTTCCACTGTCAACATTTTCAGGTGGGCTTATACAGCTCCACACATGATCTGACAACTCAATCAACCTCATGCAGGCTCAAACTAGCCCTATGCATGACAAATAGGAAAGGCCTTATCTAAGCAGTCAATGCCGCAAAAGAAGTCTCACGCAAAATAAGTGAAGGTTGTATCCAAGCAACCAGCACCCTTTGTGAGAAGTCTCACCACAACAACAACTAGTGGAGGTATCTAAGCAACAGCCTACCCAACATACTCCTGTCAATTATTCTCAAATAGGTTTCGCACTATGACCCCTTTCTCAACACACTACACACAATTCCACTCTTATGATTGTGTTAACAACAAGGCAACTCATTCGCTCAGTGGTCCATATGTCGCTCAGCGAGATCTTTCCTCCCGAAGGCTCTCGCTCAGCGACCATAAGTCTCGCTCAACGAACATCCATTTCCGAGAATACCCCTTTCTCTGTTCCGAACTTCTCGCTCATCGAAAATAGGGGTCACTCAGCGAATTCGTTCTAGGGACTTCCTACGACATACTTATTCATACAATTCACTCACTGAACACCTTACTCGCCCTGCGACTACCACTCTAGAAAGTAGCCAAGTTCCTAACATACTTTTCGCCCAGCGAACATACTTTTCGCAAGGCGAAGAACTTACAACAAAGAGCTCCAAATCTCCAATGCTCACTATTGCTCAATGAACCACTTCCAAATATCCTGGCTACCCCTTTCTCGCTCGGTGAGCATTCCATTCGCTCAACGGATAATCTTCTAGAAAATTCCCAGATTTTCAAGATCATTCACTTAGCAATCCTGTCATCACTCAGCGAATCCCCACTTTTCCTCACACACTCATCACTCTTCTAAAACACTCGCTTAGTAAGAAGCCTAGTCACTCAGCGACTATCAAATCTCAGAAATAGAAACACTCTTCGAAAACTCAAAAATCTCAACTTTTTACTCATTCTTATCCCAAATTGATCCCCACCAAGGTCTAACAGCTTTGTACAACATATAGCAACAACATATTCAACATATTTGGCAAGCGAAACAACATTTATCAATAAATCATCACACCCACTAAGGAAACCCATTTCAACAACAAAATCCAACAAAACTCAGTTTAATTCCGTTTTCAACACATTCCAAGACCACAACTATATACAACAATAATCATACTACGAATTCTCAACCAAAGTAAGCTTCCCTTACCTCCTAGAAGTTCCAAATCTGAATTTGGGAAAAAGAGAGAACAGAGAGAATGCCTTCTTTGAGCCAAACCCCTCCAACCAACTGGCCTACTCAACGCTAGGAATGGGATTCAAGCTCGTATCTTGTTACTAAATCTTGGTGGTTTGAGAGAATTTAAGAGAGAATGAGAGAGATGTAGGAGGTGAATAGGGAATAGGAGGTGGGAATGAGAGGAATTAAGGAAATGAGAGGAAGAGAGGGTTTTGGGGCTCTTAAGCCTCCCCAGGCTCACAAAGACTTTGGGCTCACTCAAGTCTGTGGCTCACCTAACCACTCCCTAAGGTTCATGATTGGTCCCACTCAGCTATTTTCTCTCAATTACCCCATAATAATAATAACTCTCTCATTTAGCTCAAGTACATTTCCTCAAGTTCCCTAAATTCAGAACCAAGAATCCAAAACAACACCACCAAACACCAAACAACAACGACAACTCATTCATTCATTTTAAATTACTGGATTACACATCTAATTTTCACTTTTAAGTTATTCAAACACTAAGTCACTCATTAGGAAAACATAGACATTACACACCTCAAGCATTCTAAGTGATTAAATGAAGGAAATTAAGGGAATAAATACTAAAACTACTCCTAATGAGCTAAAATGCATGCAAACCTACATGGATTAAGATGTAAATAATAGTATAAAATGCAACGCATCAAACAACCCCAAACTTAAAACTTGCTTGTCCTCAAGCAATCACTGTGTATTATCAAAATGGAATCCAATGAATCAAAAGCTCAAGGAGGAAAAAGCTCAAGCAACAGATTTTAGTTCAGCACTAGATAACCTCATACAAGTCTAATTAGAGTTCAATCTCTCCTGAATTAGTTCTTACACAGACCATGGTCACTCACCTTTCCACGCTCAAAGTGTTTAAGGTATCAGGAAATTATACTCACATTTCTTAGTTAAAACATCCTACCATAGGCTTGATAAGGAACCTTATCACCATTTAGAGTATTCTGTCAACATGGACAAATCACAAGGTCTTTTATTGGATGTAATATGGCCAGGGGAGAAACAGTAGGGTGGGACATTGAAAAAAAGGATATGCAAAGGGCTATAAAGCAATCCTGGTACCTCGCCGGAGGATACATTAAGCATAATTAATAGCAAAAAGGGTACATAACCAAACTTGCTTTTTCTTTCCTTCCCAACTTCCTTTATACTTTTAACACTTTTCTCCATATTTTAATTTAACATCATCTTCTTCTTATCTCTTTTTATTTATTTATTTATTTTTCTTTTATTTCACCACATTCATCACTTGAAACCTTATTTGTTTAACCACTTTCTTTTCTTCCAATTCATCAACTTTGAAAATATTGTATAGCACACCCCAATTTAATTCACAAGGTTGCCAAAATATGTCCATCAAGGTACCAAAAAAATTCAAAATATTAGTAACAGGGCACCAAAGGAAATCATGGGTAACTAAGGGTCAATCTGCAATCTAATTCAGGAGTCTGAATGAAAATTCCTGAGTGCCTTGATCACACTCATCCATGAATACAAAAATTAAAGCTTTAACAAGGTTCCAAAGCAAGTTCTAGAGAATGCAATAAAGAAAAATTTACACTCAAGCAAAAGAATGGGAGCATGCAATGAATTATTCCCCAACTAAGGCTCAAATCTCACATTTGTAGTTCAATTCCATAGCACTCAAACAAGAAAAATTCATGCTAATTCTCAATTTGCCTAAAGGAAATCGTGCAATATTTTCTACTGCAATTCAAATAAGCTAAGCAATCAATCCATTGGATTCAAAGAGAAATATAATTAGACAAACGGAGACATGAACAAGTTTCAAGAAAGTTGATGCAACAATGCAAACATTAACCAAATGTAGTCCTAAATAGTATGTAATGCAATAACATCCTAACATGCATGCGTCTTAAACATTAAAAAGAAAAATTAAATTAAAATAAATGCAATGCATAACCCCTAACATAGAGTAATCTTTCTTGTCAAGCTTAGGGTATGGACTTCACTAAATTCTATGATGTGTGTGTTGGTGTATGCACTTGATATTTAATATTGACACCCATTATAAAGAGAACCTATAGGGTCGCACACTTAAGACAAGCCCACTAAGAATAAAAACTGGTTAAACCAAAATTATTCCAATGGGTCAATTCATTGGAATTGAGCCCATCATGAGTGACGCTCCTTAACCCTAATTACTTCCTATTAATACACAATGTAAGAGGTATGGCTGTACTCTATGAATACAGAGACAAAAAATTTTGGGGTTACCCGTCAAACTCCTCTCTGATTGCTGTTAGCATAGCAACTGAGAGGAACCCTAGTGTGGGCATGGAGACGCACGCTTGTCTGTGTGCACACCTGTGGAGACGATCGCTCGCTTGCATTGTTTAGTGGAAGAGGTAACTTTTATTTTAATTCTATTTATTTAACCTTGATTCGTGCCATTCATTTGAACAATAAAGGGACAATATTTTAGTTCCGCTGCGTTGTCCCACGTCTCGATCCAACGGTGTGCTCTTACATTATCTGTTAGTGGATAGTAGTGTGAGATTAATTATTTCAATATAATTCCAATAAAGGTACAAATATATGTATATGTCTTATATATGGGAAGTTTAATAGTTATCTTTTTCAGGAAAAGATAACTGGAAGACCATGTGGTAATGACCCTATTACCAGGCATCTTTTGGAAAGAATGACTATTGTATTGGAGCATATGCAACAAGATCAAGAAAAAGATGCAAAACCTGTTAAATACAGAGGTTTATCTATATTCAAGAAAAATAATCCACCTCAATTCAAATGGGGATTTGATCCTAAAGGAGAAATTGAGAAGATTTTGTAGTTATGGCTTGCTTGGATACACCCAAAGTGACGTATGTTGTCTTCATGTTGATGGGAGAAGCTAAAAACTAGTGGCGCTACACTAGACAACTAATGGAAGTTGAAGCAAGACAAATTACTTGGGAAGTATTCAAGTAAAAGTTTATGGAGAAATATTTCTCTAAGGATCTAAGGTGACGCAAGGAGGTAGAGTTTCTAAACCTTAAACAAGAAAATATGACTGTTGGGGAATACGCTGCAAAATTTGATAAGCTAACTAAGTACTGCTCTTATTTTCATGAGTATGTGGATGATCAATCTAGATGTTCCAAATTTGAGAGCAGTTTGCGACTAAACATCAAATAGGCCATAAGGTATCTACGAATTACATATTTTTCAACTCTTGTCAACCACTGTAGAATTTATGAATATGATCCTAGAGTAAAGCAGGCACAATGGAGGCAAAAAGGACCTTAAAGGAGAGATTCTTGTGACAAGAAGAAGCCTTATTCAAATCCGCCTCATTTATTTGGAAATACATCTGGTCAAAAGAATAAAGCATCTAGGGGAACTTATAATTTTAAATCTAGTAACCCTATCAAATGTTTTCAATGTGGAGGACCTCACCTGATGAGATATTGTACTTAGAAACCTATTACCTGCTACAACTGTGGAAAGTTAGGACACCATGGCGATGATTGTTGGTTCAAAAAGAAAGAATCTAGTAACGACAACAGAACCAATCACCTTACAACAATAACAATAATCAAGTTTGAAGACAGAGGACTATTGGAAGGGTATTCACAATGAGTGGTACTGAAGTTGCTCAATCTAATGATCTTATCTAAGGTAAATGCATCATAAAAGGAAGTCTTTTAGATGTAATATATGACTCAATTGCAACACATTCATTTATTTCTTGTGATTGTGTGAAACATCTAAAATTTCTTATGTCTTCATTACCTTTTGATCTTATTGTTTCCATTCCTACCAATGATCTTGTCACAACTTCTTAAGCTTGTCTAAATTGTTCCCTTATAATAGAAGGCAAGACTTTTCTTGTGAATTTAATGTGTTTGCCTTTATCTCATTTAGATATAGTGTTAGAAATGGACTGATTATCTTCCAATCATGTCCTTTTAAATTGCCATAATAAAACTTTAATATTTGGACCTATGTCTAATAACCTTGTTGAATCTTCGAGATTTTTGACTGCCAACCACCATGCATCTTTTGAAAGCAGGGAAGCTCAAGTATTAAGTATACATGCTTATTGCTTCTCTAGAAGTAAAGGGAAGCCCTAATGTTAATGAGCTACCTATGGTTTGTGAATTTTCAAAAGATTTCCCTAATGATATTCATGAATTACCACCTAAGAAAGAAATAAAATTCACCATAAATTTAATACCAAGATCTGGTGATATATTTGTAGTACGTTATAGGATGTCACCATTAAAATTAGATGAGCTGAAGAATCAACTCGAAGAATTGTTAAAGAAACAATTCATAAGACCTAATGTTTCTCCTTATGGTACTCTAGTGCTATTTGTGAAAGAGAAAGATGGAAGTATGAGATTGTGTTTAGACTACAGACAATTGAACAAAGTCTCCATCTAGAACAAATATCCTTTACCAAGAATTGATGATCTTATGGAACAGTTGAGAGGACCTACAGCATTTTCCAAGACTGACTTGAAATGTGGTTATCATCAAATTCAAGTTAAAAGGAAGATATTTCAAAGATTGTGTTCAAGACATGCTATGGTCACTATGAGTATTTAGTGATGTCATTTGGTGTAACCAATGCTCTTGTAATCCTCATGGACTACATGAATCAAATTTTCCACAATTATTGGATATATTCATAGTAGTCTTTATAGATGATATTCTAGTATATTCTAGAAGTCATGAGGAACATGTTGAACACTTGAGAATTGTATTGCATGCTTTGAAAGAAAGACAACGTATGCAAACTCTCAAAATGTGAATTTTGGTTAGAACAAATGAACTTCTTGGGACATATGATATCAAAAGGAGGAATTTCTGTGCACCCTACTAAAGTGGAAGTAATGGTGCACTGGAAATAACCAACAAGTATCACAGAAATACATAGTTTCTTAAGATTGACAGACTATTACCAAGAATTCATGGAAGGACTTTTGAAGTTAGAATTGCCACTAAGTTAACTCATAAAAGGCAACCTTTTGATTGGAATGACGCATGTGAAGCTAGTTTTCAAGAATTAAAGAAAAGTTAACTTCTGCTCCAATTCTAATACTTCCTAACCCCATAGGAAAGTTTGAAGTATATTGTGATGCATATGAGGAAGGATTAAGGTGTGTCTTAATGTAAGAAAGAAAGGTAGTTACTTATGCATGAAGATAGTTGCAACCACGTGAAGTCAACTAACTACCCAACCCATGATTTAGAACTGGCCGTAGTAGTATTTGCACCAAAAATATGGAGACATTACTTGCATGGAGAAAGATTCAAAATATTCAGTGATCATAAGAGTTTAAATCATATTTTTGATAAAAAAGAATTAAACATGAGGTAGAGAAGGTGGATCAAATTTATCAAAGATTATGATTTTGAGCTACATTATCAACCAAGAAAAGCAAATGTGGTGGCAGATGCGTTAAGTAGGAAATCTTTGCACATGCCAATGATGATGATTAAAGAAATGGAGATGATTGAGAAATTTAGAGCTTTGAACTTAGTTGTGGATTTAAAACCAAAGAGCTTGTGTTTAGGGATGTCAAAGATCACAAATGGATTCCTTGAACAAGTTAAAGAGGCACAATAAGTGGATCAATTTCTTCAAGATAAAATGATACAAGGGAAGTAGGTAAGGAGTCATAATTCAACAAAGCCTCAAATGGAACCATCAAATTCAATGAAAGAATTTGCATGCCTCAAAATGATGAATTAAGGAAGCTAATATTGGAAGAAGGCCATAAAAATAAACTCAACATTCATCTTAGTGCAACAAAAATGTATCAAGACTTGAAGAAGATGTTTTGGTGCCTGGGATGAAGTGATCTATAGCAAAGTATGTGGCTTCTTGCTTAGTTTCTCAAAAGGAAAAAGTGGAACATAAAAAGTTATCTAGTGAACTACAACCTTTGAGTATCCCAGAATGGAAGTGGGATAGCATTTAAATGGATTTTGTCACTAGGCTACCTAAAATTACCATTGGACATGATGTTATATGGGTAATAGTGGATAGATTAACTAAATTTGCTCATTTTTCACCCATTAACATTAGGTATTCTTTAGAGAAGTTAACCCAAATGTATATCAAAGAGATCAATAAGTTACATGGTGTACCTTCTAGGATAATATTAATAGGGATCCTTGCTTCACTTCTAGATTTTAGGGTAGTTTACATCAACCTTAGGAACTAAGTTAGGACTTAGTTCAGCTTATCATCCTCAAATGAATGGACGGGCTAAAAAGATTATCCAATCTTTGGAGGATCTGTTAAGCACATGTGTGTTAGAGCAAACAGGTAACTAGGATCAGTTTTTACCACTAATTGAGTTTTCCTACAATAACAGTTTCCATCCTAGTATTGGGATGACTCCCTATGAAGCTTTGTATAGGAGGAAATATAGAACAGCCCTGTGCTAGTATGAAACTGGTGAATCCTTGATTTTAGGACCAGAGATGATCCAACAAACCATTGAAAACATCAAAATGATTAGGGAAAAAATTAAGATAGCACAAAACTAACAAAAAAGTTACTATGACAAGAGAAAGAAACCCCCTAAATTTCAAGAAGGACATCATGTATTCTTAAAAGTTACCTATAATTAGGGTTAGCAGGACCTTTAAATCTTGAAAGCTCACTCCTAAATTCATTGGTCCTACCAAATTTTAAAAAGAATTGGTCATGTTGCATACCAAATAACTTTAGTCCATATTCTATTGAATCTCCATAATGTATTTCATCTTTCTCAACTTAGACAATATATTTCTTATCCTTCTAGTGTGATTGAACCTAATCAAGTACAGTTGAGAGATAACCTTACCTATGATACAACGCCTATAAGGATTATGATCATAGGATTAAACAACTTCGAGGGAAACATATTCCATTAGTAAAGGTAGTTTGGAGTTAATCAGATGATGACGATGCAACATGGAAACTAAAAGACAAGATGAAAGAGTTATATCCCCGACTCTTTTAAGAGGTTAGTAAATTTTGATCATGAAATTTTTAAAAGATAGGAGAATTGTAACACCATCTAATTTTTTGCTCAAAATTAAATATTATATAATGTTTATTGGTGATTTAGAAAGAAAGTCAAAGTAGAGGTTTAGAAATTTTGAGTTAATCAATTAAACTCAGAATAATAGATATTGTTTCAAATTATTTAACTGATTTAATCCAAATAGAGTTAAATAATTAGTAAAAGTATAAAAACATATAAAATTAAGAAATTTATATTCAAAAATTTAAATTAATATTTAAAAAGATAATTTAGATATAAAAATAATTTTTATAATTTCTAAGTAAATTTGGAACAATTGCATTGAATAAATTAAAATAAAAAGAATGAATTATGAAATAAATACTAAATAATTTAAAATTTTTGATAGAATAATATTTTAAGTGTAGAAACATGCTTAAAATATTATTTTATAGTTTTAGGATTATTATTTTTACAATTTTTGGAAATTCTTCACTAAATAGGTTCTAAAAATTATGAAAAAAATTTGAATACTACTTTAGTAAGTATAGAATATAACAAAAAAAATAAAATCACGTCTTTAAATACTCTAGAAGTATTATTTGAAATTTAGAACATAACCAACTTATATGCATCTAAAAAAAAACTTCTTTCTTTTTCTCTCTTTGGCTTTATGTTCAAATCTAACGGAAAGGAATATAGTCAATTATACATCCCTTAGTTATTAATAACATCAAATTGATTGGAGATAATTTATGAATTTAGATTAAAGCAAATTTAACTTAACATGAACCACAAGACAAATTTTACAGGTTTGAAAATTTAAAACTTTTTCAGTCCTTTTATTTTCACATATAACAACAGACCAGCCTCACTGGTTCTGTTTTCCTTTTCATAATCTTTTCCATTTCATGAACATTGAAAGTTGTAGGAGTTCTCCTTCATTATTTGACTTTGGAAGCTTAGAGGGGGCAAGGAAACGAGCAACATCCTCACCTCTTTTCCTTTCTTTGTTCTATCCGTTTAAGAGGTAAGGGGAAGGAGGTCCAAATTTAAATCTTCTCCCAAAATAAGATTTAAGGACAGAGGGAAATCCCATAACGCTCTTTGTTTGCGAAACATATATTAATTTATGTTGTATTGCTTATATACTTAGACTTTGAAGATTGAATAAGTTTAAATTGTTATAATGAATTATCTTTTATAAGTAACTGGTGTTGATTTGCTCAATATAATTTCTTATTGTTGTGTGTGAATTTATTGTGATACAGATTTGAATTTTATTTGATAAAGAGCCATATAAAGTTACAGTTCTGATGACTGAAGAGAGGTCCTAGTTGTGTTGCTATTTCATAAAATTTTGACTGTAAAAATAAGAGATTTAAGGAATGAAAATGTGTTCTAGCAATGCTATAAAAAAATTTAGATCTGTTATGTTTTGAAGCTTGAAATACATGATCTTATTGATTTAAAATAGCTTGATTTAGTTTGATTTTGCAAGCACCATAACCATATTTATAATATTTTGATACTGTTGATGTAAAAACTTAAAGTCCTACACTAGTTTGCCTCCAAAGGCTCATGTCATATTGGGTTACAAAAGCTTGAATTGGTTTAGTTTTTATAGCTATGAATCTGTCTATAATAGGTGTTATACTGTTAAGTTTAAAATCTAAAAACTACACTACTTTTAGCCTAAATAAACTCACTGTTTTGTGCTTATATAGTTTTTATTTTAGTTGATTCTTATAGTAATCTTGGTTTGTCATAGATTAGTGAATATACTATTGCATAAAGACTAAAATCCTGCACTTTTTGTCCTACAAAACTCACAGTCAAAGTGATTTAAAAGAAATTACTTTGGTTTTAAATTTTAAATAACATAGTTACACAACTATGCACCATGTTGGACTGCTGCTAAACAATTAAAAATTTGCACCAGTTTAGCTTTAGAATTCATGGCCATATTAATGTAAAAGAGCTCACTTTGATTTAAATCTTGATAAACATGATTACATACATAGGAACTAAATTATATTGTTACATAAAAAGTTTAAAATCTGCACTAATTTGATTAAAATAGCTCATTATTATATGATTATAAATGAAATTGAATTGACTCTAAATTTTTATTGTTCTGATCTTTATTATAACTATGTGTTGGAAATTAGTTAATGAAGGTGTATAAAGTTGGTGGCTCTTGCTTAGAAGCCACGGTCATAATAGGCTCATGAGAATCAAACATATTTGAAGAGTTATTGATCTTTTTATTATAATAGCTAAATCCTAGAATTGAATGCAAAGTTATTGATATTAGGTGATGGCTCAATCAAAAGAAGAAAGGAAGAGTAAAAATTGTTTTAAAACTTGTTTTATACATGAATATAGGATGGTAATTAGGAGATAAGATAGCTAACAATTTAAGTGCCAATATCAACATAAAGATGGTCTTTTCTTTTAATATAACTCAAGTCTTTAGTTGCCTAGCTAAAAGTTAATTATACTTTATACATATTAAGTGATAAAGAATAGCAATATAACTAATGGATATAGAATATGTTAGAAATTTAAGTTAAAGTTAGAAAAGTTTATTATACTTTACTATCCTAGTGGTCAAAGAAATTATTTGGTTTATTAGTTGATAAAAGTTAGTTGGATTTGTTAGTTAAGTCATAAAAGAAAAGAAATAAAAGTTAAGAATCTTAGTATAAAGAATTAAAACAACTTGGATAGAGCACCTAAAGTTTAACGTAATTGGATTATTGAGAGTTGATTAGTAAAGTGAGTATGTTATAGTTCTTTTAAATGATTGTGTGAATTGAAAGGAAGAATAGATTTCCATTATTATTATATGAATTATTAAAGTTCGATGCTAAATTCAATCATAATGATTGAATTATAAATTGAAAATGCTGAGGAGGAATATATATACCTCCACGATTCAGCCAAAGAGCCTTGATAAGAAGAAACTTGATTATATGATATTGTGAATGATTTTGATGATTACATTGTGATATGAAGACCCTCAGCTAAGTGTTGTGCATTAGACTAGGATCATGCACCATTTACACATGTCTACAACAAAAGGAAAAGAAGGGCAAAAGTATGGTACCTGAGGGATGGAGGCAAGGACTCTTGCCAAGTCTTGGGGATTTAATGGAATCTAGTTGTGAAATCTCAATAGTCAGTACTTCAACCCTATGTTGGGAGGCTCACACTATCCAACTCAATAACTCTGACAACTACTGAGCATCACCAAAGTTGGTAGGAGTATTCCATCGAGCAGCTGAAATTGCATAAGACTCATATATATGAAAAAGTACTATGTGATGGAATATGTACTCCCAACTATCACCCCAAAATAAAATGCAAACCTTGACAAAGTGTATCAAGGAAAAGGCCTTCATATGCATAAGATCATTAAACATAGAATAAGACATAGAAACCCTATTGCATATCATATTCCAGATGATCACCAACAATGATCAATCTATCTGTTTGAATTCTTAAATTACATTTGTGACTTTTGATGTTAAAAATTAGATTCCCTCACTCATTTTCTTTTTGTTTCTTTCTCTTTTTTATTATAAGTCACTACCACAAAAAAGGCTTTTTACAGCAGGATTTTAACTCGGTTGTTAATAAACCGAGTAAAAATGAATGCACAGTGGCATTTTTGTAATTTTTATGAACTTTTTAAAACCAGTTCACACACAACTGATTTAAAAAGTTAAATTTTAAAAAAAATTATTCATTTTTTAAACTAGTTCATCATTAACCGATTTAAAAAAAGAAGCGCAAATTTTTGTATAAGCTTTTTATATCAGTTACCGTAACAACCAATTTAAAAAGTTTGGCTTTTTTAAACCAGTTATATAAGAACTTATTTAAAAAACAACTTTTTAAACCGGTTACGTAACAACCAGTTTAAAAAGTGTGGTTTTTTTAAACCGGTTGTGTATTCAACCGGTTTAAAAAGTGCTTTTAAAACCAGTTATTTCATAACTGGTTTAAAAGGTGAGTTTTTTAACTCATTCTTTCTAT
This sequence comes from Spatholobus suberectus, assembly GCA_004329165.1. Taxonomy (NCBI): domain Eukaryota; kingdom Viridiplantae; phylum Streptophyta; class Magnoliopsida; order Fabales; family Fabaceae; genus Spatholobus; species Spatholobus suberectus. The sequence continues at coordinate 58,202,595 of CM014729.1, forward strand.
TGCTCTACCTTCCTCCAACAGATTAAATTGCATCGTTTATTCCTATTCCTTCCAACAAAACTAGCTGCTGACTCAACCTCCCCTCGGGTCTATGCCCTCTTTGTTTTAGCATCAGCGATTGAAAGAGAGTAGGAGCACATTCTCTCCATCTCAGTTGGAAACTCTATTAATAGCAGTTCCTTGGTTGACGCCAGCTTTCTCCTTTCTATTTCACATGACGTCTACGCCAGCTTTCTCCACTTCTGTTTTGCACGACGTCGACGCCACCACATCCCTTCCTCTAATCTCCATCTCGCCTCTTTAACGCATTGCGTTGGGAAGGTCGCAAATTTGAACACGTTAGGTAGCTCGTAAAAGTGGTGTTTTTGAATACCATGGGGTAGCTCGTAAAACGCGTACACTGCCATTGTTAGAGCTTGGAAGCTCCTTGTGCACGTTGACTGCCATTGTTAGAGCTTGGAAGCTCCTTGTGCACGTTGACTGCCATTACTGGAGCTTAGAAGCTGGTAGACGCTGCCATTATTGTGAGTGCTCTATTTATGAACCAAGCTCGTTTTCCATGGATTTTGCACGTCATTTGAGACTTTTGATTTTGGACTATGTTATGCGAATTAAGAGTGGGAATTATGGAGTGTGTTATACAAATTTTGGAGTGGATAAGCTAGTGTTATTCTATTTTGCATGTCATTCTATTTTTTGTATGTTATTCTATTTAGTAATCTTGTCAATTTTTTTAGGTCCTTGAGGTTTTGAATTAGATGAGATAACAAAACAATTACTAATAATTTAGGCAAGTTGTGCTATTTAATTTTTATAGGGAGTAAGAATTAAGTTCATATACATAGGGATTAAAAGTGTATTTGAGCCTTGTTTGAATTATTTATACATAGTAAGGATTAATTTCATATTTCATTATCTCATTAAAAATGTATTTGAGCCTTGCCTATTAAATTATATTTTGGAACTTAGATTTAAATGTTGTCTTTAAAAGAGCAGTGTTTAAGTATAATATCATTGGTTGATTGCAATATCATGATGGAATGTGCCTACAAAATAGAGGAAATTTTGCTAGATTTTTATGAGAATTAATGGTAACCTTTGAGTATGAGTATCTACGTTGAGATGGTGACATATTCAATTAATTACTTTTATTATGCTAATCTAACTGACTTTTTTTTTGGGCAAGTTGTCATTTAATCGTGTTTAGGGAGTTGGGTGTTACGGTTGTTATAAAGCTAAAAAAGGATCACATTAAGGTATGTTTTGCTTTACTTATTTGAAGTATTGTTTGTGAATATGTATTCTATGTGCTCACTAAATGTTAGTTTACTTGAATTTCTAAGAAATGGGGCTTGGTATTTATCTATTTATGGTTGCTAAACAGGTTGTTGTGGATTGGAATGTGCTCACTAAATTATTTATGTTAATGTGCTCAATGATACGCACCTTGGATTATTTAGAAATGCTAATGTTAATGTGCTGAATGAATGAAATTTTGAAATTTGTTGTGGATTGAATTGTTTAATATGTTAATTAAGCTTTGGTATTATGATTTAAAATTATGTAAACAGGTATCTGGGAAACTACCAGAATACAGAGGAAACATTGCCAAAATTTATGTAGGAATTGTATACTTTAGCTTGTGTGTTTGTGTTGTTTATCATTCAATTTATGCATTACGAGTGAACCTTAGTTTCTCGTTTAAAATTCAATACAATGATTAAAGTACTAATTGTTATATTGAATCTTGAATTGTCCGGTTGAATAGTTTGGAAAGATTAATTTTTTTATACTTGATTAATACATAGTAGTTAAGTCTCATCTTAAATTTGATTAAATTTCAGTTTAGTACATTTCGTGTTGTATCTCTGGGTGCATACTTGATCAAGGTGAACTTGATGCCACCACTTTCATTTAGTGTACTTGGAGACCAATGCAAAATGCTACTGAAATTTTGTCAAATTTAACGTATGAGACTAAACCTGTACGTATTAATCAAGTTTAAAAAAATTGCTTTTTGAATGGGATAGGGTCACACCTTGTACAAAAAAGTGAGATTTACATGCATTAAGATATGGCTTATGGATCACAGAAGGAAGTTATGGATCATAGTTGGATTAATTCTAAATGCATAACTGATGAGTGGGTTCTTTTATTGTCCTTGTGTTAATTGTTTGAATGAGAGACGATTACAACTTGAACAAATACGGGAACATCTTCTTTGTGATGGGTTTTGCAAGAGTTATACAACTTGGACGTGACATGGTGAGTTGTTTGACATGCTGAGTGTATCTCCAGCAGAGCAAGTTGATGTACCTATGGACGATCGACTAGAGGACATGATCTGTGATATTGGACCGAAGTCTTTTTAGCGAGCTCATGTGTATGACACTTTGTGCAGTGATGCGGATAAGCCTCTATATCCAAGGTGCACTAAATTCACACGGTTGTCAGCGGTGTTAAGATTGGTGAATATGAAGGCAAGAAATGGGTGGAGTGATAAAAGTTTCACCAAATTGCTTGAGTTGTTGAACGAAATGCTTCTAGAAGGTAACACATTGCCGAGATGTAACTATGAGGTGAAGGTGTTGTGTTCGATGGGATTGGAATACAAGAAAATACATGTGTGTCCTAATGATTGCATTTTGTATAGAAAAGAGTTTGAAAAGTTGCACAAGTGTCCCAGGTGTGGGGTATCACGGTATAAAGTGAAGGGTGATAATTGTAATACTGATGAGAGCACAAAGGAGGGTCCCTCTGCAAAGGTGTTATGGTATCTTCCAATAATTCCAAGAATTAAGCGATTATTTGCCAATGTAGACGACACGAAGAACCTTATGTGACATGCAGATAGCAAAAAATGTGATGGACAGCTTCGTCATCCTACTAATTCTCCATAATGGAAGAAAATTGATCATTTATTTCTAGCCTTTGGAACTGAGGCAAGAAACCTTAGGCTTGGGCTTGCTATGAATGGAATGAATCCTTATGGTAACTTATCCAGTAAGCATAATTCATGGCTTGTTCTTCTAGTTATTTACAATCTGCCTCCTTGGTTGTGCATGAAGCAAAATATGTTATGTTGTCTATGATGATTGCGGGCCCAAGACAGCCAAAAAATGACATAGATGTCTACTTACGTCCCTTGATTGAAGATTTGAGAATGTTGTGGGATGAAGGTGTTAATGTGTATGATGGGTATCGTTGTGAAAATTTCATGTTACGTGCAATGTTATTCTATACAATCAATGACTTTCTAGCATATGGAAACTTAAGCAGATATAGTGTTAAAGGGCATAATGCTTGCCCTATATGTGAAGAAGACACATGCTACGTACAACTTAAACATGGAAAGAAAACAGTTTATGATGGGCATCAGAAATTTCTCAAGCCTAATCACCTATATCGTAAACTTAAAAAAGCTTTTAATGGATGTCATAAGGATGGTTTTGCGCCACCTATTTTAACTGGTGAGCAGGTTTATGAATGGGTAAAGGACACCAATGTCGAATTTGGAAAGATCCAAAAGAAATCTACTGAGAAAAACTTGTGGAAGAAGAGGTCGATATTCTTTGATCTTCCATACTCATGCGATCTAGATGTTAGACATTGTCTAAATGTCATGTATGTTGAGAAAAATGTATATGACTGTGTAATTGGCACTTTTCGGTTTGAATGCTGGACAAGATCTGGTTGAGATGGGTACACGCCTCCAGTTAGGTCCACAATTAGTGGGTAAGCGGACATATTTGCCTCTAGCATGTCATACCTTGTCAAGAGAAAAGAAAACAAGTTTCTGTAAGTGTTCACAAGGCGTGAAGGTGCCACAAGGATACTCTTCAAATATCAAGAGCCTTGTGTCACTCAAAGATCTCCAATTAGTTGGGTTAAAATCGCATGATTGTCATGTCTTGATGCAACAACTCTTACCAACAGCTATTCATGACATATTGCCTAAAAAAGTTAGACATGCCATTACGCGACTGTGCTTATTCTTTAATACCATATGCAGCAAAGTCATTGATCTTATGAAGTTGGATGAGTTGGAAAATGAAACTGTTATTATATTGTGCCAGTTGGAGATGCATTTTCCTCCTTCATTTTTTGACATCATGGTTCACTTAACAATGCATTTAGTGAGAGAGATTAGAATGTGTGGTCTGGTTTATTTAAGGTGGATGTATCCTGTTGAACGATATATGAAGATCTTGAAAAGGTACGTCAAAAATCCATACCATCTAGAAGCATCTATTGTTGAGAGGTACATTGTTGAAGAAGCCATTGAGTTTTGTACAGGATACCGGTCACAAGCTGAACCTCCTAAATCTCGTCATGAAGGAAGATTTTTCGGTAAGGGTGCTCGAGGTGTAAACGTTAAACCAATGAGTCAGGAGGAAGTTTTGCAAGCACACTTGTATATATTGAATAACATTGATGAAGTTGAATCTTATTTTTTTGCTCACAAAAACATTGTCAAGAAAAAGAACACTAAAATGCCGGAGAAATGGCAGTTGAATGAGCATAACAAAACATTCTTAAAGAACAAGTTTTGAATGATGATAATGCTTCTGACACATTAAAATGGCTAGCACATGGGCCTAACTTTGATATCATATGTTGGACTGGATACGATATCAACAAGTTTTCCTTCTATACAAAGTCGTTGAATGAGAATAGTACCGTGCAAAATAGTGGAGTTATGGTTGTGGCTGAGTCCATGCACTTTTCTAGTTCAAAAGATAAAAATCTCGTTATGGCATCCATGTGTTACTTTGGAGTATTTGAAGACATATGGGAAGTTGACTACACAAAATTCAGAGTGCCTGTTTTTAAATATAAGTGGGTTGACAGTAATACCGGTGTGCAAACCAACGAATTAGGGTTTACATTGGTGAATCTTAGCAAGGTAGGTTATAGGGAAGAGCCTTTCATTATGGCATACCAAGCAAAACAAGTTTTTTATGTTAGTGATCCTTCTAACAAGAGATGGTCAGTGGTTCTCTAAGAAAGAAGCGTGCATGCTAGTGATGAAAAAGAAGACTCAAATGTCGATCTTATTGAGATTCCTTTTTTTTTTAACACGGATGTCCACTTTTATTGATGAAAATGAAGTGGACGATGTACATGCCACACATGATGATCATCGCAAAGGAATATGGGAAAACATTCGTACTTGACAATGTTATTAACCTACTTATGTTTATGTTATTGTATATTCTTGTTGATGTTATTTTTTATTTTATTATTTAATTTTTTTATCGTCATGTTTATCTTTGAAAATTGCAAATTTTATGAATGATGGTACTGACATGTGTTTTTTTTTTTTTGCTTTTCTAAATAGGCACATGGCTGATTCTTCTAATAACCCATCTTATGAGTCTATGACAAAAAAGGGTAGATGAGGTACACGCCTAAAGGAACTGACTTTCAATCGGGCTAGTGACCATCTAATATCGATTCAGTTTGACATGCTTAGTAGGACACCTGAAGGGGAAAATGGCACAAAATTCATTAGTTTTATGGGCGTCCTTGCTCGAAGTAAGGTCTCCATCCTTTATGAGGATTGGGACCATATAGAGGAGAGCGTAAAGAATCAAATTTCACAAACTATCACGGTATTTTACTTTTATAGTCTCAAATATATAAATTGAATTTAACCATATTATTATCATACATTGACTATTCAATTTTATTTTGTAGTTGACGTATGATGTTCCACATAATGTCATGTTGAAAAAGAAATTGCTATCACTTGCGGCTGAGCATTGGAGGGCATTTAAGATACAACTCACCACAAGATACATATATGAAAAATTGAAAGACACTTCTCCTTGTGAGAAGTATGCATTTTTGGATAAGGAGACGTGGGCAAAGTTTGTTGAAAGCCGAGAGGATCCTGCCTTTCAAGTTTAGTTGGAAACATTTTTTTTTAATCATACAACATTTGATTAATTTTTATTGAATTTAATAGTGTCTTATTATTCACAAGAGAAGAGAAAAAAAGGGACAAGTGTTGCATCAAAGAATGTCCAGCCCCACAAATTGTCTCGTGGGGGGTATAAGTTGCTTGAGCAGAAGATGTTGACAGAGAAGGCAAGGCAACGTCAATTGGAAGCCTCGACATCTGGTTTTGCTGTATATATTGCGCTCCTCTATTACCACCGCAACGATGGGATACATGGAAGGTGACCCACACGCTAAAATCGGGCAAATATATATCTGAGAAGACACGCATTGTTGCTGAGAAGATAGTAAGTAATTTTTGAATTCAAATTGTAATTGTAACTTGATACGTCATATGTCTTACACATTTCTTGAATGATATGTTGTAGGATTCACTGGTTGAGTAGACCTCATAGGAAACATTTGTTCCTTATGGACATAAGGATATATTAACTACTGCTATTGGGAGGCCAAAGCACCCTGGTAGGGTTCGTGCTACTAGACGAGGTGTTGGCATTCATGATTACTATGGACCACCTTCACGTAGTGGGCCCACCTCAAGAATTGTCACCAGGGAAGAGTTGGAGCGAATCAGGTAGGAGATTAGAAATCAGCTTAAAGAGCAATTGAGACGAGAGATTAGAGAGGAGCTAGCATCTTTGGGTCTTTCACAACAAAATACAAATGTCCAGGCAAAACAAGCTCATACTCCTGTACGTGTCAGCACAAAGGGAAGTTATACTGCTGCTGATCCTTCTGGGGCAGAGACTAACACTGAGATCCATAAGTAGTGTGAGTTATATGTTGATGGAGAGCCTGTTTGTTTAGTGGCCTTTGGGAGAGTATATAATTTGGGGCCTACCATACACCACATGACCATTGAGGATCATATGGCGAGGGTGGTGGTTCAACAAATATGGGATGCATATACTTAAGTTCTTATGTCCACTGAGGAGGTTCAAGCTATTAGGTAGGCCCCTAAACAGTTCATTCAATGTCCTAAACAACTTATAAAGGTCACATTAGCCAAGGTATATTCAAAATTCATCTTAAATTATTTTTTACCCTAATTACAAGTTGAAATAACTTGATTGTATTTTATAACATTATTTAATATTTACTTTTTTTATAGGATGTTCAACCGTCTAAGAAAGATGTTCCACCTAAAAAATCAGAACCTGAAGTTGACTTAATAACACGCTTGTGGCAAGTGGCATCTAGTAAGGGGACGGATGTTGTACAAATAGATTGGGAACCGACATTCCTTAGCAGACCAAGTGATGTAGACCTATGGATCACCCTGAAGGATGTATTAGAAATTTATACTGGCAAGACATGCTAAATATCTCAGCTCTACAATTATGGTTGCTGTAAGTGTAATTTTTTTGTAAATCTCTTAAATATGCATCTCAATATTATAATCAACATTCATTTGTATATATTTAAGTACATGCATCGTCTTTGTTTCTCAAAGGGCCGGGAGAATGTATATGGATTTTTTGACCGATTCCCTATTCAAAAGATAGGGAATAAGGATGAAGATTCTCAAGCCTACATTCAGAATTGGATGTATAATGGACAAAAATGATGTTACCTAGCACCGTACTTACATTGGTAAGCACAAGTTATTTCTCACCCAAATAATTTTAAATAATATTTGAATCTCGTCACATATATTCTTTTTCCAATGCGGCTCGCATTGGCAATTGCTAATTATTTGTCCTAGGGACAATGTTATGGCCTTGTTGTGTTCGTTGCACAAGAAGCTCAACAAAGAATTGAAACAACTAATAGAAAGGTCAGTTTTTATTTATAATATATTTCATTCGTGCTTTATATTATAATTTTGAAACCTATAACATGTTTTGCATATTCATTTTTTAATTGGAGTCATGATTGGATATCAAACATTGGCGGTAGGCACATGTCACTATGAAGGAAGCCTAATTGGTTTTTCCCCTATGTAAGTAATTTACCGCTGCATATTCAATTACAATTTCTAATAGTTTCTACAACTCATTTCTAAAAACAATTCTCATTGGTAGGCTAACAAACAAGTAAGGAGCTATGAGTATGGATATTATATAATGAAACATATGTTGACCATAGTTTCAGCAAATATTGTGGATTCATGGGACGAGGTAATATAATTTTCATCCAGTTACAATAATACTTATAGTTTTTATAGTTGACTGGTAATGAATTTATCTTATGTTTTTTTATGTTGCAATTATTCATTGATAGAGAACCATTCTCACATGAGGACTTGCTAGACAATTGTCGACGTTGGGCAACATTTTCCTTCAAATACGTAATAGATGGTATGTTTAGAATGTCTTTAGATAAACAGAAGAATAGTACTTTTATATTTTATGTGTTTCACAGTATATTATGAAATTTTGTTGGTTAATGTAAGTTATAAATGAATGTGTTGATCTGGCTGTTTCTATGGTATCTATTTCATAATAATAGGATTTGGTCTATGAATAAACAATAAAATTATTTAAAAAATGACACTTTTTAAATCGGTTGTATATTAACCGATTCAAAAAGTTAACCTTTTTAAATTGGTTGCCCAATAAACCGATTTAAAAAGCTTTTTTTAAATCGGTTCAATAACCGATTTAGAATGATAATACTTTCTATATCAGCTGTATCTAAATCAATTGTAAAATGGATTTAAAAAGCCTTTTTTAACTGATTTAAAGTGTTTTTTGCAGTAGTGAGTGTTAGTACAAATTATTTGATAGCAGTGGAGCTAAATGGTAGAGAGACAATCACTGTGGAGGTTGTTCGTCAGTTTCAATGAATAGGGATATTGGATACATGATGATCACTTCATGGTAGACACTTTCCATAGGGTAATCACTTTTACTTTTTTGCCCATTGATCTGAATCCATTAGTACTGCCTATCGTCCTAGAGATTCTAATGATTTATACTTTTCTACCAGCTCCTGGCTACTTTCGTATACCACCTCCTCCTTTACCATCATCTAACTCCACCATGTCGGATGTTGTGCTAATGCCTGTATTGCTGTAATTTTATCCACTACCTTCACCCAATAGCATGTTACCTATTTCTGCTTGTCTTGCTTATGATCTGATTACTCAATCTAGATTTCATTTTCCTAGTGGGGCTACAGATCCTGCACCTAGATCTCACTAGTTCGACGGGTGACTGAATGATGATGCCTACACAGCGAAGGATGAGATTGCTAATACTAATCCGTTCAAGGGATCACTTTAGTTAGCTTGGGTTGATGACTGGTATAGGTAGTATTAGTATTTTCTAGCTACTCTGGGTAAACTTTCTTTATTTTGTTGTATTATATATATAGAAAGGTAGATCTAGACCTTTTGGTGTATATACAGTTAGCTCATAATAAATGTATTTTGATAAACTTAGACTCACTGACGATAGGTTGTTATGTACTATATTATGATACTGATGCATGATATTGTCCTACTCGTTAGGAAATATAATGATGCAGCTTATTATCTCATGATGTTAATTATATTTACACTAAATGAAAATAAAATAAATATATATATATATATATATATATATATATATATATATTTATAAATAATATAGGTGTCACATATTTTTACTTAACTATTATGATGCATGTCTTTTAAATTTTCATATTAAATTAAATTAATATTTTTAAAATCAATTATATATTTAAATGAGATTTTTATTTTACTAATTTTTTTATCAAATATTCAAAAAAAAATTAATTACATTTTAAGAATTTGATTCCACATATTCAATATTTCATTACAGTTTAGGCAAAAATCATGTTAATTTATGAATCTATTCAATGGCACTAAATTAGAAATTAGAATATTGTTGAATAATATAAATGTATTTTATAAAGAATCATGTTAAATATTTTTATTTTATTTAAGTTAGCCTAACAGTTATATCAATATTTGAAAAGATATCTATTACCAAATGTGATTTTTTAAGTTTTACGTATGTGTCTTTCACAATTTCATACTATCATAAAAACACTCCTTAATTTTCATATTATCATGTGTTTTTACTCAATTACTTGACTGCATAACAATTAATAAGTTCCTAAGGGCTTCTTTGGGATGGTTTTTAGTAATAAGTTTCAAAAAATTTAAAAACTACAACTAGTTTTTAGTTTTTAAAAATTAATTTTAGTTCTTTTTTCTAATTTTTAGTTTCAAATCAAACTCATTTTGAAAGTTCTCTATCCTTGTTAAAATTAGTTTAGGTGTATGTTTGTGTGGTGGCGACGACAATGGTAGTGGTAGTGACAACACAATGATGGTGGTGGCATTGCCGATGGTGGTGGTGGGGTTGCCGATAGTAATGGTGGTGGTGTCGATTTTGATGGTAGTGATGTTGGTGATGGTAATGGCGGTGGTAGTGGGAAGAACCTTTGGCAAATATAACAACAGTGTGTTTTTTTAAAACTAAAAATTAAATTCACAAATCTTTTTTCTTGGATTTGAAAATGAAGGTAAAAGTATTTTAAATTTGAGTTAAAAATTATTTCAGCTCCATTTTAGCCAAACATGTGTTTGTTTTGAAAATTGCATTTATAAACAAAAAAACAAAAACCCACAATCATGCCAAACAGGCCCTAAATTTTTTTCAATCAGTTTTCAAAAATTCGTCTTAAATTTGATATAATTTACTAATTGATGTCAATCTATTTTAAAAGAGTCATTTTAGAATTTGTAACAAACTACAAATTAATGTCAAACACTTAGTTGATTGGCATTAATGTTGCAAACTCTTGAATGTGCTTCTAATCATTTAGCTTATGAAGAACAATCAATTATTAATTCTACAATTTTTAGTATTCTATATTCATATAAGTATTATGATTGTTATAACCACATTTTAGAGTCATAGCCATTTCAAATTAAAAATTATATTTACAATTGAAATCAAGTTGAATTGAATGGAATTTTAATTATTATAAATAAATGAATAGAAATTATATTCTTTAATGATTAATTGTATAAGTTTTGCTAATTTATATATGTAATATTTTTTTCGTATATTATATTTGACATCATTCATTTTTAAGGTAATAATTCATTGATTAATATAATAATTAATTTGATAATTGATTGCAAATTTGTGCATGAAATCAATTATCTATTGATTATGAATTTTATATAATTACTTAATTAGTTAATTGATATCAATCTATTATAAAAGAGATGTTTTCAAATTTGTAACAAATCACAAATTGATAGGTAATATTCTACGATTTTCTTAGAAGGAGAATCATTTTATCTATGTTTGAGTGATTGAATTTTGTAACACCCTCAATTTTTGTTTGTTATTTTTTTTAATTATTTTGTATTTATTTCTAGAGAATTGGATAGGAATTCAAAAATTTTGAGAGACATCGTTGTGCCTAGAATATTGAATACTATTCAAATTTGATTTTCAAAAAAAAAATTTGATTGTAGTTGAACAATAGTAAATATGACCAAATCGTCTTTAGAAGGCAAGAATTAGAAATAATTACCAAAAGATATTTTAAAATTTAGAGAAAATACATTTTAAATTAGAAAAATATTGAGAGCAATAAAAATAATTTTTGAAATTTTCCTAGGAATTATTTGAAATTTTTGTGAAAATGACCAAAATGTCTCCAATTAACTATGTAAGCTTAACTAGTGTCATTCCAATTTAGAAAATTTCTAGAAAATTATGTAGACTATTTTTTAAGTGTAGAAAAATTCTGTGTAATTATTTTACTAGTTTAAAAACTAATTTGAAATAAATTTAAATAATTTAACATAGTTACAGTTAATTAATTGGAAAAGCATAAAAATGCCCTTAGGCCCTTTGTGTTAAATTCAGCCAACTCAACCTAACCCAACCCTTTTGGTTTAATTTAATTAACCTTTGCCATTTACCTTAATCACACATTTTTGTAAAACTTGGCTAAATCTTGACCACTTGTTTTTACTTAAGTTTTGTGATCAAAAACTCATCCCTCTTCTCTTTCTTTCCTATGCCAAATCACTCCCCATCTCCACCTTTATCATTTTTTTTTTCATTTTCTTTTCAAATATTCGAGGCATAGCTTAGGGTTTAAGGAGCTTGGTACTTGGCCTGTCATTTTTCGCCATTAGAGCTTGCTTGGAGCTTATGGAGCCAACTTCTTCCCTCTTTGTGTATAACCGCAATTTTGCTTGGTAAAGGGGGAGGGGTGTTTAATCTTGTTTTTATGTTGTAAAATGGTTCAAAGGGAGTGGGATTGGTCCCCTAGATAGCACTCAATTATGCTTGATTCATTTTGAGCTTAATAATGTGTTGGTGATCCATATTGATGTTTGAATTTCATGGGGGCTGTTTTGCTTTCTTTAAATTGTCCTCGGATGATACAAATTGATATGTTTGTGATAAATTAGTTGATGGATGAATATGTATTCCTTAGGTGGTTTAAAATTTTCAATTCTTGGTATGGTGTTATTGTTGGAAGCCAATGACCATTTTGGTCTTATGATGACTAAATGTGTTTTAATTTCTATACAACTGCTATGTTGGAAGATTAGACTTGATATGGTAACATAATAGAGTTTATGGCATAAACTTAAGTGGCTAGGTGAGAAAACTAAGAAATTAAATTGGTATAACTAATTATGACTTGAATTGAGTAGTTAGAGTGATGAAAATTTGCTTGTTTTGACTTGTATTGGTCACGACCATTAGGGAGTTTAGATGCCTTGGATGAATTTTAATTTTTATGAATACCATAGGCTAAAGATTGTGAGCTTAGAATGCCAATTTAATTTAGTTTAGATTGTGAATTAATGTAAGTTAGGAGTTGGGTCTTAATGAGCTAATGAACTAGTAATTGTGAGACTTGAATCATAGGACTTAAATTAAATAAAATTGTCCTTCCTGAACCACCAATATGCCACGGTTTTTAGAGGACTAAGGTGAGGAGAGTAATTTAGATTAGTTAGAATAATCACCTAAACACTATCTAAGTGTTAAGATAACAAAGTTTACAATTAATGAAACTTAGCCTTTTTTAGCTTTGGAAACTAATTTGCCCACTAGCTTAGGCATAAGATTTTATTTTTCACATGTTCCATTAATAACTAATGCTAAGATAAGTAAAAAGAATTAAGTGTTTGAAATTGATTAAGGAAGGAAGTAGAATAGACTAAATTGACTAATTAGTAGCTTTTAAAGTTTAGATACAATAGAACTTGAGACAATCAATAGAATTAATGACTTAGAATCATGTTTGCATTTAGTAAAGTTAGTGAAGTTCAAAGATTAATAAAAAATATAAAGAATAGAAAAAAAATCCATAATTAACTTATAAAATAATTATTAGACACTTTAAATTCTTGGAACTTGGATGACAAAAGCTTAATTAAAAAACTAAAATACTAGTAATTTTATTAAGTAAGTTCTTGAACTTTAAATAATTAGAATTGAACTTAAAGAAATTTAGAAAAGCAATTCAATATGTGATTTGTCATGAAGGTACGAATTTATGTAAAAATTGAATTGTGATGATGAGCTTTTTAGTCTCTATGAATTCGACCATATTGATTGCTAATGGTTAACATGTGGATTGGTTATTGAATATGTATAATATATGATTGGTTTAAAATATATAATGTTGTTGAGATCGACCTTGATATTTGATTATCATACCTTAGAGAAAAATATGAGGGAAAGTAATAAAATACAGAGAAAAATTTGCTAAAATTTTTGGAGGAAATATGAAATACTAGGATAAATGCCTTAAAACTTGAGTATGATCATGCATCATATGCATTTGTTGAGAAAGACCTAGGAAGATACACTTTGGTACGCTAAGGGATGTTAATAGGGACTCAAAGGTAGTCTTTAGGATCTTAAGGTCAGGCTAGCAACGTAATGACCCACTACCGCTACAGCCCCCTTGTGGAATTGCTCGTCTACCTATCCCCCAGGTCCTAAATGCAATGACCCCCACTGACCTTTCTAACACTAGGTTGGAGGTTCGCTTGAGCCTCAGTTCTTGTCAACCAACCAACTTATGTGCATGCTTATAACGTAATCGCCACTGCGGACTCATGCATAAATGCATGTACTATACCATCAACCATCAAACCAACACCCACAATTTAACAAAGTTCAACAACAACACCATGTGGACTCAATTCAACACCATACATGGTTAACAACCATTCAACAACTCTATGTAGGTCAATTTAGCACCATACATCATCAACAGGTAAGGCCCTATCCAAGCAGCCTATACCATATTGGAGTCTCAAAACAACTTCATTTACAACAAGTGGAGGTCCTATCTAAGCAACATTCCACTTAAACCGCATACTCAACATTTTACAACAACTCAGACCAAGAATCATCCGTTTTAAACCATTTGAACATGGATTTAAAACTCAGCTGGGACAACAAATTGCCTAACCAACTCGCTCAGCAACCCATTTACTCGCTTAGCGAAGGCCTTCTTAGAAAAAGTCTATTTCCCTCCATGAAGGTTCTCGCTTAGGGACCATAAGTTTTACTCAGAGCACCCTTTTTTGTTTTCAGAGACTTTTGCTCAGCAATAATTAGGATTGTTTAGTGAATTAGTTCTAGAGGTTTCCACAAATTTTTAACATAGGATTCGCTTAATGAGCATCATTCTTGCTCAGTGACCAACTACTCCAAAGTACAACATATTTCACAAAAATTCCTCTCGCTAAGCGAACACATTACTCGCTTAATATGGGGCGTGCTACAGAGAGCACCAAAATTTCTAAAATAAGAAATTGTTAAACAAACCACTTCTAGACACTTTGGAATGCCTGCACTCACTCAATGAATCACCTACTTGCTTAGCAAACTATTTTCTGGAAGATTTCTTGATTCATATGAATACTCGCTCTGTGAGTTAAATACTCGTTCAGCGAACAACGTCATTTCTCCCAATCACAATAAGGTCAAGAACACTCGCTTAACGATATCATGTCGCTTAGCGAAGTTCAAGGCCGAGAGCCTCACTCCATTCTCAAGGGACATTCCTACTTAGCAATACCCCATGTTGCTCACTGACAACTCAAAATTAGACCCAGAGATTTTCTTCGAAAAACCCAAAAATCCAAACTTTATCCCTACCTATGCTCAAAACCACTCAACAGATTCAAAACAACATCATTTTACAACCACCAAACATATATCCATCACATTTTGTACCTCATTACAATACATCAATCAAAATCATCAGATTTATCACTAAACCCATTTTTCACCAAAGTTTCACAACTCATATAAATCGCCTATTCAGCTCAATCCAAAGCAACAACGTCCATAGATCAGTAAATCAATAAGTGCAAGCTTCCTTTACCTCTTAGAGCTTCCAAAATTTGAATTTTTGTGGAAGAGGAGAGTGAAAGGGAGAGAATCATAGAACCAAACTCTTTGAAGAAATAAATTCTTCTCACAACACAAGGAAATAGGACAAGTTTTGAAATCTTGCTCTTCACTTAGGATTTCAGAGGTAAGTTGAGAGAGTTTGAGAGTGTTTTGGTTTTTAACATCAAAAGGAGAGGGAAGGGAGGGTTTTTATGTCTTACAAAGGCTCCTAGGCCTTAAAAGGGGTTTTTATGTCCTTGAGACCCAAAATGGTCTAACACTAATGTTCACTCACCAACCCATACAAACACCGTTAATAGGGACATTTGGCTCAAGTAACATTTTTTTTTTCTCAATTTGCATAATTTAGACCAAAATTCCAAGACAACACAACATGAAACAACTAACACATAACCACATTTATTTATCACATTTTAATTACAAAAATCTAAATTTAATTTCCATTTTTCAATTATTAAATCACTAAATCACACATTATGAAAACACTGGGGTTACAAGCAACCTAAAACCGAGAGAATCATATAAATTGACTTGATAACCCTGACAATTACTATGCATCTCTAGGATTGGTTGAGAGTATTCTTTCATGAAAAGGCCTTGGTGTGGCCTAGTTCTCAAGAAAAATTGTTGATGGTACTATCATGGAAAGGAATATATACTCCTAAACACTACCCAAAGTTATTGATTTCTTGACAAAGAACATTAAGAGGTGAATGGGCTCACATGCATGAGTCACAGATAACTTAGATGAACCTATAGGAACCCTTACATATCATTTTCTAGATGATTACTGCTTATGATTACTTTGTCTTGTGTTTGTGAGTAGTGATTTATCGATTAAATCACCTCACTCCTTCTTTTCTTTTCTTTTCGTTGTAATTGTATGTACATATAACGACATTATGGACAGCAGCTGGTAGTGATAGCAAACATTCCTATCATAGGAAGGCTCACTTTACAGTTTATCAATAATGGTCATTAGACTTACGATGACTATTTCGAGGAGGATACCTTCCACATACTAGTCATATTTTTCTTTTTGTCTGTTGATCCACTGATATGGACACAACTTCTTGTTCTTACCATTCCTTTAGTGCTAACATTTCCCCCAGCTCCCACATATGTCAAAGCTTCTTCCATCCCCACATTCGTCCTAGGATTTAGTACTTTTAGACCCTTCTATTGAGGATGCACAGATAGTCCCAATGGTGCGTTGTTATAAGTTTGCTTGGTCTTTAAGTCCTCTATCTTATGTACCTGGAGTGGAGTATCATCTCTTAGATGATGACTTTGATACTGTCTATGATACTGATGGGGAGGACATTGTTGTAGCTGAGGATTCAGATGGGGATCCACCAAAGGGATCTCAATAAATGTTTAGGGCCTTGTGCATAGTGATAGGATAAGGGAGGGGTTGTGCATAGTTAGTTGATTGCTTTGACTAGGAATTTTTGTTTTGATGTATATATTTTGGCTTAGATCATGACGTTTTTATTTGTATATACCCCTAATGTTAGCTTAGTAGAGACACTTTTTGGAAAACTTTATTACTGATATTGGGTTATATCTTATGATTTTTACAATACCATGTATAATTGATATTTTGGATGTATGGCACTATGCTTTTGATTATGTATATATGTGATATTTCGGATGTATGGCATCCTCATCCTAATTTTACTTTGGGTTCTTTGGTGTGCTAGGAATAGGGCAATGTTCGAGAATATTGTCACGCCCTTAGGATCTTTAATGGCCTAGACTAAAGCCTTTACTCAGTAAATTTTTGTGGCATCTTGCAGTCCTAACACAACCACCTTTTTCAATAGTGGTTCATGCTTGGTTTCTTTGTGGTGCCCAAATGAAGGAGCAATTGTAGTTAATGTTGATGAGATTTACTTAGTACTTTTGTAGTTCTAGCTTTGGGGAATTGATAAGGGACTATCAATGATTGTTCTTGTTTAGGTTATATGGCAACATGGGCCATTCCTTTGTCCTACAAGGAGATTATGATTGTTATATTACGGAGTCAAGCTCAACTGGGAAGTCGGTCATAGAAAAATATTTATATTCTCTAATTCTACTTTAACTATTAAGCTTACGATGGACAAGATCTAGGTTCATCATAGGTATAGTAATTAGATTGCCACAATTAGGGGTGTTCATGGGACGGGTTAGGACGGGTTATATATGTCCCTAACCCGTCCCTAAATTTTAACCGGGCTAATTTTGTAGACCCGAACCCGATCCTCAACCTGATAACACACGAGTTTAACGAAGACCGGGCCCAAGTAAGACAACATCAGGTTGACTTGAAGTGTGAACTAAAAGTTTATATAGTGCTCATTAACCATGGTGAGAAGTTCAAGACATAAACTTAATACACATTACACATTATTAGAAAATCAAATTTCATAGTCGAGGAGTGGAGGGAAGAGGAAGGCACATTACATTATTAGAAATCTACACTGCACGTGATAAAGTTTTTTCTTTGTGTAGATTATATTATTCTGTATAACAAAAAAATGTGTAAACTCCAAAGAAAATGAAATTACATTCATGTTTTGCTTTATAAGAAATTCAGTTCATAAAGAGTGAGAGTATTAGACATTCTAAAGAGGAAATATCTCGTAGATTTTTTTTTGAGGGGGGTGTTAAGGGGTTATCTCTTATAGAATTTTTTTTAACATCGCATATCACATTTTTTTTGTTTTTTCAAACCTACTAACTTTCTGTGCACCTTGGGCTATTAAGGGAAAGTCGCAGGGGCAATTCTAAAATCTAGAAAAGCAAATCATCCATTTTGAGCTTAACTTTAGTGAGTTGCAATAGCAATATTAAACTTTAAGTAAGCAAATAATTCATTTTTGTTTCTATTACGCTAGAGTAATGGAAATGCCATCAACAGTAAGTGGATTATATTATTCTAAATTATCCCTTTGTAAATCTTGGAAAATTGATAGCAAAACGACGAAGTATTTACCAAAATGTAATGATAATAATAATAAATAATAATAATAATAATAATCGGGCCGGACCGGGTGACCCGAAGTTCAACCCGAACCCGTCCCAACCCGAAGCCGAGTTTTGGATTGTCTTGACTTTCTTGTCCCTTTTTCCTTTTGGAGACCGGGTCAAACCCGGCTTGAAGCCTTCGGTCCAGGACGGGTTGTCAGGCTGGACCAGGTCTTGTACACCCCTAGCCACAATCAAGAGTCTATTGTCTAGGGACTGGGATTGCAATATTCACCATATGCTAAGGGAAGGTAACCACTATGTTGGGTTTTTGGCAAAGTTGGGTGCCAAAATAGGTGTTGTGTTGGTGTGTCTGGACATGCCTCCAAGCGAGATGATGAGAATCCTTCTAGCTAATTAAATGGGGATACAATACATTCGTTTTTAGTTGTATTTTTTTTATTTTTGTTTTTTCTTATTTTTGATTTTTTCCAGTCTTGTATCAAAAAAAAGTTCGGTTTAAATTATATTGACTTGATTTTTAAAATTAAATTCGAAATCTGATCTAATTCAATAATTTTTTTTTTCAGTTTTTAATTTATTCGTTTTTCAATTTATTTGATTTGATTTTTTAAATTATTTTTTTGAGTTTTATTGGATTAAATTGGTTTATGAATACTCCAAATTAACATGTGTGATCAATGAAATAAATCAAAACTTTTTGTTCAGTGTGCGATATCGTAACTCAAATTTATGGTTTAAAAAACTCACAAAATGAAGGCTAACTTATTTACCACTAACGGTTTGGTTGGAAAACGAAGAATAACAACGGTTAAAAAGAAGGGCGGTGCGGGTCCCACCGTATTGGTGCCACCTGTCGCCAATTAATTGGATAGCAACCCCGATTTTCCATTTACCCACTTTACCCCCAACAACTCTTCTCACACCCTCTTCCCCTTTGAAACACTTCCCGAATTGCGAGAAACGGCCCAGCCTCGGATCCGAAGCACCCAGCTTCTCCCTCCGAACCTGCCCCTCTCTTGTTCGTTGAAATTTTCACTCACTATTTCGATCACTCTTTTTTATCTGTCCGAGCGAGCACGAACGAACGCGCCCCTTCCCCCAAACGCTGTTGCTGCTGCTGCAAACCCTAAACAAACGCTCGCGTTTCGAGGATCAGCTTTGTGCTTCAACGGAGCCTTCTCAATGTCACTGTGAGTTCGCGCCCTCTCTTTCTATCTCTAGAAACCCTAGCTCCCTCTTTCTCTCTCTCTCTCTCTAAAAAAAAAAGAAAAGAAAAAAAAAGACGAAGCGAATCTGCGCGTGCGTGTGTGCAATCTCCGAAGCTCATTCAATTGTTTTGCGCGGTGTCGTCGATTCGAATGCTGCTTGCGAAATGGAATTGCGCACGTGCTTCCGATCTTGCGTGTTGTCGCGCGAATGCGTGTTTTCGCGTTTGGTTTGGGCTCAGCTGGAGCTGGAGCTTGCGGAAGAATTGAAACGAAACGAAACGAAAATACTGTTTGTGTATTTTGCCTCTTTCCGTTTCAAGAAGAGCTGCAACGAAAGAAAGAAAATTAAATTCGGTTTTGGTGACTTGTTCGTGTTTGATTAGATTTTGGTTTTGGCGCTTGATTCTTCTTCACTGTTTCCCAGTGTTTGTTTGGTTGCCGTGAATTCTTGGCATCCCTCAGAAGTCGGTTCGAGATAAGGCTCTGTTTGGATAAGGAATTCTGAGGAGGGAGGAGAGTTAGAAATATTTTGTGTCTGTGATGAAGTGCTTTTTTTAATGCTTAATTTACATAGGAGTTTTGAAAATTCTATAGGATATTTATTGGATATATTTTTTCCCCGCTCAAATTGGAGAATTTGAAATGACAAATTTAGATGTTAAGTTCTTGATATCCATGCTTCTCTCTCTCTCTCCTCCCAGACTCCATTGTTCGGTACAATATTGGTACAACATAGAAAATAGGGTTCAAAGAAGGTCTTTGAATACAATATTGGTGCAACTTCGGTCACTTGGTCTAGTTAACTGAGAATGGCTCGGTCAGTACTTCAATGGCATGAAATGATTGCGTGGACCTATTGAAAAATTGTGTGATTATTCTACATGTATTGGGGGGTTATTGGTTTGCCGTAGCTTCAAAACTAAGTCAGGAGATGTGGTCAAGTAAAGTCGTGCTGATTTCTAACCTCAGTGAACCTTCTAATCATTAGCACCCTTAGATAAAATGAATAAAATATGAAAATGTTTTACATGCACACTCGCACACGCATACATACGTGTATGTAAAACTAATCGGTATGTCTTTTTATTTAACATGAGTGAAAAAAGATAGCTTCAGGACAGTACTCAATCTTGGATATTACCATAATCATGGATTTTATTTATATAACCGTGAATGGTTAAGATTAAAACTATTAAGTCGTGTGATTTTTTAAAGTGGTCATGTTAACATTAAATAACTTTTAATCTTGATCATTCATGTGTGGTTGGACTAGGAGAGAGAATTTTCATATTCATATGCTGAACATATAAACTTCTACCTCATCCTTCATTTTCTTGTGTTGGCAATCTGAGTTGTGTAAAAATTTATGTAAGTAGACTATAACTAGTTAATTTGAGGTTAGTTGTTAAAATTAGGTTTTGTGCTTAAAATTCTATACTTTTGGATACCACATAAATCAGGTAGGTATGAACGGAGATGATGGATGCTTTTGGTGAATATCTTTTTATATCTGCAGTTAATTTGTATGTGTGTATATGCAGTACAAAAGGGGAAAATGTTGAGACTACTGATGATTTGAAGTTTTTGGATACTCCTTGAGGTGTTAACTGGTTATGAGTTTGCAATGAATTACAGCTTTGATTTTTCTATTTGCAGAATAATTGCGTGGTAGGCTGGTACCACAAATGTGATGTATTTATCAACTGTCTTAAGGATAGTTAGTTGCAGGAATAGTTAAGTACTAGTGGGATGTCAGATGTCAGTATGAAATAACACAGATAACAAGACTGAATGCCCACTAGAGCAACACAAGCTGCAAATAGGGTGTGCAAAATAGAAACATGGCTGTGGGATTCATTTTGGAAAGCTAATTTTGCACCTTATATTGCTGGCTTGTGAGATGTCATTGTTGCACAAAATCCTCTGTACTCTTCATTGTGCATTAAGGATGTTGTGGTCCAATATCATAACCCTTGTATTTTGTTATCTCAGAATAAAACAATACTGTAAATGACATGATGCATTTGGTTTATAGTGCCCAAGTATGGCATTTATGTGACATGTCTATTAGTGTTATCCTGTCATCTTTACACAATTATTCTGGTAGTTAATTTACACCAAATGGATTTTTACTTGCAGGGATTTTTAAATAAGTTCAAGGGTTAAATGGTAGTTGCTCAGAGGTGTGTTTTTGGACAGCATCATACTTGGAGAAACTTTTCTTGATCTTCCAGCTATGTAGTTTGTCAAATATTTTAAACTTTTTTCCTTGATCAACTTGACCTTCATATAAATAGTTGTCTGCTGAAAATTTGTGGGCTGGATTATCTATGCCTGGAAACGAAGTAGGAGACAGGGTCCATAATTTTTTTGGTCAAGAGAACCTGTCCCAGGGACAATATCATTCTCAGGTGGTTGATGGGAACTGGCCAGGACTAAGCAACAATTTGTGGGCTGGTAGCCAGAGACCAACTGGTGTGCCTTTTTTTTCCAATTTGAAGAATTTTAATCAACAGCAATCTGGTAAAGGTTCTACAAACTTTTATTTTTTAATTTCAATTCATTTATTGATGATAATTTTTTTCACTTGTATTATCCATTTTTGTACCTTTATCTTGGTTTTAAATAACTAAACTGTGGTGTTGAAATTTAACTTTGTTATGTGCTTTGGGGTTGTTTTTATTAAATACTAATCATACTGCCTTTCCTGGCACAAAGATCCTGAGCTGGGACACACAAGCTCTCCACATTTGCGACATGGTTTGAACCTATCTCAGTCTAGTTTGAGGCCTGAGTCTGGCAGAAATCTGCTGCCAAACCAACAATCAGCTGTGAATGGCTATATACAGGGACAACAGGTTTTTCAGACCAGGCAGAATGAAGCTAACATTTTGGGAGTGGACACAGAATCTGATTGGCATAGTCTGTCAAGAGGAATACCAAGGCTGGAGTCACAAGGGAGTGGTCTTGAACTCTATAAGAAAAACTTGGCTAGGAATGATGCTGCTGAATCTCCTGTCAATTTTGATTTTTTTGGAGGTCAACAGCAGATAGGTGGACGGCATGGTGGGATGCTTCAACCTTTACCTAGACAGCAGTCAGGAATAAATGAAATGCATCTATTACAGCAGCAAGCAGTACTTAACCAGATGCAAGAACTTCAGAGGCAGCAACAATTTCATCAATTAGAAGCGAAGCAACAGAACTCTATGACTCCAGCTTCTTCCATTTCAAAACAGGCAGTTGCAAGCCATTCTGCATCTCTCATCAGTGGCATTCCCATTAATGAAACATCTAACCTTATATGGCAGCCTGAAGTTATACCAACTAATGCTAATTGGCTCCAGCATGGTGCCACTCCAGTTCTGCATGGGTCCTCTAATGGACTTATGTTATCCCCCGAACAAGGACAGGCATTGCGCTTGATGGGTTTGGTTCCTAAGCAGGGTGATCAGTCTCTTTATGGGGTCCCAATTTCTGGTTCAAGAGGCACTCCTAACCTGTATTCTCATGTTCAAGCAGAGAAGCCTGCAGTGCCTCAGGTTTCTATCCCTCACCAGTATTCTCATGTTCCTGGGGACAAACCTGCACTGCAGCAGATATCAATTGGTGATAATTCCTTTTCTCCTCATCAATATGCTGCGTTTTCAGACCAAATTAACACAAATGATGGGACTTCAGTTTCAGGGCAGGATATTCAAGGAAAAAATATGTTTGGTTCTACTATTCACAGTATAAATAGTGGACTGAATATGGAGAACTTGCAGCAAGTGAATTCTGAGCCAAGAATTGTACCAATGCAAGATTTTCATGGGAGACAAGAACTAGCTGGATCTTTGGAGATGTCGCAGGACAATATGCTAGTGCAGGCCCCTTCACAGAACATGGCTACCTTAGATCCAACTGAAGAGAAGATTTTGTTTGGTTCAGATGACAACCTGTGGGATGGATTTGGCAGGCATGCAGGTGGTTTCAATATGCTGGATGGTACAGATAGTTTTGGTGGGTTTCCAACTATTCAGAGCGGGAGTTGGAGTGCTCTTATGCAGTCTGCTGTAGCAGAAACTTCTAGTAGTGACATAGGCAAACAAGAGGAGTTGAGTGGTCCAAGTTTCAGGAATATGGGGCGGTCATCTGGAAATGAGTGGCCTTCAACTATTGATAGCAGCAAACAGCAATCTGTTTGGACTGACAGCAACTTGCAATCAGCATCCAGCATAAATTCAAGACCTTTTCTTCGGCCTAATGATGTTTGTAGGCCGAATGCCACTGAAAATTATTCTGGTGTTTCTGGGTTTCATCAGTCAGGCTCTGATACTTTGCATGAACAGCATGACAGGTTACAGAACAATTCTCAGAGATCAATTCCACAGTTTTTAGAAAGAGGCAAATGGTTAGATTGCAGTCCTCAGCAAAAACAACTTGCGGAAGGGGGTCATATATATGGAAATGCTGCTAACTCTTCAGGTTTAGAAAAAAACATATTGTTAGGGAATAGTAGTGGTGATCCTTTCAATAAATCTAATGGATGGGATATTATGAAATCGCCACCATTTGATAGGAGTTCAAATTTCAAAACCCATGAAAATGAAAACTTATTGCAGCCCCTTAACGAGAAAGCCATGCATGAGATGGGCCAGGTTCCTGCTATGTGGGAGCCTGATTCTGATACTAATTCATCTGTTGGAATGGAACATGTGAAGTCTGCAGGTAATATGCTGGTTTGTGGGGAAGATTCTGGTACAAATGGTATTGCTCAATTGCCAAATTCAGGCACTCCATGGTTCAGCCGGCAAAGCAGCAAGCAGCTCCCTAACGTTGATGTATGGAGGGCTGCAGAGTCAGCGGGGAGCTATAGAAGAAATGAAGGTCCAGGAAAGTATAAGCATCATATGGAGAAGAACCCCTTAGTTTTGGAATCATCAAAGAATGGAAAGGTAGATGGTGAGACGCATGATTTGGAGAACTCTAACAAAAAGGAAAAGTCAGCAAATGGTCTTGGCTCTAATCCTTCCCTTCCTAGAGCTGGTGGTATGAGAGAAAATACCAGTTTTGATGGCAATAATTTGCATAGTCCACAGTTATCTGGTCAGGGAAATCGAAGACCTCCTGTAACTCGTAAATTTCAGTATCACCCAATGGGCGATCTGGGTGTTGAAGTGGAACCTTATGGAAACAAACATGTTATAAATTCACAGCCTATGCCCCAGCAACCCTTTGGAGGACTTAAAGGTCAGGACCAAAGCTATCTTGGACAGTCAAAATTTGATCATTCTGACAGGAATTTTAATGAAATGAATAAGGTAATTTGTAAGTTACCTCGTTATATACTTTTATGCAAGTGCCCTATTATTTGCTTAAAATTTCCTGTCTTGAAGAATCTAAAGTTGTTCATATCCTTTACATTGTGACTGAAGCATGCACCTGATTTTCAGGGTGACTCAAAAAGCTTGGATAATAATGCTTCAAAAAGTACACTCCCTGGTCAAATGTCAAAAAAATTAACCTCATTGGATAGAAGTGTTGGGAATTATGCCTCACAGAAGACTGCTTCACCCAGGTAGTTGAATTTAAAAATTTTCTTCATGCTTTAGTTTTAAACGTATATTGTTGAAATATTCTGCTTTTTGTCATGAAAGGTAACCAAGGCATGCATTCTTTTTACTTCTTCATGTGCTAAACATCTGGTCTAATTGGTGCTGATACCTGTTTTACATGTTCTCTTTCTTTCCTTTGCCTACTATATACTCTTGCATGACTTTTGTGATGACCCTAGGTCAATTGTTTGCTTTAATTTGTTAAAACTATTGTAGTCAAAGTATTATTGAGCTTCTCTGTAAAGTGGACCAGTCAAGGGGTTATGGCATTGTTACAAACCCAAGTCTTTCTAACTGCCATTTATCTTCCAGGGTGCCTGAAACTGAATCTTCTGATGGATCTGTTGTACATCCTCAGCAGAATCAGAGTTATTTGTCTCAGGGCTTTGGTTTACAATTGGCTCCTCCTACTCAAAGGCTTCCTGTGGTATCTTCTCGTGGCTCATTGGAGACAGATCATACCACACCACATGTGTCTGAGACAAGGGATAAGGACCATACATGGTTGGGTACTAATCAAACTTTACCTTCTCGAGATCCATCTCATGGGGAGCTTAGGAGTAATATTTCTAGCACTGCAGGACATATTTTTGATAAGGCCTCACAATACGGTATGCTGGGAAACATTCCACAGGCTTTTACATCTGGCCTTCCTTTCTCCAGAATCCATACTCAAAATCAGAATTTGACAAATCTTGGTGGACAAGTAGCAAATACTCAATCTGCTAATGTAAATTTCACTGCTTCCATGAATCAGACAGATGAATTTTGTGAAAAGGCTCAAACTAGCCAATCTGAATTGGCTTCTGCTCAGGACATGTCCCAGCTGAGTGGTATAGACCAAGATCGTCTGAGAGATCCTGCCATCCAAAATTTGACAGCAGAGGCTGGCACTCAGCCTTCTGTTACATTTAGTGCATCTCCACATGGCACCCCTTCAAAAGTTATGCACAATGTATGGACCAGTGTTTCTAGCAAGCAACATCTTAATGCTTCAAGGTTTCTATCCCAGCCCCAACAAATTTATGATTGTGAAATGACAACTGGGTCACAGAAGCCAGGTGATGAGGGTTTGGAGAAAGATGGTAACGATCTTTCTGGTACTGGTCCATGTTCTGCTTACTCCAATAGTTCTGTGGGAAATTCGCTTAAAGAAATCTCTCTGCAGCAGACGTTGCCTGAGAGTTTTGTTGCTGCTGAAGAGGCTGCAGGTGCATCACACCTGAAGGAACCTTTTGGGAAGCATATGTTTGATGCATCTCAACCTAGTCCAGCTGCTACCTCCAGAGATATTGAGGCTTTTGGCCGATCTTTAAGGCCAAACGTTGTTTTGCATCATAATTTCTCTTTGTTGGATCAAGTTCAATCCATGAGAAATGTGGAGACTGATCCTAGTAATCGGGATGTCAAGAGATTGAAGGTTTCTGATAATGTGGTGGACAAACAGCTGGTAGATTCAAACCATGGGCAACAGTTGTCATATGGATATGATAATGTGGTCAAAGATGGGTCAGGTAATAATTCCATGCCATCTTCAGATCCTAATATGCTAAGCTTTTCAACAAAGCCACTTGATGGACAGGACACACATGCATCTTCTCAAGAGGAGGTTGGTTATGGTCAGAAAAATGCTCTTAATGTCTCTGACAATAATAAAGCAACTTCTGTTAACAGTGATTATTCTCTGGTAAATCCTCAGATGGCACCATCATGGTTTGAGCGATATGGAACTTTAAAGAATGGTAAGATGTTGCCAATGTATAATGTACAGAAGATGACTGCTTCTAAGATTATGGACCAGCCTTTCACTGTACCAAACCAATCAGACAGTTTGCGTTTTCATAATTCAATAGAGCAAATTAACAGTGTCAGTGATGCTCACCTAAATAATGCTAGGCAAAGTACAATGCCTGCTTCAGTCGCAAGTGAGCATGTAGATTCTCAGTTATCGGCTCCTGCTGTTGAGCATGACTTACTTATTATGAGACCGAAGAAGCGAAAAAGTGCCACATCTGAACTCCTACCATGGCATAAAGAACTGTTACAGGGTTCTGAAAGGCTTCGAGATATCAGGTGGTTGACAAAACTAAGTGATTTAATGCTCTTATTTTTTGTTGTTGCTATTGTTGGGGTAGGAAAAGATCCTGTGTCTGTGTCACCAGTTGATATTATGTTGTTTCAATTGTTTTGAAAAAAAAAACCTCATGTTTTCAGTGTCAGTGTGACTATTTTAATATTGTTTTATGTTTATCATTATATCAAGTATTTGTTCTCCTATAACTTAAATTTCTTATTGTTTGGCAGTGCGGCAGAATTAGACTGGGCTCGAAGTGCAAATAGACTGATTGAGAAGGTTTGTATAATTAAACCGATCTACACATAAATCTATAATTCTATAATTAATGAGTTCACTTTACTCTGTATAATTAAAGGTTGAAGACAATGTGGAGATAGTTGAAGATTTGTCAGCAGTGGCGAAGTCAAAAAGAAGACTTGTCTTGACTACACAGCTTATGCAGCAACTACTTAGCCCTCCTCCAGCTGCAGTTCTTGTAGCAGATGTGAAGCTGCATCATGAGAGTGTGGTCTACTCCGTTGCCAGATTAGCATTAGGAGAAGCATGCAGTTCAATCTCATGGTCCAGATGTGATACACTTTTGCCTCCTGGCGACAAGAACCTGTAAGCCCCCACCCCCCGAAAAATGTATGTTTGCATGTCGTAATTGTCAATAGCACCAAATAGCGGTGCTATCACGGAGTGCCTGGAGCTTGCTACAAAAATTGAATAGTGTCGCAGTTTGTAGCAGTGGCTGCGACGGCAGACAAAATTGCTGCTGGAGCGGGCACTATTGGAGTGGGTTACAAAAAACCTATTTTAACCATGAAACAGCGTCATTTAGGCCTGTTATAGGGGGTCAAAACAGGATTTCCCCCATCCTTTGAATCAGAACTGAAACTCTACTTCCTCAGTCACTTGCGCACTCTTACGAAGTAGCACCCACTGTTCTCCTTTCTGACAAACACACCCTTCGACAGCGACATTTCTGGCATTTTCTAGCCACCTATGACAGTTTTTGGCCATCCCCAACCTCAGTCTCTCTATTCCATTGTTTCCAATCATCCCTGAGACCTCAGCGGCCATTTTCTGGAGAACCTGTCACTGTTTCTGGCCAACCACGACCTTGCTCTGTTCTGTCCGTTTTTTTAATTTCTCAATTACAAGTCTTTCATCTCACTGTCATGTTCTGTCTTCTAAGTTTTACCCTTTAATTTTTTTATTCTAATTGGTTAAAATAGAATCCATTGTTCCTGCTACCTGCTATCCCGCTGTAGCATTTTCAGGATCTGCCACTCCGCACTGCTATTTGGGATTGACAACTATGATGTATGTATAAGGGATCTGTGTTTACATTGGTGTGTCAAAATCACTCTAATAACTTTGTACTTCATAATTTATCCGAAAATTTACTGTCGGATTGAAAGTTCCTTAATATATAGATCATAAATGTAAATCTTACATTAATCCAAAATTTAGTACTTCATTGATATACATAAAATTAACATGATATATACCTTCGAAATATATGAAAATAAGAAGTATTTGATTATGTTCTTGTTCAATTTTTATAATATTTGACAATTGAGACAAACAATCAATGTAATGAATTGTTATAATTCAATAGTTGGATTGATAAAATCATATTCTAATATAAAGTCATTGAATGAAGCGCTAATATTAAGTCTTATGCTGTTGTAAACCGATTCCTTCTCTGTAATCTGTATTACATTCTGCTTCATGTAACAATTAACATTTTTGAGTGATATGTTCTGTAGGCTGCCTGAGAAGTGTAAATCATCCGATAAAATTGATCATTACATTTTGAAAGTTACAGACTTTGTTGGTAGAGCAAGGAAACTGGAAGATGATGTATTGAGGTACTATCATAGTATATAGTTTTATTCTTTATATCCATTATTTTATTTTCTTCATTGGGTGTCTGGTCTATACAAGTTAAAAATTTGATACACAGGCTCATGTGTCTGTATGCATGCAAATATGAACAGGTGCTTTGGTATTGATATCTTGAAGGTTGACATAGATTTGTATTATTTCTTATGTGGTATTTGACAAATTTAAGTTGTTTTGTCTTGGTTGGTTACTTTCCTTTTGCTTCTCTAAATGGGGCTCACATGTTCAATTGACTCAACTACTCATGAGATATAGATATGGGCTTTGCTTGTGTATAAGCGGCTTCCTTAGCAAATTTAGGTTAGAATTTGTGTACTATTTGTTTGGATAGAATCAAAAAGTGTGTTTATAAGGGGAAAAAGGGTTCTGCTTTTGATGTTGCTATTGTAGCTCTTTTCAAATGCTGAACCGAAATAGGTGATTAATTATAAAGATTAAAGAGTTGGGTAAGTGGTTACTTTGTTAGCAGAATTTGTATAACCCTCTGATTGAGCAATGATAGATGTGACAAACATATAATTGATATATGTTGAGATTAAGTAGCACTTGAATGAAGATCACTGAATTGAAAATGTGAAAATCCTCCACACCAATTTGTTGAAAGTAGAATGATATTACTTGAGAAAGTTTTAGGGATTATGAGAATGAATTTTCTGCATAGCTTGAGTGAGTTATTCAGCTGATCTAGTATTTATATACACTTAGGCAATGATTACAATTTTGTTTTACTGGCAGATTAATGATGATTCTAGTTTTTAAGTTCATGCTTGGTATATTCTAGGTACAG
The DNA here is from genome assembly GCA_004329165.1 of Spatholobus suberectus. Lineage (NCBI taxonomy): Eukaryota > Viridiplantae > Streptophyta > Magnoliopsida > Fabales > Fabaceae > Spatholobus > Spatholobus suberectus. The sequence continues at coordinate 58,232,468 of CM014729.1, forward strand.
TAATAGTTTTGTACGTGAATCTGAATTAGTTGTTACAAATTCCAATAGGCATTTAACTACTAATTCCAACACTCCCTCGAGCTGGAGTATATAAGTCAAATGCTCCAAGCTTGGAACAATTATATTGAATTCTTGGTCCTCTTAGAGATTTTATAAAGATGTTTACTAGTTAGTTATTAGAGCTAAAAAATTTGATGATGACTTCTTGAGAGAGAACTTTCTCCCTAACAAAATGACGATCAATTTCAATATGTTTAGTTCATTCATGGAATGGAACATCAGATTGGAAGCTATATGAAAAGCTGTTCGATTATCACTACATAATTTCATTTTCCTAAGTATCTCCAAGCTTCAATTCTTGAAGTTGTTTAATCCAAATAAGCTCACACCAACAGAGACACAATACCCTTAAGTGGACTGCTTATCAATAGGTGATCCTACCCAATCTACATCACAAAAACCAACTATTTGAGTGTTTCCTTTGTCCTCAGATTAGACCTTGTCCTAGTGCCTTTTTTAATATATCTCAGAATTCAGATCACTAAATCCCAGTGATCATTATGAGGAGATTGCATGAATTGACTTACCACCCCAATTACAGAGGAAATATCTGGTCTTGTAATGGTGAGGTAGATTAGTTTTCCAACCAATCTTCAATATCTTCTGAATTTGAACCTTGACTAGGTAGTAGTTTTTAATGTGTCCATGGGACTATCAATAGGTCTACAATTCATCATACTAGTTTCTTTAAGTGTGTCTAATGCATGCTGCCTCTATGAGATGATAATCCCATACTTTGATTGAACAACTTCAATAACAAGGAAAAACTTTAGCTTCCCCAAGTCCTTGTGTAGAAAATCAAATTATGATTCTGTTGAAAATCATATTATGATTTTGTATTTGTTATGGTTTATAGGCAAGTAATATCTAGATTAGGGAAAACAAAATATTCTCTATTTATGTACATTCATTACAATATAGCCTATATAAACCATTGTCCGTTGTGTTTTTAGACACGGTTTCTCTGCAAACCTGTCCTCTGGTTCTCTTATTCAACATGGTATCTAGAGTCTAACAGAGACAGCCCTAGAACTGTGCTTATCTGGGGGACCCCCTGTCCTTCGGTGACAAATTTTTTGGCAAACCGTGTGCTTCTCCAGTTTGCCCATTTCTTAGCATTTTTTTTCTGGCGTCTTTTCGATAGCCACCGTTCGCCGACGACTTTTCTAGCGACTTTTTTTGGTGACTTTTTGGCGGCCAAGACCACCACGTGGTGCGCCTCCCATTGCTCTTCTCGGCTGTATAAGTCGCGTTGTCAAATACGCAAGCACGTGCACTCACGCGCATCGACAGTCTGCGTCAAATAGCTATCGTTGTTGACGCCTCACTGGCGAGTGGCGGCTCGTTCGACTCTCTTTCTGGTCGCTGCTTCGTGCGTCATACTCGCCGGCCCTCGATCTACAAAGCCCATCCATTTTCGAGTTGTGTTGTGATTGTTTGCCTTAACTTGCTTTGTCTCTTAGTATTCTAGGTATTGTTTTTTTCTCGATTTTTGTGCTAATGGATGCTCCTGAACTTACAAATCCACCTAAGGTGGAGTCTCCTCTCCTTTCCAGTTTTGTTCCCACCATTGAGAAATTAGATGGGTCCAACTAGGCCACCTAGGCCTCTAATATCCTGTTGTGGATTAGTGGTCAAGGCTACAAGGATCATCTTACTACTACGGTTGCATCTGTGGATGCCCCCAATCGTGCCAAATGGGAGAAGATTGATGCTCAACTATGTAGCGTCATTAAATCCACCCTCTACTCGTCTATCAAATCGATTTTTTGCTCGCATATCATGTGAGTCGGTTTGGTCTGAGGCCCGTGCTCTTTACACTAATGACATTTAGCGCCTCTATGGTGCGTGTCATGATTTGATGATCCTAATAGCTCCACAAAAATTTGATGGACCTATGTTGGCCTATCATGGGTGAATCCATGCTGCTCTTCATGACTTGAATGAATTGCTACCGCCTGCTGCAACTAATCCGGTAGAGGTTAAGAAGGAACTTGACAATAGCTGCACCTTCTTCATGTTTTTTGCACTTTATGGCTTACCTCCAGAGTACTTTGCCACTCGCAATCAAATTTTAGGGTTCTCTATAGTACCCACTATGATCATGGCTTCAGCGGCTCTTCTCTGGATTCCTCCTAAACCCACTACTGATCCTCCTACTGCCCTTCTTGGTGATAGCTCTGCTTTTGCCTCCTAGAGCAACAATTCTGGTCTATCTCAGGTGGATCATCTCACTCCAAGAGTCGTTACAAATGTGACCACCGTCATTGGATAGGCCACACTATTGATCGCTACTGGAAACTTCATGGAAAACCTCCACGCCCTGCCAATGTTGCCTCTGTCTGACACCTCGCAGCCTGCTAAGCAACCTTGGGCCACTCCTGTAGCATATGAAGACTTTATCCAATGGTATGAGAACCATTAGAACCTTGGCAGCATTGCTTCGATAGCACACATTGGTAATTCATTTGCTTGCATCACTCAGTCTCCCTCTCTTGGTCCATGGGTTCTTGACTCCGGTGTGTCTGACCAAATCTCTAGGAATAAATCCCTTTTCTCATTCCTTTCTCAAATTGGGTATTTACCTTCCATTACCTTTGCCAATGGTTCCCAAACTCAATCCCAGGGAATCGGCACGGCTCACCCACTCCCTTCCTTGACTGTAGACTCTGTCTTTTATGTCCTTGGTTACTTGTTTAATTTACTTTCTATACATCACTTAACCCACTCCCACGATTGTTCCATTTCATTTACTAAAAACATTGTTACCTTGCAGGAACGGAGTTCTGGACTGACTATTGGCATTGGATGTGAATCTCATGGCCTCTATTATCTCTTGGCCCCACCACAGATGTGCTCTGCCACAACATCTCTGCTTACCATCCACGCTCAGTTGGGACATCCTAGCCTTCCAAAGCATTAGAAGTTGATACCCAGCCTCTCTAAATTGTCTAGTTTACAGTGTAAGCATGTCAGTTAGGCAAACAAACTCGTACTTCGTTCCCTGATCGTGTCAATAAACAGGCTACGTCCTTTTTTGCTCTTGTTCATTCAGGTGTTTGGGGGGCCTTCCCGTATTGTTACCCCTTCTGGTTTTAGGTATTTTGTTACTTTTATAGATGTCTTTACACGGTGTACTTGGTTATGTTTAATGAAAAACATGTTTGAATTGTTTTCCATATTTGAGACGTTTTACAATGAAATCAAAACCCAGTTTGGTGTTCCCATCTATTCTTTTCGTAGCAACAATGCCCGTGAATACTTGTCTAATACGTTTCAGAAGTTTATGGCCTCTAAAGGAATCCTTCATCAAACCTCTTGTACTCACACCCTCAACAAAATGGGGTTGTCGAATGCAAAAATCGGCATCTAATTGAGACTCGGACTTTTTTCTTCCACGGCAATGTACCATTGCGCTTTTGGGGTGATGTTGTTCTTATGGCCTGCTATTTCATTAATCGCATGCCCTCCTCTGTCTTAACTCTTAAATGATCAGGTTCCGCACTCCTGTTTCCTCATACACCACTCCCTCCAATTCCTCCTCGGGTCTTTGGCTCCACCTGTTTTGTCCACAACCTCTCTCCGAGCCTTAACAAACTTTCTGCCTAGTCCCTCAAATGTGTCTTCCTCGGGTATCATCGGTCGTAGAAAGGTTATTGTTGTTTCTTTCCTACTCTTAACCGTTACTTCATCTCTGCCGATGTTACTTTCTTTTGAGTGTGTTCTGTATTGAGTTTGCTTCCCCCCTTCACGTCATCTAATGACATCTCTAGTCCCCCTTCCCTCGTTACTCTTCCCATTGTCTCACAAGATGGCCCACTGATTCCCCAAGATGTTCTGCCAGAGCATCCCCCGATTGTGTGTCCTCTTTAGACATATCAACGTCGCAACAAACCTAATACAACTGAGACAACCATGCCAGATGCTTCCTTGACAGTCAACACCAACTCCTTTATCGGATCCAATCCTGCAATCTGATATTGACTTGTCCATTGACCTAAGAAAAGGTACCCTCTCTATTGGTAACCCCTTTCCTCACTATATTACTTTGAGTTATCATCGTCTTTCTCCTTTGCATTATACGTGCCTCTCATTTGTCTTCGGTGTCTATCCCTAATTTTATAGGTGAAGCATTATCTCACCTAGAATGGCGGCAAGTGATGATTGATGAGATGTGTGCTCTCCAAAGTAGTGGTACTTGGGAACTGGTTCCTCTTTCCCTTGGCAAGTCTGCGTTTGGGTGTCGTTGGCTTTACACCCTCAAAATTGGTCTTGATGGCAAGTTAGATTGGTTCAAGGCCCGCTTGGTGGCGAAGGATTACACCTAGGTGTTTGAGTAGGACTACATTGACACTTTCTTCCCAGTGGCCAAAATGGCTTCTGTCAGACTCCTCTTCTCCATGGCTGCCACTGGCCTCTGTTTCAACTCAATATTAAAAATGCTTTCCTGCATGGCAATCTTGAAGAAGAACTTTACATGGAGCAACCACCTGGATTTGTTGCTCAGGGGGAGTCCTCCATCATGGTCTGTCGGCTTTAGAGGTCCCTATATGGAAGTCTCACTAAGCCTGGTTTGCAGTGAAGTCGACCACTCTGTCTTCTATCATTCTCCTCAAGGATGCATCTATCTCATTGTGTATGTGGACGATATTGTTATTACAGGCAGTGATCAGCATGGCATTCTTGACCTGACACAGTATGTCTCACGTTAGTTCCAAGCTAAAGACCTTGGTAAGCTTTGGTATTTTCTAGGTATCGAGGTTGCTCAATCCAAGGATGGTCTGGTGATCTCTTAGAGGAAATATGCTCTTGACCTCCTTGAAGAAATTGACTTATTGAATGCCAAGTCTGTGGACACTCTTATGGATCCTAATGTCAAACTACTACCCTATCAGGGGGAACCCTTATTGAATACTGGGAAATATAAGAGGTTGGTTGGAAAGCTAAACTATTTCACAATCACTCATCTAGATATTGCCTTTGCAGTGAATGTGTTAAGCTAGTTCTTGAACTCTTCCTGTTAGGATCATTGGGATGCGGTAATTCAGATATTGAAATACATTAATAATGCTCTAGGCAAAGGCCTCATTTATGAAGAAAAAGGACATGCTCATCTAATTGGTTACTCAAATGCCAACTGGGTTGGTTCACCTAGTAATAGGCGATCCACCTCCAGGGATTGTGTGCCGATTGGAGGAAACTTGATATCCTAGAAAAGTAAGAAGCAAAGTGTTGTGGTGAGATCTAGTGCTAAAGCATAATACAGGGCCATGGCTTTAATAGCTTGTGAACTTATGTAGCTGAAACAGCTTCTCAGAGAGCTCAAGTTTGAAGAGTCTATGTAAATAACGTTGATTTGTGATAATCAAGCGGCTTTACATATTGCGTCCAACCCAGTCTTTCATGAAAGGACCAAACATATTGAAGTAGATTGTCATTTCATCATGGAGAAGATCGAGTCAGGAGATGTCTTCATTAAGTCCTTGAGGGCTCCAAGAATTGGTCATATATGTAACAAGTTAGGAGCATAAGATTTATATGCTCTAGCTTGAGGGGGGGTGTTGAAAATCAGATTATAATTCTGTATTTATTATGGTTTATAGGCAAGTAATATCTAGTTTAGGGAAAACAAAATATTCTCTTTTTATGTACATGCATTACAATAAAGCTTATATTAACCATTGTCTGGTGTGTTTTTAGACACGGTTTCTCTGCAAACCTGTCCTCTGGTTCTCTTATTCAACAATTTGATAATGGCTGCATAAATGCTCTTTTAGTTGAGATATTTTTTCATGGTCATATCTTGTGATGACTATACTTGAAAATAAAATTGAAATTGATTTTGAAATGCTTGAGAGGTTGACTCTCGGTTTTCTTAATTTATAATTGTTGAGATATCATGTTGACTATAGATATGGCCAAAGTAGAGCTTTTAAAGGCTTGGAATCCTTATTTCATGAGCTAGCTTTTGGAGTTGAGTTAGACCCAACCTAAATTTAAGATGGTATCAGTCTTTCATAGATTTGATATTGGGCCACCTTCAACTGTCCAAAAATCTACCTAGCCGTGTGGCTTTCCTAGTGCAATCTACTTGACCCTTTGACTTTCCCAATGTAATATTTAAAAAAAAAGTCCTAAAATCTCCACGACCTGGATGTCCAATTCTAGGTGTAAGGGGTGTGTTGAGATCCCATATAGACTATAGATATGGCTAAAGTATTAAATGAAAGATAAGTACATTAGGACAAGGATATGGTGTCTTGAAGAAAATTAAAAACAAATAAAAACTAAAGGAGGAGGAAGCTAGGGCAATATGGGAAAAGCACTAGCATGGTTGTGAAGTTGAGAAAAGCCAAGAGCATAACTTTATCCCAATACAAATTTTGGGGCAAGGAGATTCCCTCCAAGATGTGCATTCTGTTCCAACCAGATGCACCTAAGAAATTAAGAATTGAAACAATTGCATAATGCCACATGTGGCCACCTTGATTTTTCCAAAACCTTTAAAAAGGACCAGCAATAAATGCTATAAGTAGAGGAGGCATTTGCGCTGCTCATTAATCCAAAACCTTGTCAGAACTAACTATAATGCATAATGAGGTCCCTTTCAACAGCTCTTGAAAACAAATGATTGAGAACAACCATAAAGGTGAACAAGGGATGGGACATAGATCATCTTGCCTACCTTTTTGTTAACGAAGTTAAGATTTGGGCTCTCCATTCACAATCACAGTAATAGTAGTAGTTTCAAGACATACAATAATTTAATGTCTTTGTCTAAGGGCATTCCTGTAAGAACCTTATGGAAGAAACCTTAGCTTGATCATAAGCTCGCTGAACTTGAAAACTAAACCACTTTTCCTTCTTTTAGCAACTCATTGCACTTCTAAATTATTTTTGAATATTGAGCTTGTTGGAAAGCCGATTGAATTGCAATCACCATTAGTCCGCCTTAATCGCAACCTCTTTGGGTTGCCTTAATTGCAGCCTTGAGAGGGTGTATTTAGTCCCACATTGTCTAGAGATATGGCTTAAGTAGTTGTTATAAGCTTTGGTAATCCTCACCTTACAAGCTAGTTTTGTGGGAGTGAGTTAGGCTTTAAGCCCAAATTTTAAGAGAGAGAATGATTCTTTGAAATGCTGTCAGGCTAAATATATACTTCCAACCCAAGAATGGAATAGTTGAGACTAAAGAATGATGTGTTCTATTCCATGATAACAATACATATTTATGTACAATAAAAGTCGGAAAGAGTCAATCCCATAAATTTTGGGATTAGAATCAATATATCTAAATGATCAATCTCTCTAAATGGAAAGATATCAGAATTTCCCTAATTATATAAATGGTCAATATCCCTTAATTATACCAAATATCTTAAATAATATACCCTCAATATCTCAATAGTCTCCCTCGAGCTGGAGCGTATATATCATATGTGTCTAGCTTGTCACATACGTAGGTTATCCTATGTCTCCACAAAGATTTAGTGAAAAAGTCAGCAAGCTAATCTTTAGAGCAAACGGATGGAGACTCCATGCTTCCTAAAAGGATCTTTATGAGGAAATGGCAATCAACCTCTATAAGTTGTGTCCTTTCATAAAAAACTAGATTAGAAGAGAGATACAAGGCTAACTAATTATCACACATTAGCTCCATAGAATCAACCTTGCAGAACTGCAGCTCCAGGAGTAGGTGTTTCAGCCACTAGAGGTCACATGTGGTGAGTCATGGCTCGGTACTTAGCTTTGATACTTGCCCTAGCAACAACATTCTGCCTTTTATTTTTTCATGAGATGAGATTTCCACCGATAAAAGCACAACAGCCTGAACCTGTATCTCTTACTCAATCTGCATATGTGTATCCAACAATATTAGTATGTCCTATGGCAGTGTACTCAAGTCATCCTTTCCCAGGTCAGGTGACCTTGTGATATATCTAAGGATTTGAACAACTGCATGCCAGTGACTCATAAGGAAACTGACTGACAATGCTAATAGGAAAGGATCATGGTGATATTGTTTAATTTTCCATTTTCCCACTATTCTTCGATATCTACCTGGATTAGGATATGACTTCCTTTGGTTGAGTAGAAGCTTCACATTGGGGTCCATTGGGGTGTCCATTGGCTTGCAATCTATAAGGCCTGTCTCCTCCAATGAGAGCATACTTCCTTTGAGAGATAGCAATGCCTAGCTTTGACTGAGCTACCTCAATCCCTAGAAAATAATGCATACGGCCTAAGTATTTAGTTTGAAAGTGCTAAAATAGATGCTTTTTGAGAGCCTTGATGTCCTCTTGATCATCACTTGTAATCTTAATGTCACCCACATAAACTACAAGATAAATGAATTTATTTGATGAACATCTAGAGAAAACAGAATGGTTTGCTTTACAATGGATCATTCCAAACTGCTGTATAACCTTGGTAAACTGACCAAACTAAGCTTAGGGAGATTGTTTCTAGCCATACAAGGATTTCTGCAGTTTACGTACTAGTCTCGACTCCCCTTGAGCAACAAATCTTGAGGTTTGCTCCATGTAAATCTCCTCCAAGTCACTATGTAGGAAAGTGTGTTTAATATCTAACTAAAACTAAGCCAATGTTTCATGGCAAGCCATGGCCAACAAGAGATGAATTGAAGCCATTTTTGCAACTGGTGAAAAAGTATTATTGTAATCCAAACCATTGATCTATGTATATCCTTTGGCTACAAAGCCAACAACAGATTTGCCTAGGGGAAGAGAAACAAGCTCCCAAGTATTGTTTAATTCTAATGCCATTATCTTTTCAAGCATTGCTTGTTGCCATCTAGGATGAGATAGAGCCTCCTATGTGGGCTTAGAAAGAGTAATGGATGAGATGGCAGAAACAAAGGCGTAGCGGGTAGGGAGACAAACGATGATGGGAGAGAAAATTATAAATAAGGTGAGGATTGCGGGTGGAATGTGTACCTTTATGAAGGACCATGGGCAAATCAAATGGATCCAAAGCAAGTGGGGAGACTAGAGTAGGAGCTAAATCACTAGGTCCATCAACTGAAGTAGTTACCATAGGAAGCAGTTGTTGCTCATAGGTGATGCCAAATCTGTGCAAACCATGGTATGATGATTGTGTGGAGGTAGTGTCAGCATAGAAAGAGATAATTGGACCTAGATGTGGGATAGGTAAGATCTAAGGAAAGAGATCTGCATCATTCTGGGAAACATCTGTAGTGGTAAAGAATGACATGTCTTCGAGGAAGGTAACATTGGCGAAGGTATAGAACTGATGAGTATGAGTAGAGTAACATTGATACCCCTTTTGAACACGAGAATGGCCCAAGAAGATGCACTTAATAGCATGTGCAAGCATCTTATCATGACTTGGAGAAAGATCATGAACAAAACAAGTACAACCAAGAACACGAGGGGGAATAGAGTAAAAGGGGTTCCCTATGGTTACATTGACTCCATTTGAGGCCTCCAGTGTAGGATCTTGATGCAAATGATCAAGGAGTTCTTCCACCCTAGGAATACGAGGATTAGTCAGAGTCTGATTTTGAACATATTTGAAGTATTTATGGAGATCATGGAGAACAAACTCCTTGAAATTTTTATCAAGCTTGGCCAACACCTGTTTCAAGTTATCACTGACTAGCATCAGCTTAAGTTCTTGAATAATGCCTTGTTCGGATAAGTGGGCAGATCTTTATCAGTCATTTGAAGTGTTGCTAGGCTGCAAACTGACTCATACAGTCGCTGTATATCATTGACATAAACATTCCGAGCCTTTATCCAGACATCGTGACATGTTTTGTAAGGGCAAAAGTGCATTATTAATTTTGGGTGAATTGATTGATACAGTAGTGAGAGGAGCTGATAATCAGCCCTTTGCCATTCATCTTTCTCATCATCAGCAACATCATATGACTTCATGGTGAGATGATCAAACAGCCATTGCCCTAAAAACCACACTTCTAGTGTATTGCTCGAATCAAAATAGTTCTTAATGGTGCAGGAACCTCAAAAGGCAAGGGATATTAGGTTCTTTTGGGATTTTGCTTGTGGAACAGGAAGATTGAGGTGTTGTCTTGGACACATGAGAGCTATCGAGAATGGCCCAACGCTCACAGTGGCTAAAGCCTGATGAACAGTGCTGCGAACCAGAGGAGAGATCTTGAACCTGCTCTTAATACCAAGTTGAGACGATTTTTCTTGGGTTGCTTCAAAACTTAATCAGGAGATGTGGTCAAGTAAAGTCATACTGATTTCTAACCTCAATGCACCTTCAAATCATTGGGACCCGTAGATAAAATGAATAACATGAAATTGTTTTACATGCACACATACATGTGTATATAAAACTGATTGCTCCACCCATACAGATGGAGTCTGGACTTTTGAATATGCCCTTAAAAATTAAACGTTGTATGGGTATTTTAGGGATTTCATAGGAAAAACTCCTTCTTCTTCTTGCTTTGACGCTGTGTCGCCTATCTCCCTCATTCAATGCTTCTCTCTCTCATCTATTCTGGCCATCTCTGGCGGCGTGCAGCCTGTTTTGTGGTTTTCCTATCCCCATGTTGTTCGTATTAGAAACGTAAAAGAGAGAGAGAGAGAGAGAGGGGGGGGGGGGGGGTTTCTGTAATATTGAATCAATTAGAGAAAATTACAATATGAATGAAACTTAGAGTAAGAAACGTATTTATACTGCACTAAGCACTAATAGCTACCTTAACTGTTAGTTACAAAGTGGTTACATTTGTAACTAACAGTAACTGACAGATATAAAGGAATATACAGAGGAATATTCTATTATCTCTAATATCTCCCCTTCAAACATAGGGAGGTTTTGTAACTATAGTGAATCTGTCAACAATATAGAGCTTTTCTCGTAGCATCTGAAATCTGAGGGGTGAGAGAGCTTTAGTAAAGATATCTGCAACTTGATCAAGGGCAGGAATATGTCTGACAGCAAGGGTCTTCTGGATCACCTTCTCTCGGAGGAAGAATATATCAAGTTCCATATGTTTAGTTTTTGCATGAAGGATCGGATTATGAGAGAGAGATACTGTGCTGAGATTATCACAGTACAAGACAGGTACTTGAAAGGGGACTTGTAGTTCCTTAAGTAGAGACTGGAGCCACAGTACTTCAGCAGCCGTGTTAGCGAGACTCCTATATTCAGCTTTAGTGCTGGACCGAGCAACAAGGGTCTACTTTTTTGGACCACCACGAGACAAGGTTTGGACCCAAGAAGATACCCGAGCCAGAGGTTGATTTTCTGTCATCAGGATCTGAGCCCCAATTTGCGTCTGAGAAAGCTGTAATAGGCAGTGGCTGATGCAACGAACAAGGTTTGATGATCATCCCATGGTGTATGGAACCATTCAGATATATGAGAATTCTTTTGACTGCTTTCCAGTGTGATTCAAGAGGTTGAGAAAGAAACTGACAGGCTTTGTTGACAGCGAAGCTAATTTCAGGACAAGTGATAGTTGCATATTGTAGAGCTCCGACAATGGAGCGATAAAAAGAGGGTTCAGGATAGAGGTTTGTGCCAAATTTACTTAGTTTGATGTTGGTGACCATAGGAGAGGGTAAACCTTTGGCATTGTCCATTTTAGCTCTGGAAAGAAGATCTCGAATGTATTTTGTTTGAGATAAGAATAGTGAACCATTGCAGAGATGCTGAACTTCAATACCTAAGAAGTAGTCAAGGGTCCCGAGGTCCTTTAGAGCAAATTGGTTATTCAGTTGTGCAATGCAGTCTTGCAAAAGAGGAAGACAGTCACCAATAACTATAATATCATCAACATATATAAGCATGAGAACATGATGATTATTTTTGGAAAGAGTGAACAGAGAGGGATCGCACTTGCTAGAGGAGAAACCAAGAAGCAAGAGAGCAGAGGTAAGTCTTTCATACCATGCTCTAGGTGCCTGTTTAAGACCATAGATAGCTTTATGAAGTTTATAGACAAGAGATTTATCAGCAACTTCAAAACTAAGAGGTTGTTGCATATAAACTTCCTCTTCAAGAATACCATTAAGAAAGGCATTATTGACATCAACCTATTTGATATGCCAACGCTTAGAGACAGCAAGAGACAGCACAGTGCGAATAGTTATAGGTTTAACCACAGGAGAGAAAGTTTCCTAAAAATCAAACCCATGTTGCTGATGAAAGCCCTTTGCAACGAGTCTAGCTTTATATTTCTGAACAGTGCCATCAAGGTTTTGTTTGATGCGGAACACCCATTTGCAGCCAATAGCATTTCTGTGATTGGGAAGATGGACTAGGGACCATGTGCCATTTTGGAGAAGGGCTTGATATTCCGCTGTCATGGCAGCCAGCCATTTTGGTTTAAACAGTGCTTGTTTGTGAGTAGCAGGTTCAGTTTCGACTAGCAGTAGAGTAGGTTGAAGGCGAGGTTTAACAATGCCATCCTTTCCTCTAGTACGCATAGTGTGAATATTATTTGGATGAACAGAAAGAACAGGAGCAGTAGACGAGTTGATGTTTGAGTTGATATGCTGACTTGAAGAGGTGCATTTGTCTGTAGGAACGGTGGAATCAGGCGAGGATGAGGGTAAGGAGACTGTAGGCGGGGCAGGCTGTCCTGAGGATGACATAGTTGGTGGAAGAATGATTGAAGGAGATCTAGAATTTGGTGGGGTCGATAGCTGTGTTTGAGATGAGGATGAAAACAAGTCAGTATAGGGAAATCGATATTCATTGAAAAGGACATCCTTGGAGATAAACATGCGTCCATCTGAAGCTAGACACTTATAGCCTTTGTGAGAAGGAGAATAACCCAGAAAAATGCACTCACGAGAATGATAAGCAAATTTGTGCTGATTGTAAGGACGAAGGTGTGGGTAACATGCACAGCCAAAAACCTTGAGAAACTTGTAGTCAGGGACTTGATTAAAGAGGGCCTGATAAGGCGACTTCATGTTAAGCACTGTTGTGGGCAGTCTGTTAATCAGATAGGTGGCTGTTAAAAAGGCATGATCCCAAAATTTTAGAGGCAATCCAGCCTGTGCGAGAAGAGTGAGACTTGTTTCAACGTGTCTGTGTTTGCGTTCCATGGAACCATTCTAATGATGAGTGTGAGGACAAGTAAGTTTGTGTACTATATCGTTTGCAGCAAGAAAGGAGTTAAGGACCTGAAATTCACCTCCTCCATCTGTTTGTACAACTTTTAACTTTGTATTGAATTGCACTTCAAGCATAGTTTTGAAGTGACAAAAGACAGTTTGTGTGTCAGACTTCGACTTTAAAGAGAAACACCAAGTGAACCTTGTGCAAGCATCAACACAAGTTAATATGTATTTGTATCCACTTGAGGAGTCCATAGGTGCTGGACCCCAGAGATCACAAAATAGAAGATCAAGGGGTGAATGATAAACAGTAGCAGAATCATGTGAAGAAAAGCGATGTATTTTTCCAAGACAGCATGATGAGCAAAAATCATTTATTGATTTCATAGGTACAGCAATATTACAAGAATCCAGTGCAGATTTTAGGGCTTCATGATGAGGATGCCCCAGTCTGTAATGCCATATGTGATAGAGTGAGATGCCTAGAGGAGAGATACAATTTTTATTGTTGAAACTAGATGTAGATTCTACTGAATGAACATTAGGAGAAGTATTACATTGATTAGTAACTAAACGTGTACCAATAGGTGATGATTTTGGGAGGATGTTACCAAAACTGTAAAGTCCATCTTTTCCAAGTGTTCCATGAAGCAGCACTTTAGAAGTGTCCGGTGATTTGACAAGACAAAAGCTAGGGTGAAATTCAAAGTAAATTGAGTTGTCTTTAGCAAACTTGCTAACACTAATCAAATTCTTCGTAATTGAAGGCACATGTAATAAGTTCTTGAGAGTGAGAGTGGTGTGAGGCTGAAATTGAGATGAAAATTGTGCAGAACCAATATAAGTGATGGGTAGACCTTGTCCATTTCCAAAGAAGACTTGATCAGATCCAGAGAGAGGCACGCTGTCCATGAGGTTGGTGGAGTCATTAGTCACATGATGAGTGGCTCCAGAGTCCGGATGCCATTGATAGTTTCCAGCTACATGATGCTCAGCAACATCAGAATTTGTGATATAGGCCTGAGGTGGCTTGTATGAGTCAGGAGCGCGGTGGACTTAAGAGCTGTTTTGAGGATGAATCATGGGAGGTCTGTTTTGGATAGAGAATACTGCAAATGGATTGGTCCACTGAGTTGGGTAAGAGGAGGGTGCTGCACTCTAGGTGGCAGTATGATACCAAGGATGAGGTGCATTCCAACCACGCGAGGGTGCTAGACTCCAGGGATTTTGCTGAGAAGTTGTATGACGATGATAACAAATGCTGGCATCATGGCCATAGTTATGATAGATTTGGCACTGAACAGAGGAACAACCACCAAAACGTCCTCCACGACCTCCTTTGCTTCGACGACCAAAACGCCCACCATGACGACCGCCACGCAAGCCTCGAGAAAAGTGTTGATAGTCAATTTGTTCTTGGGAGTGATTTGCAGAATACTGATTTTGATTTGTAGTGGATTGAACAACATTAACAGATAGTGGTTCTACTAGGGCAGCTTTCTTAGTCTTTTCGAGTTTAGATTCATGTAAAAGCAACATAGATTCAACTTCAAGAATATCACAGGGTTCAGACCTGTACTGGATTATGGCAGCAAGAGCATTATACTCTTCTGAAAGACCTTCAAGAATGGCATCAAGATGATCTTGATTAGAAACAGGATCGCCGATGGAGATGAGAACATCAATAATAGCTTGAATTCGGGCTAGGTACTCCGTAATGTTACGCTCTGCTTTCGTGATTGATTTTAATTCGAACCTGAGTTGTCTGGACTTGGCTTTCATTTGTGTGTGGAAGAACTTGTGTATTTCTTCCCACACCTGCCAGGAATGAATGCAACGAACCACTCTTGGAAGAACAACATCAGACAGGGTTGATAGAAGCCACGTAAAGATCAAAGAATCTTGTTGTTCCCATTTTGTATATGCAGGGTTGACAGAATTGAGATCTCTGTCATTTTTAGAGAGGTAACGAGGTGGAATGTTAGGGTTAACTAGGTATCAGTGAAACTTGTAGCCACGAATGACGCCTTCAACTTGCTGTTTCCATGAGAGAAAGTTTTTCGTGTCGAGTTTGATGTTGATTGGTTGTGCAAAGGTGGTGGAAGTTCTAGAATCGGAATTGCGAAGGGCTTCGCGTGAAGCCATGAACGATTTTTGAGTTCTTGATTACAAGCTCATGATACCATATTAGAAACGTAAAAGAGAGAGAGAGGGGTTTTCTGTAATATTGAGTCAATTAGAGAAAATTACAATATGAATGAAACTTAGAGTAAGAAACGTATTTATACTGCACTAAGCACTAACAACTACCTTAACTGTTAGTTACAAAGTGGTTACATTTGTAACTAACAGTAACTGACAGATATAAAGGAATATACAGAGGAATATTCTATTATCTCTAATAGTTCGCCTCGTGTTCTGCTACTTTTGCCCTAGTTTCTCCTGTTCAGCTGTTCTGCCCTAGTTTGGGGTTGCAGAAGCAGTAGACACGTTTTTGTTTTTTTGAAAGGAGATGGTTAAGTGAAGAGGTGGCGGCTGATGGGAGAAAGGCTATTTTTTTTTTCTTGGGTGAGAGGGGGTGTTGGGCCTTAACCCCAAATTGGGCTACTCTACACCCCACACAGTCCTACAGTTGGGGAGAGTGTTTTTACTGCTTTTTTAATTATTAATTATATATTATACTATTATAAAACTATAAAGTACTCTAATATTTAAGAATATTAAAAAATATATAGAAAAAAATATTAATACATAATTATGTATTATATAATATTACATAATAGAGACAAATATATAACATAATAATATATATATATATATAGAGAGAGAGAGAGAGAAGTGTAATAATTAAATAGAACTAATAATAATAAGAAATATAAATATAATGATAAGTAGAAAGAATATAAAATATTATTAAACAAATACCTATATTGTTAGATAATAGAAACTGTATATTATAGCGGTCATCTCGCTATAGCATTTTATGGGGGCTTGGTGCCACTATCCGTTATTGACTATTACGATCGTTAGTAGTTGGATCGAGGAGTGTTGCAAATCTTGACATTGAGCATTTGGTTGATTTTGGATTTCGGTGAGGTTTGGGAAAATATTCACTATAATGTAATCTTCATTAATATAGTGATTTTTCTGTGGCACCCATGCAATTAGGCTTACAATTTTTGCAGTAGGTTGAGCCACATAAAATACCATGTCTATTTTTCTTTGTATCTAATGTTTGTGCACCTTGTTACAACATGGAATTGCTTAAAATTTCTTTAATCGTAATCCTCTCTGCTCTTTTTCTGTTTACCTATTAAGAATTTAAGTTGGCTTGGTAATGGTAGTATTTGCAATATCCCATAGGTCATACGCAACACGTGGAAAAATTGGCCGCATTCATGTTTCCCCTCTAATTTGGTTGCCTGCTTCTGCTACTATCATTATCTTATATTTCATTCTAATGCTTTAAATAATCTTTATATGACAGCTACAAATTTGTTGTACTTATTTGATGTCATTTCATCTTGGTGATGCAGATTGAATAGCAAAGCCTCAATTTTGGACTTGAGAGTGGAATGTCAGGATTTAGAAAGATATTCTGTGATCAATCGATTTGCCAAGTTCCATGGACGGGGACAAAATGATGGGGCAGAGGCCTCATCATCTTCTGATGCAAATTCTAATGCTCAAAAATCGTTCCCCCTAAAATATGTTACTGCAGTTCCATTGCCTAGGAATCTCCCAGACAGGGTACAATGTCTTTCACTTTGATAATTAATTGATTCATTTTTCTATCTTTTTTGATCAATTGACTCCACAACCTCCTGTTTCTGGTCCTTTTCTTTCAACTTCTATTATTGCACTTCGTCGCCATAGAACCATACAACTGGCACTGTAGGAGAAGAATGGTACTAGATTGCCTCCTCAACCACCGGAGGCTGTAGATCTTTGCAATCTATATATGTATGTATGTGTAGATCTTTTCAATCTAGTTATCTTTTACTTTTGATTTCCAGGTTCCAAGCCATTTGTATATAGCAAAATTATATATGCAGTCTATTAAGGTTTAACCATACCATTTGGCTTGGTTTTATCTGATTAAGCATAGGTTCCTTCACTCAATTATTTTTTTTGTCTCCATATCAAATCATTTTCTATATGCTTTACTATGTAGTCCTTCCCATTGCAAAACCCTTGACGCTGAATGTTATGAAGCATTGCCATCAGCAAATGTAGGGCCTCTAAAATAGTGGACTTGGTTTACTTTTGGTATTTAATTAGTATTGATAGTTGACTAGACCAATTTGTAGTTATGTAAAATCTCCATATAATACTGTTACTGTGTCTTCAATAGTCTTGGATACAAAATGGTACTAAATTACTAAGCATTTAAGCTTAGTTGATGTCACACAGAAAATTGTCTTGTGGACGTTTAGTCATTGGATATATCAATTAAAACTATTACTAATAAAGGGCGGCAAGCTTTTCCCATTTTTAATAATACCTGATATTGTGAATGATTTACTTGGGGAATTGTGCTTCTGAATAATGGAGGATGCTTTGGATCAAGGTTGTTTAAATCAAGATTTTATTTAGGTTTGAGAGGAGAATGATAGATCGTAACTCGGAGATTGTAACTCAGATTTAAGATTTTATGTCTCTACCCAAAATTCTTATATATAATACATATGTGTAAAAAATGTATAAATAAAGAATATTACCTGTAAATCAAAACATTAAACAACCTCATAATCATAATAAGTCATAAATAAATCATTAGTTCATACTTCATAACATAATATCCAAATCTCAAATAAGGCAAGTCCCAAATGGCTAAATCAAAAATGAACACATGAGGGCATTTATTTAAAAAAAAAAAATTATTATAAAAAAACTTGAATATGTAAAATAACTTAGAATGTTATTTCATAAGAAATAAACACTGTAGGGTGAACAAATGAGGGCCTCTATTAAAAAAGGAGGGTGCGATCAAAAGAACTCATTGTCAAGTGTTAACGGTGAAACAAATCAAGAGGGGTTCACATTGGTGGTAAAAAGGGGCGTGGTTAGGGGAACCCACAGCGATGACGTAGATTGGCGGTGACACAGAACGTTGGACGTAACAAGGGGGCACGTTTAGGGTTGTTAGCGAGAAGGAGGGTTTCGCGTTTTCAAAGGTAATGTTAGGTTTTTTTTTTTTTTTTTTAAATCAGGTCAAGCGAATCGACTCAATGTTTTTTGGCCCAAAAGTGGATCGTTAGGGATTGTCGATCACATATTTTTACATGTATGATTGCAATTTTGCTACGATCCTGCCTTAGTCTAATCTTACCACCAACTCAACATGGAGGCACGTCGTCGATGCGTAGGATTGTGTGATTTTACGAGGAAGATTGCGATCTTAACAACCTTGCTTTAGATTGTCATGTTGGTATCTTTGCAATTTACTTGAAATTCTTAGGTCATGTATTGAGGGCACATTCGTTTTTTAGTAAGTTTTTATTTTTAGATTTTATCGTACTTTTGGTCTTTTTAGTTTGGATTATGTGTAATTTTAGTATTTTAAATTGAGTCCATTAAGTCATTATTTTTAAAATCAAGCAAATTTGATATTTTTGTCAATTTTATTATATAAAATCCACAAATGATCATTTTTATCTAAATATTTTGGGGGTTATGATGGAATTGGGATACAAATTAACTTTAAATGTCCAAAAATAAAGAAAAGAAAAATAGGAAAAATTGTGTCTTTAGTTCCTATACTTTTAGTCAAACATGGTTAAGGCTTATATATTTTAATATTGATAAATTTGGTTTTCAAACTTTAAAAAATATATAGATTTAAACTCTCTTCTCTAAGACTTCATCATTTTTTTTAAGTTAGGAGGGATTAAATTCACATGTTTTTTAAAATTTGAAAATCAAATTTATCAATATGAAAGTACAAGAATTTTGACCATGTTTGAAAGTGTACGAATTAAAAACACATTTCCCCCCCAAAAAAATATTAGTGAAATTTTCCTTTTTTTTTTTTAAATATAGAATATGAATTAGGATTTGAAGAAGAAAAGTTGAATTTTTTTTTTATTTTGGTGAAATTTTATGTTTCAGTTAATGAGTTTAAGTAGAAAAATATATAAAATAATGTAATATGTAATTAATTCAATTGCAAAAGATTTTAAGTAGAAAATGAGAATTTGAGGGTTTTAAGTAGAAGACAAGTAATAGAGAGATTAAATTTACACATAGTATCCTAAAAAAAAACTAAAATTACACAGTATAAACTAAAGGAAAAAAAATGTCATTAAGTCTTATTTTTATATGTATAGTGCCTTCGGATGTTATATTGCTTTTGGATTCGGAGTTCAAATATAAACTATGTTCCTATTGGGAATTGCATTGGAAACGCTTATCATGTCTATTTTTGGTTTGCCTCAAATATCCTTGAAATTTATCACTTTACTTCACAAAATGTTTTATCTTATGTTTGAATTGATGATAAGAGATGGAATGAGTGAGGATGGAGTGTAAAGGTAAATTATTTCATTCTTTGAATTTTATAAATTAGGATGAAACTTATTAAAAGAGAATGGGATGAGATCCATTCTACTCTATTACTATATGTTTGGATATACATTTTTAATCACTTGGCGTGCGTTTAGTCAGAAGCTATAATACATAGCTTTTATATTTTTTGGGTTGACATAAAGATGACAAATTGACAATGAACATGAGTTAAAAACATGGAAGCAAACGCACTATTATTTATAGTGATTTTTCTTCCTCCCAATTTAAAAGAAAAGTGATGGAGCCCACATTTTGTATCATCTATTGACTATTTTACCCTTACTGTTTTTGTCCTACATATTTCGTTCCTGCTTTACACCTCACCCTATCCCGTGTTTTTTGCTTAGTGCCTCACCCTTCTCCAGCATTTGCTGTGCAAACGTTCGATTTATAAACCTCTAGTCCTTGTACGAGTTGGATATGATTTCAGAAAGCATGGCCTTTTTATTTATTTGGTAGATATGTTATGATTTCGCTTGTGTCAACATGACCTTGCAAAACATGTTGCAAAGGCATGGCCACCAGAGGCCAATGAAATCTTTTCACGTTATCGAGTTTTCTACTCATCGACATTTTTAAATTTAAGAAAAATTTTAAAATATCATCTAAAACATTTTAAATAAGTTTTTACATTATAAAAAATACACATATAATTAATTTATAAATCTAAAAAAGAAACCTATATTTTTAATTTTTTTTAAGTAAGGTAAATATGGAAATTAAAAAGTTATATCTTTCCATTCTGTCTTTTTTTTTTTTTAGATGATGGAACGAAATTTCTATTCTATTCCTTTATAAAATATTTAAATAATGAAATAGGGCCAGTCCAACATATTATAGGCCTAAAGCAAATTTTGAAGTGAGGTCTTTTTAAAATTAATAAAAGTAATAAAAAAATTAGGGACCTTACCAAAAATAAAAGTAATTTTCCCTCTAGCAAGGTTTGAGCATCATTTACTAAGGATAACACACCTTAGTTACCACTACACTAAATCAGCCAAAAGTAAAGGTTGTATAAATATTAATATCAAATAACTTCTTTTTTTTTTTGAGGGGGCCTAAAGTAGGGTATGGGTAGCTGTATGCTTGGGGTGGCCCTACAATGAAATGACATTTTTGTTTCAATTCATTTAGCTTTATTATGGTCTGATCTACTCTTTTCATTTTCTACCATTAATTCAAACATAACCTTAAAGAATTATACTCACTCGAGAAATTAATACGTACTTGAGAGATTAATAAATATTATCTTTAATTCATTTTGATGTTTTGAGAAGTTTTGAGATATTTTTTTTTCCTTTGGTGATTTTTAATAATAGTGGCAGCTAATTTTAGATTATTACTCGACTATGCGACTTTAGAAGATGAAACGAAGATTACGAGATAAATTGCAGAGGTGAAAGTATGAATATTTAAAATTTCATTTAACCCTTTTAAGTCTTAAAATCAACATCGGTGTTAAAATTAATTGCTGGTTAGTTTGAAAGTCGCATAAGAAGGAAAATGTCTCTAAGAAACTTGTTCGTAATTACTTGGTTAATAGGTTCTTATGTTAAAATGAACTGAGTGTAATATATTTTATCCATTAATGGAAATTTATTCATATTTTTATCGGTTGATCTAGAAACCTATACTGAAATGTTGTATGTGAAGTAAGAATTATTTTTAAACTAGGGAGCAACATATATGTACTCTTTAGTCTTGTTTTTCAATTATTGTTATGTTCTGAATGGGATTTTAAAATGGGTATGACTTTGGTGTATGTTGTAATTAAGAAGTTTCAATGTTTCCTCTCACATTGTCGAATCATATTTTGACATGTGTTTTTACATGTCATGTTTGATAATAGTATCTATTTTTTTTAATATTACAACTAAGTCCTAGGGACCTATTAGCAACTTTTATTTTATTTTATTTATTTAGATATTGTCTTCCTCCTAATTAGAACCTTAAGATACGTTAGCTCTCTATACTATCTCTGAATTGTATTCTGCTGCCACCTCTTGCTCTGTGAATTATGGTTGTTCTTTTGTCTTGGTAAGCCCTCAATCCTCTAACTATATCATGTAATTTATATGATTGGGATGAATGTGTGTTGATTGATGTATTCGCCTTTTCCTTACTTATTTGGTCTCCTATATGCTAAATTGTTAATTGTCTTGAAGTCGAGGCAAAGCAAACTAGTAATTTGAATATAATCCACAATGCAACAACCCCCATAAAACGTTTAGTTTTGCACCCTAATTATCAAGAATCGTACACCCTAATTTGTAGTAGATAATAGGCCAACAAGAATGACGAACATATGAGGCCTTCTAAGATCCTTCACGGTTGATGTTGTGATGTTGCATAAATTAGAACTTGCATTACCCCATTTGTTGGGTTTATACCAACGCTATGTGATTAAACGATGATTGTGGGACTATTGAGCAGTTTAATCTCTTAGAAGAGTGGATGCAAATGAATTTGTGTTAAACGAAACACAATATTGATCTTTTTTGAGAAGAAAATATGGCCATAGAAAAGACAGAGAGATGTGATAATATTACTCCCAATTAGCATAATTTTAGGAAATTTGGGGAGGGGGCACATGATTGCACAAAATCAATGTCATGGAGATAGTGGTTCTTCTAGGGTTCATAAGAAATAAAATTGGGGGGAGGTGGAGACGAGCCAATGTGAGAGAAACATATCAAATTTCACTTTAAAAAAAAAAACATAAAATAAAAAAATAAGATAAAAGTTGCTAATAGGTCCCTAAGATTTAGTTGCAATATTAAAAAAAATGTGTTATTATATTTGACATGGCATGTAATGACACATGTCAAAATATGATTGACAATGTGAGAGGAAGCATTGAAACCCCCTAATTACAACAAGAACCAAAGTCATACCCTTTTAAAATATCTGTATCTTACTAAGTTGTTATTATGATTTTGGTTTTCAAGGAATTCAATATGAAAATTGGCAAACGATAGAATTATATTCTTGTAAATGATTAATGAAAGGAAAACAAATGAAAGAAACTTATTGTGTTCTTTAGTTATTCTTTTTTCCCTACTTTTCAAATCTACTCTTTCTTTTTTCCTCCTTTTAAATTATGATTGGTTATTAGGCATTCGTAATAGTCTTTGGACATAAGTTTTCATATGAAATAGCACCGGACTCTATATTGTTGTAGAAAATTTAAATTATAATCATGAACATGTCTTGTAAAATTCAGTCTATGAATAATTTTGACACAGCACTAATATGAACACAAAATTTTATTTATAATGCCAATAAAAATTGTCGCGGTAAATGTTTTGACCAGCTTGAAATACCCCACATGTTAGGCGATAAAACAATTTAGTTAGGTTTAATTAATCTTTCTGTTCCTATATTGACGTTAACTTTTTGTTTTAGTCCTTATATTTAAAATCTCTATATTTTAATTTCTATACAAGCAACTATTTTATGTTTTAGTCCTTATATTTTTATTTTGTGATGATTTTATATTGTCAAAAAATTAATAACAGAAACTGAAACATAAAAAAAATCATCCATAAAAAAAGTTGAATGTTTAGATATAAAGCCTAAAACAAGCCAAGATCCTCTCCTGCATTTCTAGCAAGTTTCTCTCTCCAACAAAATCTCAACCATCAATCATATTTTCTCTCTCCTCTAACTAGTGTTACACTAACTATTCAATGGCTAAGATTTTGCTGGACAGTGGCTGGAGAAAAATATGGCTGGAGAGAATCCAATTTAGACTAAAACAAGAAATTGAAACAGATATAGAGACAAAAAAATTTAATTAAACCATTTAACTATTATCCTATCCATGTACCCAACAAAAGCTACTGTCGTATCCAGCTGGGTGCGTGCTTCAATCATAGTAGCGTCAGCATTTATTTCCCATATTATAACCCTACTGATGGTTTAAAATTTCCAGTCCAGTACATTACACTTACTCCTTTTGGTAGGAGTGAAATGGGTGAAAAATGAGAAAGATGTGAAAAATAGGTGAGAAATAAATATGTATAATTGTTTGATAGGAGAGAGGAGAAAAATGCACCAAAAAATAAGGTGGGTCCCGCACTATTGTATTTTTGCACTGAAATACGTGAAAATGTGGAGAAAAAAGACAAAATTTAACAATTTACGGTTTTTTTTTTTATTGTAGTTAAAAATTGCCAAAAAGTATTATTTTTTGGCCTTTTTTAACATTTTGTGACGATTTTAAACAGTCACAAAATACAATAATCGACTATCAAAAATTATAAACACACAATAATTGACTATTTAGCCTGTAGATTAATTTTTTTTATTTTTTTTTATTTTTCTCTTTTTTATTTCTCATTATTTTATTTTATTTTTTATTTTTTATTTCTCTCTTTTTTATTTTTATCTACTTTATTTCTAACTTATTTCTTTTCTTCTTATCAAACGGACCCTTAATTCGTTCCATTGATTCAATCTCTTGTAATGTTCTGCTTGCGTATTGGTACGTAAGTTGGAACTATGCAAGTGCATTTTACTACTTTTCATCTGGATCTTTCTCGATGATTACAGTAATTGCCAGACATTTGTGCAAAGAGAAAGAAAATAAAGCAAAAGACACGTGTATGCATTGTTTTCTTGGTTGTGGTAATGTCCGAATTGTCAATCTTGTCTCTGATGGGTGATGCTACTGGTCCCAATGTTGAAGGATAGTATGTTGTGGGCGTACGTATCAAGTAAACAGGTCTAGCGTAGGACATTGACTCTGCCGAAAGCAATGTTTTTAAAACTACACTGATCATTGAAGTGATCAAGGCACAGATTTAAAGTTTAATGGTTTAACAGAAGTTAAATTATGGTCGAATCGGTATTAATAAAATAATAATAATAATAATTAAATAATATATAAAAAATTAAAAAAAATATAATATCATAACTTTATAACATTAAAAACTAAAAATAAAATATAATTTTATAAGTTCTTAACATATAAAGTACCTAAAAAAGTTCAAATTAAATATGTCATAATATTTAAGTTTAAGTTTTAATAATACACATCAATATTTATTAATAAAAACAAGTTTTTATATAGAATAAAAAAGAAAATGACAAATATTTTAGGTTGATTTTCATTTTTTTTAAAAAAAATCAAAATAATATTTTATTAGACATTTTTTATTAAACCGCTACAAACCGGTTTTTTACCAGTTCACAGACCAGTTTTTTGCCTGGCCGGTTCTCTGATTTAATTGAACCAGATACAGGACCGGTTCACTGGTTTTTCGGTTGAACCGGTCAGTCCGGTCCGATTCTAGGAACACAGGCCCAAAGAGCATTCGTTATCATCTCTTTCGCATAACTATAAATTTTGTTTGGTAGAGAAAAACGAAATAGATAAAAAAAAATATGTAAGAAATAAGTTAAAAGGTAAAAAATATAAAGAGATAAATGAAGGTAGATAAGAAATAGAATAAAAATAAATAGCAAAATCTACTAAAAATTTAAAAAATTTCTTATTTATTTCCATTCAACTAAACCACCTAAATTTTTAAATATTCAAATTGTTTTTTCCTTTTCTCTCCACTTAACCAAACAAAGCATAAAAAGTAATGACATTTGACATCCATCACCTTCGATTGTCTCCTTTGACCACAAAGAAAACAGTTGCAAACTGCTGACCTTTTCGATGTACTTGCAATGGTCAACACTCAACTGAAGGATCCTGAGAAAAGGGAAAGCCTTTAGAATCTTGACACTTGATAGTCAGTCAAAAGCATTAATTGAAACGAAATTGTACTAGAATGTTATATGAATCTTGATAGTCATTCACATGGAATATATTTTTGGATCCCTTTGACATCATCGTTATATAATATTATATGAATAAACAGTATATGCAGTGTAAAAGATTTTTTATATTGTTATTTAATTATAAATTGTTATGTATAATAAATTTGTTAATTTTTATAACAATATCTATATTAAAAGTCCTTGTCAAAAAAAAATTATATTAAAAATCATACTAAGAATAATTTTTGATTATTTTACATTGTGAAAACTTTTATATTGATAGTGGATATATATTAAGCTCATTATATTTATGATTTTGTAATTTCTAATTGAAACCTTAAGTCTAATTGGAATGATTTTTACTTAGCTTAAATACGTTTTTAGTCTCTCAAATTTGGGATAAGTTTGTTTTTAGTCACTCAAATTTAAAATTAATCTTTTTAGTCCCTGTAATTTGAAAAAAAAAGTTTGTTTTAGTCCCTCAGGACCACTTGCAGTATCATTGACAAGAGCAGATTGAGTCAGCTATGCAACATCAGTTGAGTTTGGTGTAATGTTTTCACTAATAGGGACATTAGTAGGTGAGTTTTGTATGGCAGATTCACTAACGATGTTTGGGTAAATGAACTAAAACAAAGACTAAAAAGATTAATTTTAAATTTGGGAGACTACAAATATATTTAAGCTTTTTTAGTTTTAAGTTTTGAAAATTTGAAAAAATAAATTATTTTATAATTTTATAATTTTATAATTTTAGTTTCAATTTTAAATAATTTTAATACTAAATTTTAGATTCAAAATACATACATCACTCATCACATATTTGTTTGTTTGATGATTACAGTAGTTGATTAGTAGTGGCAATGATGATGGTGGAAGTAGATGGTTAGGGCGAGACAATAAAGTTGGTTGGTGACCAATGGTGATAACAATACAATAGTGATGATGGTGGTGGTGGTGAGGGTGGTAATGATAGCAAGAGTGGTAACAATGATTGTGGCGATGGAGGTTGATTAGTAATGTTGGGCCCAACACAATAGTGGTTGTGGTAGGTGGTTGTGATGACAATGATAACTTCGGTGGTAATAGTGGTTGACTGGTGATGGTTGTGACAATGATAATGGTGGTTGTAGGGGGTGAGAGACAATGAAGTTGGTAATGACATCTAGTGATGGTGGCGACGATCATGACAACAAAAGTAACCAATGGTGGTAGGATGGTCATGAGAGTGATGGTTGGTGGCGATAATGATGATGGAAACAATGGTTGACTAGTGTTGACTGTGACGATGGTAATAGAGGGAGAACAAAGGCGACAACAATGACAAATAGTGGTGGCAACGATGATTGTGGAAGCAACCACTAGTGATGGTGGTCATGGTAGTAGTAACAACAAAAACTATGGCAGTGGTGGGTGGTGGTGGCAGTGATAGTGAAAACAACGATGGTGGTTGACAAATGATAATGATGGTGATGATAGAAGATGACAGTGGTAGTGGTGGTAACATATGAGTCTTTTGGGAGAGATGATGGGTTGAATTAGTTGTTTTACAACTGAAAATTGAGAACCAAATTGATTTTTTTTTTGTTTTAGACAAAACTTTCAAAATTTAGTTAAAGACTAATTTAACTCCAATTCAAGGCCCTATTTGGGGTGGTTGTCAATTTCCAGTTTTTGGTTTTCAAACTTAAATTCAAAAAATTCCTAATTCTAGTTATAAGATTTTAGAAGTTGTCTTGTTGCCATCTCCCCCCCTCCTCCTCTTACTCCTCACCGACTCTGATCACACCACCATTTCTGTGATACTTTTTGCCCAAAAGCTAATTATTAAATAAATATTATAGAAATAGAACATATTTTTCATTTGTGGAACAAAACGGTAATTTAAAATCGTTCTCTTCACAAGGTAAAGGACATCACTTGCATAACTTGTAACATTTTAAACTCCATAAAATACTTTGCTTAATAAAAAAGATAGTGGCCCACAATTGGCCTTACAAATCTTTGAAAATAAACCAAATGAAGATGTAAAACTACTAATGCTATGTTCAAAAGCTAAGGACATAAAATAGTAATTAGCCAAGCCCCGATGTCACAATCCTATCAGAGCAAATCAAACCTAAGCAATAATAAATTAGACTGCAATAAGGCCAATGCCTTTACTTTAAGACTCCTCCTCAGGGTCCTATTGGACGTCACCTGTGTATCACAGACATAGATAGAAAAACACCAAAAAATAAGGAAGTGAGATGCATCTCACATCATGCTCAAGTATGACAATGAAAACAGGTAGAATACAAAATACATACATAATTTGAATAATATTAAGGATTAAAAACACATTAACATATGTAATGCAATGTCACCTAACTTCTACTTCTTATGCACATGTGATACCAATCCAAGTTCATCTCAAAAGTAGATTAGGAGTAAGTGCACAGCCATAAGAAGCATTGTCAGTACTGATGCCTTTGGTTTTCACACTCTCAACTAATATGATATCTTTCGGTGACTAGTCGAGGTTACCCAATCTTGCCAGTACGATTCGTCTAGAGCTGTCAAAGTGAGCCAACCTAGCTCACCTAGGTTGGCTCACCACGGGTTGGTGCAAAAGTGAGCCAACCCAACCTGGCTCACTTTTTTGGTGAGCCAAAAAATTTTCAACCCGGCTCAACCTACCATAGGTTGGTGGGTTATATGGGTTGGCTCACCTAAAATAAAAAAAATAAAAAAATAGAATACATAATTAAAAAAGTATAAAAAAATACAAAGATTAAATTAAAGTGATAAAATTTTTGATGCGATTAATGAAAACCAAAGTATCAATAGGTTTATTATATTATGTCTCACAATTTATATATATTAATGATTTGGAAAGTCATATTCACATTCTAATTCTATATTTATATATAAAAAGATAAGTTAGTATACTACTTATCTATTATGATTGGAATAGAATTACATGATTGGATTTATATGTTACTTATTTTAATTACTTACAAAGTTAGTATAGTAAGCTATATTAAAAAAAAAAAAACTTCAACCCGTGAGCTAACCCGGCTCACCACGGGTTCAACTCGGGTGAGCCGCGAACCAAGTGAGTCGGGTTCAATTTGACCCACCATTCAGGTGAGCCAAATTTTACCAATCCAACCTGGCTCGAACCCGTGGTGAGCCGGGTTGGCTCGCAGGCCATAACCCATTTTGATAGCTCTAGATCCGGCTTTGTGGGATTAGCATGAGCCATTGGAGTTTCCCAATCGGGTACCACCCTCAAGGTTAGGGTTAGACAACCCATCCCGACCTCCACTAGCTAAATTCTTACATACTTTTTTTCTCCTCATTACTTAATTCATGATGCATGGTCACATACAATGCTCACAACATTTCATAGGTTCTTATCATAGATCATTAATATAATTTCATATCATACTCAGTTTTCTCAAGATAAGTAATAATTACAAGATGTAATTTCAACAAGGCATCCAAACAATGATAATCATACAATGAATAGGCATCGAAGGTCAACAACATCAACTTTAGTGTCTCGGTGGGTCACGCTTAGCACCTAACCCTTGGTGCTTAGCGTCACTTTACAGGTAATTCACTGTCATACTCAAGCTTAGCGCCAACTTTTTGGTGCTCAACGCCAAACCTTCAAAGGACTAAGGGTTGCTCCCTGCCTCCCCCACGCTTAGCGCCAAACCTCTAGGGAACCCTTTATCTCTCTCATGCTTAACGCCAACTACAATTCCTACAGATCGCGAGGCTTTGTAGAATGTGCAACCCATGACTTTCCTTGGCTTCCAAACACTCCCAAATAGATTAATTAGTTCCTAATTTCTTCTATTATCTTTCTTATTGGTCAATCTATCCTATGAATTCCCCACTCACTCATAATTTCCTCAAAATCCATTAAATCCCCAACTTAGGCGGAAAGGGAAAAGACAAAAACAATCCACGACAATCCATAATCACAATTAAACATAAAATTACGATAAAGTACATCAATGATTTTGGGAAAGTCACATTCTCCTTTACACACAATCATACAATTTATAAACAATTGGGGTTTAGGGCCAACCCCTCTACCCACGACCAAGGCCATATCCATGAGCGAGATAACTCACTCCCCTTTACCTTAAAAGGGACAACCTACGGTAGAGGATGCAAACGGTGTAGCGACATCTTCTTACAGCTCTTTATTCCTTGACTGTAGTGGCTTCGACGGCACAATATCTCCAAAGAGGCACAAGAGATAGTGAGGAAAAAGGGTTAGATTTTTTAGAAACCTAAGGGACTCTTAAAGATAATTGTGGGCTTATAAAAACTAAGTCCAACACAAGGGTCTTAAAACTTTTATAGACACTTTAATTACAAAACCTCATTTTAAAGGCTCAATATCTTTTTTTTTCCCAAAATACCATTTTATTAAAAACAAAGCAAAATAGAAAATAATAGTGATTTTTATTTGCATTGGATTTACTGCATTATTAAAATGAAAGGCAAATTGCTAATGTTGTTATACCATTTTTTCTTGCAGCTTTATAAGAACACATTACTACTCATATTGAAGTTCAAATCAATGCTAGTATGACAACTGGTAAAGAGAACTTTGAAAAAGAATTATAAGGAATGTAAGAAGAGTTGAAGAGAGCTTTCCATACTCATTACTGCTATTTAAATGTAGCAGCGCATTCATGAGTATCCAAATATTGGTGTGCAGATGCACTTATGCTTCATATTGGTGTTATTTATTTTGAAGGTTATTTTTTGCATTATATTGCTACAACAGTTTTTGCTGATAAAAATTAAAATAGTGATTTTGATATGCAAATTAACTTTGGATACTCACTATTTTATGACTCACTAATAGAAGAAGCTTATATGAATCACTGCTTTATGCCTTTTAACTTTGGATACGTGATGAATCAACTTAGATTGATGGTTAACATGTCACATTTTAAATAGTTGAATTATCAATTACGTTTTTTTTGTAAAAGATGTATTTTATTTTAATTTTCACACTTGGACATTAATTTAATAATTGCTAATTTGAAATTTTGGCTTCAAAATTTCCTATTTAATACCCAATTTGAGAACCTTTAGCAGATATATTGTATATATATAAAGATAATCCTAGATCATTTGAAAGATATGAGAAACAATGTGAATTGACATCAAATAATTAATACTAAATTTTTGTGTCTCATTGCTATTTCTTGACTAAATTCAATTATTTTTACTATTCAAATAGGCTGGATTTCATCAATTTTTGTTGAGATTGTAACACATTGGGTATGTAGCTTGCTGACTTAATAATATAAAAAATATGTAGCTTGTATTGAAATGGGCTGGACTTCTTTTATTTTTTGTGCCCAAAAATTTTTAGTGTGTTTTGGCAAATTCTTAATTCATAATTTGGGTTATAAGAATAATTATGGATAGAATATTAGCAATCTTTTATTACTTCTTTTATCTTTTATTTTTTATTTTTATTACTTAACTTTTATCTTTTATCTTTTCTTTTATTACTTTAAAGAAATAAACATTGGAGATGGTTTTTCCCCAAAACTATCTGCCAAAAATGCCTCAGTCTTCAAAATCCAGCTTAAAATATGTATGTTTTAGTAACTTCAAACATAAGCGAGATAAAAAGTTTTTGAATTCAAAAAGGTCTATTAGAAGAGCCGCTATTTCGTTTTTTACACCATTTGCGACCCTTCTTTCCTACATCCAATTAAACCCATTTAAAATATCAAAAAGCCATTGTAAATTACAAATATGTTAAAATTGAATCTTGAAAACTATTTGTTGTTTTGCTTCATAGGCGATTCATATTCAGAAAAACAAGTATGCTTTTGTGCATCATTTATAAAGCGCTTCATCTCTCATAAATCGATTCCTCTTCTTATTTCAACATTCTTCTTTTGAATCATGAATTAATATCTTTTCAACATTCTTCTTCTAATTTAAAAAGGATTTGAGACTCTTAAATTAGGGTGTGATTAAGTTAAGGCAAAGAAGGTATGATTCTTTATTGCTTCTTTTAAAAAAGAACCGAAGTTGTATCTTCTACATGTATTAGTGATTGGTTTTATTTTTTTTCAAAATTCCTATTTGATTTGGAAATATTTTCGGTTCTTTGTTTTTTCTTTTATGTTTTTCTAGTCCTATTCTTCTTCTTCTGAAATTATAATTAACTAATTTCTTTATTTTTTTAACTTCTTATTCTATTTGGAAATATTTTGGGATTGATAAATGTGGCCGCGATTAGCATACACAATGGATCTATCAGGAAATGTATTGAACCTTCTTGTATTTGCCAACAGTGACAAACCACGTTTTAGATATGGCACAATAAAGATGACAAAGTTTTATTCATTAGATAGAGCATTTTTTCTTATTATGTACTACATGAGAGATAATATGTTTCATATCAAGATTTTTGACACAATGAAATATTGTGAAATTGATTACCTATATCTAGATCTTTCTGGCAATGCTCCCAGACCCAAATTTTCGGAGGATTTTTATAAGACTACAAAGGCAACATTGAATCCTATTGAGTTTTTTTTTTCTTTTTTAATGTTTGTGGTACATTTTTATAGTTTTTCAATTTTTGTTATAATTGAAATAAGAAAAAGTGCACAAGAAATGGGGGTTGAATTATGCGTTTAAAAACTTTTTCGAAACAAGTAGATCAGTTTGAAAAACGTTTTCAAGCCTAGGAATAGAGAAAAGAAAACACAGAAAGTTTTATACTGGTTCACTCAACCTAAGCTACGTCTAGTCCCTTCACCCAAAAGGTATCCACTAACCAACCTTAGGTTACAAGTATTGTTCGCGGCCTCTTCAGGCTTTACAATGCAATCACCCTAGATTGCTTAACCCAAGTATTTTTTTACACTAAGCCTCTTTAGGCTTTCACTACACAACAAGTATTTAAAGAAAAAAAATAACTCACGTAGTGAGGATTTGAAAGATTAAGCTCAAGATCACTTTGAAGATCTTTACAAGATTTTTGCTATCATCCACTGGATGCTTCATCAAAGTATTACAAAAGTCTTTATGTTCTTGTTCTTTTTCACAGACTTTGCCCTTTTCTTTTCACTTTGCTACAATGCTTCTTCGTTGGTGCATGTATATATAGTCTTGAGGAAAAAGATCCGTTGTAGAAGACTTTGACTTCGTTATGCAATGAAAAGCGTGCAAACTATCCTTTCAGAGAGGTCAGACATGGCAGCTTTTAGATTTGCACTAAAAAGGAAGGTGCAGGACTGCGCTGGCGATCTACTCTTCTGAACATTCTTCATTTGTCTTGGCAGCTTGACAAGTTGACTTGCTTTATCTATTCTGCTGCGCTTTTGCACTGAAATGATGTTGATGCTATTTAATGCTTCAAACAAATTTGAACGTTAGTTCATAGA
Source organism: Spatholobus suberectus (assembly GCA_004329165.1). Classification (NCBI taxonomy): domain Eukaryota; kingdom Viridiplantae; phylum Streptophyta; class Magnoliopsida; order Fabales; family Fabaceae; genus Spatholobus; species Spatholobus suberectus. The sequence goes on from CM014729.1 coordinate 58,265,388, forward strand.
AGTAGTAATATGTCAGTTTCGAGGAAGACTTAGCATAAATCAAATTGACGTTCAAACTAAAAACTTAGCCGTTTGAGTATATGATCTTGGAGGCTTGTATGAGTTTATTCATCGGACGGTCACCTTTAGTTTTGTTCAATTGGACAGTCCTTTTTGGCGAGTCTTCTGGACGGTCTTTAACATATTTACTGGACAATCTTTAACACGCCAGCTGGACGGTTCTTTTTAGCGAGTCTTCTTCTTAACTGTGACAGGGTTAGTCTATACGCGCAAATTTGAACATTAATAAGCTTGTTATCTTCAAAACATTGAGGGTTTAGATGCTTCTACGTCTTTGGTTCCAACAATAATATTCATCTTAATCTAGTGTGCTTAATTACCTATCAATTTGTAATTATCTAAAGATAGTATGCAACTTGGTGCTACTTCTACTTTTTTTTTGGAAGGAATCTATGTATAGTGGCAATGCATATTTGGAGGATCCAGTTGGAAACAAGTTTTGTCTCCAATTATCTGAAAGCGTTGGTGGTATTCCTGTTTTTACTTCTAGTTGTTGAAGATGGCTAAAGTTGAGCACCGTTCAGTAGGCTTGGTTGCATTATTTAGGTGATAATGAGTTCGAGGTGAAGATTATTCTCTTGACAAAAGTGAAATTTATTATCCAATTGTTATAGATGACTTTGATATAGTTGTTCATAATGAGGAGGACCAAATTAATGAAGAGAAAATGCAAGGTGTGGGAAATTAGCAACAAGAGCATATTGGTCGTAGTGCAGTTGACGATGACCAAATTCAAGTTATAGCAAATATTGTTAATGTTGAGGAGACACACGAAACAACACCAACAAAAGACACATAAATTTATTTAACATGATTCGACACTTCTTGTCTACGTCCATGAACCACTCAATATTATTCATCTAAAATATTCAACCTCATTACAAGTTTTTTGGACATACTTGAAAAACCCTTTCTCCACATAATCCCCTTCTCACTTAGGGTGACCCTTTCTATAGGCTAGGTAGTTCTTCTCATCTCAAGAACTCTTATTTATACAATTTGCACCCTAATATTAAAAGAGGAAACAAATCTCTAAAATAAAATAATATCTTTAAAACTAAACAAATCCTAGAGATTTAAAATCAGAAATTTGAATTGTATCCCAATAATTCCTCCTTCAATTTAAATTTCCTAACTCCCTTTTTTACTCCCACCATCATGGATGTTTGTCCTAATCTTCTCTAATCACGCTTCTGCTCCATAAACTTTGGTGTGTTCTCACCTTCGCTTTACGAGTATTGGACGGTGACACTTCTTGTACTTGTATCGTTATTAGCTACTAGGACACGCTGCTTGACTTCCCCATTGTAAAGAAGACTTTCGACACAAAAATTTGCATCGTTGTTAGCTACCAGGAGACATTGCTTGACTTCCTATTGCCAACAAGACTTTCGACACAAGGATCCCACACAAATCCACCATTGATACTCATCTCACAGGTCACCAAGCCGCACAACCAAGTTTTGATACCACTGTTCGAAAAACACACAAACAACAACAACAACAACAAATAGAAACAGTGGAAGGAAGCAATTTATTTAGCGTGATTCGACACCTCTTATCTACGTCTATGAAACATCTTAATATCATTCATCTCAAATATTCAACCCCAGTACAAGTTTTCTAGACAAACTTGAAAATCCTTTCTCCACATAATCCCCCTCTCACTTAGGGTGACCCCCTTTACAGGCCAGGTAGTTCTTCTCATCTTAAAAAACCTTATTTATACAACTTGTATCCTAATATTAAAAGAAGAAACAAATTCATAAAATAAAACAATATCTTTAAAACTAAAAAAAATCCTAGAGATTTAAAATCAGAAATTTGAATTATATCCCAACAATTAATAATCTACTTGATAGGAGCTAGGATAAAGTATTATCTTATCCTGATGCTAATAGAGGACATACACTGGTGGGTTGATCAATCAATTTATTTTAAAATATATTAAATTTTTACTAGGTATGTATTTAAATTATAACTATGTTTATATTATTGTAGGTAATCCCGTCAAAAATTGTGAAAAAATTTATTCCTAAAACACAGAAGGAGATTTTTGTACAACTTGAAGAAGGGCATATGTTTGACTGCGAGCTTGGGGGTGGTGATAGAAGACTTAATGAGCACTATATCAAAAATTGTTGGTATCATTTCATAAGGGCGAACAACTTGGCAACCAATGACGTTCTCCATTTTTGGTTTCATGATAATCCTAAAGTGCTTTATGTATGGATTAATTAAAACATTGTCATTGTTGTTGATTTCTATTTTTAGGAGAAAAAAAATATTAGTCTTGATCTGATGCATTATTTGCATCTTTTTGGTAGTCACATTAGGAGCATCCGAGGATGCATTAACAATTATGACATCTGTGTATATTTTAAATCAACTTTGTATGCATCTAAAGATGCATTTTTCGTAATTTTATAGTTATGAATATGCTAATATTTGACAAGTAGCACAATTATAATTACTGTTGATTTTTTTACTGTATTAATTTAATTTCTTTTTTTATTTTCCTTCTGATTTATTTTTTTGAATTGATGCTACTGAAGTGACTAATTATATATACAGCAAATTTGATCACATAATATTGACTGAATGTGCTTGTAACCATGGTTTTGATCATTGAATAAAATCAGAAGAGAAGATATTTAAGTTTGATGTTTCAACAGTTTGCATTTTTGTATGCTGAATGATTTTAGCAGTTTTCACTTACATTTATTGTAAGTAGATATTGGTTTCAAGGAACAAATTGTTTTTCATCATACTTGACTTTTGAAATAGGCCATACAATTAAGTGATTTAAGACAACAATACTCAGTGACACTATTCTAAACAAAGTTATAGTATTCCAATAAATTGTAGTAGAAATGAAGCTTTTATTCAGTGTTTCTAGAATTGTACAATTTCATATAATTTAATAAACTAGTTACCCATGCTAATGGGCTTTATAGGATATATTCTTGAGAAAATAAGTTATGTACTGACAATTTTACACTGTCATTCAATCACAAACTATCATGTATGGTAAGTTTGTTGACTTTTACAATAATTATCTTAAAAGTCATACCAACGGTAATTTCTAATTGGTTGACAGTGTAAAAGTTTTTACACTGACATTATATGACCATTAAACTTTATATTCTTTTGCATTGCAAGTAATAATATATTTCTTATTTCTTATTTTTTAATTTTATTTTTTAAATTAATACAAATATTGTAACCCATCTATAATTTACCCATGCATCGGGTACACACACTACTATTAAATATTAAGTTAAAGGCTTAATATATGTTTAAGTCCTTATAAATATGATTCTGTCTGGTTTTAGTTATGGCAAATTTTTTTGTTATTTTTAGATCCCTGACATTTTCTTAGTATTTTTTTTAGTCCTTATCATTAACTATGATTAATGTAGTGCTGACATAGCTAACAAAATAAAAAAATATTAATTAAGATAATTAAGGTAATGAAGAATGTTTTAAATTAAGATAATTAGATTATTTTTAAGTATGTAATTTAATTAAGTAATGTATTTATTAGTGATATATTAAAAAAATAAATTATATTATAATTAGTCAAAATTAATGAATTAAAATGTAAAAATAACACCAAAGTAATATATTAAAAATAAATTATAATCTTTTAAAAAAAATTACAATGCTAAAAGTAAATTAGTGAAATGAATAGTAAGAACAATATTAAAAGTAATAAAAATCATTATTTATAATATATTAAAAATTATAAATAAATTACAAAAGTAAATTATATGTAATTATCTTATTTATATAAAATAATGAATACATTACTTAATTGAATTACACACCTAAAATTAATATAATTACCTTAAATTAAAATATTTTTCATTATCTTAATTAATATTCTCTATTTTATTAGTTATATCAACATTAAATTAATTAGAGTTAATGATAAGGATTAAAAAAAAAATACTAAGATAGTGTCAGAATCTAAAACTACCAAAAAAAATTTACAAAAACTAAAACGAGTCATATTTGCAACAACTTAATGGTATGTTTGATTGAAAGAAAAAAAAAAGAAAAAAAAGAAAACACAAATAACGAAATATTTTCTTTTATTTAGTTGAAAAAAAAAAATAACTTTTAAAGACAAAAATTTAAAGTTTTCTTTTATTTCACTTTTTTTTTAATTCAAATTTTAATTTGTTTTCTCCTCTCATATTTTTCTTTCACCCTCTTAAACAGGCCATAAAACATATTTAACTCTAATAAATAAAAGAAAACTTATTGAGGAAATCACAGAACCTGGTCAACACCTGTCTCTGGCGCGCGAGAGAAATCGGAGATGTCATCGCACGCTAATGATCCCCGTCAGCCATCGGCGGCGAGACCCTACGTGGCGCCGCAGGTTTCGCCGCAGGACCTCCCGATCGACTATGCCGGTTTCATCGCCGTCATATTCGGCGTCGCCGGCGTCATGTTCAGGGTTTGTATGCGCAGCACCTCTTCGCCATCGATCTCACAACACAATCTTCGTTTCGATGCATTAACATCTTTTTCTGTTATTTGTGAAATCAGTACAAACTGAGCTCGTGGCTGGCGCTCATTTTCTGCGCGCAATCCGTCGCGAACATGAGGAATGTCGAGAATGACCTCAAACAAGTTATGATGGCTATGATGTGAGTTTCTTCACATTTCTCTGTTTGCATTCGTGTTTGCTTTGTTCTTTATGAGTTTTGTTTGCAGATCTGCGGATCTGATTGTGGGAATCGTTATTTTAAAATAAAATAAAATAAAAAACTAAAAAAAAAAGGTTGAAAATTGTTGTTAGGTTTGGGAGCTATTGCATTTTCCAGAAATGTTATTTAACTTTAAGTTTCTGAAATACATACATTCTTAGGACTTAAAAGAATAAGGATTTGTTTTCTCTAGGGGACGGAATCAGTAGGCTGAATCAGGAAAAAGAAATGTAGGCAAAACCAAAGAAGTCAGATTTGGAGGCTTGCTTTTGTGGCTTGATGAATGGAAGTTAAAATTAGAAATAAGGATCTTTCACTTTCACTTTCACTTTCACTTTCTTTTTGTTTTAATTTTTTTCAAATTAAGTTTTTTTTTTTCTTTTTTTTAAATCTTATTTTTTTACTGTGTCTTGGATCCGGTCTGAATTATCCTTGAGGACAGGAACCTGATAAGCAGATGAAAGAGTCTTCTGACACTCGAGTCAATAATTTCTGGATCATTCCTCGGGACTATGCCCCTATTTATGGGTTTGAAAAGAGTGGTTTTGGTAATTACACTTATGCTTGGTCATCTCTTGTGGATGAGGGAAATCTTAATAGGATCAGGATTGATGCTTGATTAAGGTTAGCCTTTGATAGGAATTGGATCATAGTAAGGATTGAATGTTTGATGAAGAATTCTAGATGTTTGGCTGAGCTAATGGACGGGCTTAATCTGGCCTCTGATATCTGAACTGTATACTTGAATTATGTGCTGGTGTTTTTCGAAGGTAGGGTGACAATTCAATCTGTTTATCTACTAACCATCCGATGCATATGTATGAATCCAACCAATCCATCCAATTACAAAAATCTAACTTAATGGATTGGTTGGATGGATCGCCTTTTGTAATAGGATGGATAATAAACCATCCAACATATTTTATAATCCATTGGATCAACCAATCAAGTAATCCAAAATTCATTGGTTGGACATAGAAGGGACAAGTATTGGATTTATGGTTTTTTGTTTTTGGGGGGGGGAGGTTGGTCGTTAAGAATGTGTAGAATATTTTCTAAGAATATTTTTTTTAAAAATAAAGTATAATATATTTTAAATGGATCAGTTGGATGGTTTTTTATCAATGACTCATGGATGGATTGAAGTTTTTAGTTTTTACCTTTTTAACATATTATAAATGGATTAATGATTTATTTTTTACCAATTATAATTCAATTCAAAATTTCCATTAATCAAAGGTCTTGCTGTCTGCTTGTGCATGCAGACACATATACTCCCCTTGGTTGTTTAAGGTATGTTTGGGAGTTTGAAAAAGGATGGAAAAGAATGGCTCATAATGGAATGCAATGGAATAGAACATGTCAGTGATGTCACTTTATTGTTTGATGGTTTAATTTTTAGTCGAGGAAGGGGACAAGGGAGGGACTAGGATTTCCTCCCTTGCCATTCTGCTCCCTTCTATCAAATAACTCTAAAACAACCTTTTAGCAAGTTTTGCCTTTTCATTCCCTATCACTCCTCCTATTGCCATCCTTCCAAACATAGCCTAAGGTATTTAGTATTCACACAAGGATTAGAAAAGTTATTGAATAGCCCCAAGCCTTCAACAACAACAACAATAGCTTTATTCCACTAGATGAGTTCGGCTATATGAATCACACAACACTATTGAGCTCTATCAAAAATCAAATTCTCAAGGATATTATTCACCATGAGATCCCATTTAATAATTTCTTTCAATGTCATTTTTGGTCTCCTTGTACCCATTTCCATAGGGCTAAAAACCATGCAATTTACTCTCCCCACTGGTGTCTCCAATGACGTTCTTTGCACATGTCTAAAACACCTTAATTGATTTTTTGTTATCTTCTCCTTGATAGGTGTCACACCAATATTTTCTTGTATACAATCATTTTGTATCATGCCTTTCTTGGATGGTCACACATCCATTTTAACATTCTCATTTCTATTACTCACTTCTTTTTTTCATGTCCCTTTGAAGCCCAATATTTACTACCATAGGCTTAGAGTATAACTAGTTGTATAGTCATATGATAAAATTTCCTTTTGCGCTTGGTAGATACTAGATAGTTTGCAGTCACAAATAACCTTTGATGCTTTTCTCCATTTTAACCACTCGGCTTGTATCTATGTGTGACATCTTCATTAATTTTCCCATCAGTTTGTAATATTGGTTCCAGATACTTCAACTTATAAACCTGTGGAAATAGGGAACAGAAAGTGGGTGATTTCTAGAGGGCTAGAATGCAAGATGCCTTGTGGTGAACTAACAGTCTCCATTACATAGAGAAGTTAAGCTTCTGGTTTTTGCTTTCAATTTTTCGGGGCACTCCCAACCTTACTTAATTCCAGTCAATACTGAGTAGGTTCCTTTTACTGCAGAATTTTTTATTTTAATGGAGCATATGCTTCATCAGATGCATTAATTAGGTAATATCGAATCTGGTTCTGTCAGGGTAGATAGGACAACTACTTCTCACAGGTGTTTCTTTGGCATAAAATATTTTTAGGATTGCTGGCCATAGTCATTTAAGTGCATCAAAATCTTAGTCATTATTTTTAACTTATGAATCTAGTTATCCCTATCAAATAGCCATATTCTTCTGTCTGGACTGTTAAAAAGTAACCAAGATTATGTGTTGCTAACAGCTATGTGTCTAAATTTCTTTTTCTTCATAATGACCCTGCAACTTTCTGAAGCATGCTTCAAGGTTTGTTTTTTTTCCCCTATGCTATGCGGTTTCTTCTATATGTTGTATTGCATGCAAGTCCTTGATGTCCTTTACTCTAGAAACCCTGATGATGGAAAATTTGATATCACCTCAAAATATGTTCTTGCAATTGTCTTATTCTGTTACCTTTCAAGCATATACAACCAAGAATTGGCTTCAATAAAAAAGGCTCTTGGATTTGTTTCCTAAGTTCTGATACATCACACGTTACATAGCTAAATCCCAAGCAACTCAGGATAATAGTCACTTAGTCAGAGATGGATAGCACTTGTTTAATGAGCCATCATGTTTAAGGGGTATGTGAAATATTTAATGATTTAGGAGGAAACTGTCAAGGTCTATGACCAGGAATGTTATTTTTGAGTAAATAAATACCTGTGATTAGCATTTAATTTTTTCGAAATGTTTTTCAAAATTCAAATAATGGGAGAAAAAATGTGAGAGTGAAAGTCAATAATTGGGCAAAAATTGACTGGCATTCCCATGTCATGGGAAAACAACAGACCTAACCCTAATCATGGGGATAAAAATCAACCGAAACATGGGAGTGTTATTTTCCTAGAAATCAATAATGCCCTGAAATATGTTTTGAAGACTTGGTACAAAACATTGAGAATGTCATAATATTAAGTTCACTTTCCCCGAAGAATAGTTTAACAACCTTGAAAAAAATGCACCCATAGAGCTTAGGAAAGTGTAGGATAGTAATGCCTTTTTGTATTTTTTTGGAGCTAGCATTCAATGGAAATCCAGGTTACCACCTCAACAACTGATAATGATCCTATACAGCCAAAGTGGACTCGGAAGAGTCAACATAGTTGTGGTTCATCAATCACCTTAAAACTCAAAGGACATAGATACGAACCTATATAACATTATCCTGTTCAAGTCAGGTCATCTAGGATAGTAATGTGTATAATGTACGAAATAGCTTATATGCCATTACTGAAAAATGCTGATACTGGGTTGTATTACGTTGATGAGAAAATTACTGGAGTTTGGTAACTTGTCCCAGCATAAAAAATACATTGCAAAATAACATTTTTGTTCTGTTATAATGTTTTGCTGCACACATAGAATAGAGTCAAAGGTTTGGATACATTTTATGATGGTGAATTTCAGTCTGTAAGAATGCTAAAACCAATTCTTTCTTTCTCCATAAGTAATGTTAATCTTGGATATTATCATAATCATAGACTATATATATATATATAGGTTTATTAATATCTTGCACTTCTTTTTTAGAAGTATACAACTTGGATATCTTAAAATACTCCAAAAGTGTGACTTGCTAAAGTAGTATTTCTAAAAAGCAAGTGAGAATATATCATTAGTTACGCGCGTGTGCGCGTGCATACACACACACACTATATATATATATATAATATTGGAAAAAACTCAAGTTTCACATAGGCTAGTAGAGATAGTGTGCCAAGATAGAGTATATAAGTAGAGGGCAACTCTCTCCCTTTGAGCCAGCTTTTAGGGTTGAGTTAGGTCTAAATTCATATTCTAAGATGGTATCAAAGCCTATTCTAGATCTATTAACAGGCCACCTACCATATTATTCACGCACTAAGCCCAATAGTGCTGGGCGTGAGGGGGTGTATGGCAAAAAACCAAGTTTCACATCGGCTAGAGATAGTGTGTCAAGATAGAATATATAAGTGGGGGAGCAATTCTCACCCTATGAGCTAACTTTTGGGGTTGAGGTAGGCCTAAACTCATATTCTAATATATATATATATATAAGGGTGGGGATCAAGTTACTCCAAGAGTAACTCTTGGTAGAGTTACACCACTCAATAACTCTTAATATATATTAAATTTTAATTATCTAACCGTTGAATTAAAAGATTATATGTCAATGATCATGTATACCAAATTTTAGGTAAATCGGACATTTGTAGCTAGTTAATCTTATTATCGACATTTACTTGTAATTTAGAAAAGTATATTATGCATTAATTTGAATCTATTTAACGAAATATCAAGTAGTTTTCAAATTTTATAAAAATTTGTAGATTTGACCTACTCAATATAATCTTTTAATTCAACGGTTGGATCGTTGAAACTTAATACATATCAAGAGTTATTAAGTGGAGTAACTCTACCAAGAATTACTCTTGGAATAACTTGATTCCCACCCATATATGTATATATATATATAGTTTTATTAATATCTTCCACTTCTTTTGTACAAGTATACAACTTGGATTTCTTAAAATACTCCAAAAGTGTGACTTGCTATAGTAATTCTAAAAAGCGAGAGTATATTAACAGTTACATACACGTGCGCACCCACATATACATGGTGATTTTTAGTATTTTATTTTTCTTCATTTCTTCTGCCACACTGTGAACACCATATAAAATAGTTTGTACTATCAAGCCGTTTTCTTCTTCACTGTTATAACTTATAACTGTTGACTTGATGTTAATATGAATCCCAGGTTTTCTTTGATGGGATTGATAACAAACTACTTTGGACCTCCTAGACCCAGCAAACAAAGTTGAGATCTCAAGATTTTGGGGTAGGAATGACCTTTTTGTGGGGTCTTTTCGGGAATTAACCAACAAACGTGAAAGGAAGTTTAGAGTCATTGAATGTTTCTCTTTTCTTTATGTGGCATTTTAGTAGGCTGTATTAAAGATGCTTGCGAAGACTGGATACCTCTGTATTTGGATAATTTGATGCTTTAATGATTATATATTAAAGATAAATTAGTCTGGAATCTGAGGAAAACTACACAATTAATAGTATGTTTGGGCAAGCATTTGCAAATTTGGTTATGTAAAATTGGTTTTTGTTAAAAATTAGTTTAAAATGAAGTGATTTACGTTTAATTACATTTATCAGAATAGTGTTTCTTTATAATATTTGGATACTCTGATGAAAATCGCTTTTAAATGTTATTAATAAAATGGTTTATAAGTCCATACCTTTTTATATAATTCTTTTTTATTTTGTTTCATTTTTTTAAGTTTACGTTAAATAGCTAAACAAATAATCTTATAGATTTTGTTTAATATTTATTAATTTATTAAACTAAAAATACATGTTTTAACTTTTGAAATAAAATACATACTCTTATTGAGAATCTATGATTTCAAATGACTTAACAATAATAATAATAAAAAACTAAATTAGCATAAAGAGGAAATATAATTTTTGAAAAGAGATCATTTGACCATGGTGTGTATACATCCTTAGGAAAGAGAAGATAAGAAAAAGTAATAGATATGACGAGTTACGTGATAAGGAAAGAAAAAAGAATAAAAAGGAGTGTAACCTAAGATAAAAAAGAAGATGGTGGGTGTAAAAGGGCATAGTTGATAATTTATAATGCAATACAATTTTCAAATATATTATACTGCATGTATTCTATAGTTTGATCATCCCATGAAGAAATTATGTTTTAAAAGAAAAAAAACGGTTAGTTATCAAAACAGAAATATTAGATAGTTATAGTAACAAGAGACGAGAAATCATCAAAATAGAAATATTTGGTACGAAATGAAAGTTATGAAATGATGTAAATTTACAATTTCGTACAAATTATCAAAATTTCACACAATTATCTAATACTAATTAACTTTATAATATATAAAAGATAAAGCGTAGATTATGACATTGACATGTGAGTTGTTCAATGACCTTCAATATTTATTTAGCTGATTAAACTTTTTACGTGAAATGTCTTCTTATAAATCATTCTTAGTTTTCTCCTATTTTAATTTCTTTAGTTTATACTTGAGTGATTAATTTAAATGTCAAGAAGCAATTGTAAATTTTACTTTTTATATAGTTATATGCTACATTAATTTAGATTAGAAATAAAAAAAATTAATTTAGATTAGAGTATATAAATGAGCACTACATAGTTCATATTTCTTCCTTGAAATAATTTCAAACTACATTTATGAATTTGTCCGACGTGTTCTACAGCAAAAAAAAAAAAAAAAGAGCCTAAAAACATTTATAGTATTTAAGAAGTTTTGACTTTATAAGATTTGTAATTGTAATTAACTAGTTACTAATAATCCGTTGTTCATAAAATTCAGAACAAATTTGAATCGAATAAACTTCAGGCTTAACCTATTATAGAGAGAGAGAGAGAGAGAAATATTATATACGCAGAAAAAAACTGTCACAACCATGGATTAAAATAATACATATTAAACCAAATTCACATATACCATTAGGGCACGTTTGGTAGTTGGAATAAGATAAGATAAGATATAAGAGCAGAATAAGAACATGATAGAATAAGATAAACTACAGTCTTATCTAATGTTTAAGTGACAAAAAATAATTTTCTCTATGTACTTTTCTACTTTTAGCTTTTTAATATTTCTTACCATTATTAGATTTTATTAAAAATACAGTTTGTGTGCATCATATGCCGATCTGTCTAATTACTAAATCATTCTGATGCCATCCCTTTGATAATGTCGTATTAATAATTGATAGTACTAACGTGAAGCTGTGGATTTTAGGATGTGTTTCGTACAAGAAATATTTTAACATTTTTGCAAAAGTGGTATGAAAGTTAAAGTTTTTTATATTTGATAAAAGAGAATAAATATTTTCTGAGAATAATATAATGTTATTTATAAACAAGGGAAAATAAACTTTTCTACCATTATTGGTGAAAATAAAACTTTCCTTAGATAATTGAGTATAAAGTTACCAAACTTTCTTTTTTTTTAGGAGGACCAAACTTTATATGATAATCAACTATAAATATATTATTTTTTAAAAGGTTAAATAATAACCAAACACATTTTATAAGTTTTTTCAAGAATTCTATTATTAGGGTATGCACAAGAAAGACATGATATGAAATTATTATATACGAGAGAATATTGGTGTGACACTAAATGAGGAAAAGATGACAAAAAATTGGTTAAGGTGGTTTGGACATGTATAAAGAAGGTCACTAAAGTACTGGTTAGGATAGTAGATTGCATGATTTTTAGTTTTGTGAAATGGAAGAGAGACCAAGAAAGACATTGAAAGAAGTTATTAAGAGGGATATAATTAGTATATAAAGATTTGGTCTTTAATATAGTTGAATGACATTGTGTGATCTATGTAGTCAACTCTACCTAATGGGATAAGACTTTTGCTATTATTATTGTATCTATCCCTTAAAATTAAGAATTAAGATTTAGTTACAAAAACTTATCACTCTTCAAAATCACTCTCTCACAAATTAAAATACTTCATGTCTGTGTAACCCTCACTAAACCAAGAAGAACACATTGAAGCTCTACTCAAGACCCAAATTAGAAATCTCCCGTGGCATGAATCACTCAACCACACCATTGGCCCACTGTTCCCTTTGCCATTGTTTGAGTTACCGATTGTCATCCCCTTTTTGCTTTGTGTGTCTCTCTATTAATTAAAAAAATCAGGCAAACAATGGAAGTGAATTGAGGAAATTATTGAGGGAATGCAAAAAATACTGAATATTCAAATTTTTTAGAGAAGATTATTAAATGTGCTTAAACTTCAATTGAAAATTGTAGTTAATAGAGATACATAAAATTTAAATAAATTTAAGTGTAAAACCATATCTTTAGGTGTTTGCTTTTTGCACCACCTTTTTCTCCCCCCTCTAATTACACTATCTCTTATTTTAATTGTTAATGCAAAATTATCTTTGTTTAAACAAGATGAGTATCTTATAATTTTTCTCTAGAATTTTGGCAATTTGATTATGAACAAGTGCTTAATACGTTCTGTAATCAAAATTCTAGGAGAATTTTTAAACATGATTCTAGAATTGTAATTCTAAAATGTATTAACAGTGTGTTCGGATAGGTATTTTTAACACACGTATTTATATAATTTTATGTCAAACAAAAGAAAAACACAAACTCCATATAATAGCTTTTGGCTTGATGTGAATCAAATATTTCGAGATGTCGAACCAAACATGTACTAAATTCTTCCAAAATTAAATTTTTGAAAGTGATTGTAATTTGCAAATCATTTCCGGAATAAAAAAAATCACTTTTGTAGTTAGGCAAAGGTAATTTTTTATTCATAGTTAGACAAAGATAATTTTGAAATAATAGTTAAAAAAAATAGGGCGATTTGTTCCGGGGGGGGGGGGGGGGGATGATACAAAAGTAATTCTCATTTTTTTGTCCCTAATTTTTACCTGAAATTTCAATTTAGTCCTAGGTTAGATATGTGGAGTCCATATTTAATTACAATGAGCGATTGAAACTCTGCTCTACACCTTCCGTTGATAATTTGGATGAAATTAGCAAACTAGTAACATTAAAACAATTTAGTAACGCTCAGGACGTAACCGAAGCAAGAAAAAGACAGAAACCTTTTTTGGAATACATTGAAACTTTATTCAAATGTAAGAAAAGACGAAAATAGTTATAGCAATAAATTTACATTTTTCTGTATCTGTCCCTTTTGGTTTGTAAACAAAAATAAGAGAATGATATCTCATTTTATATTGCTCTCGTCTGATTCGTGACTATTTTTTACATGTTTTTTTCTCAAGTGTTTTGGTCAGGTAAGGGTGATTTCATCCCAAGATGTACGCCCCTAGCGAGTTTCGAGAATAGTCCCCATCTTTGGCACATCGTGGGTGGAGTCGCTGGGGCATTGGAGGCTTCTTCTTCGATATTGCTAGCCTCGAAAATTTTCCATGGGAGGCTGCGGTTTCTTTTGGAAAGTCTCAGCCATCTTGATAAAGACTTCAAGGACGGCTTTTCTGCTCAAGTGTTTTGTTCAGTTAAAGAGGAACTCGTAGCACGGTATGCGCTTAGGACGTGCATCAGGGAGGAGACTTCAGCTCAAATGCATTGGGAACTGGGGTGCAAGAATCTAGGAGGTTAGTTTGTCTAAATTTCATGCACAGAGAATGGTCTATGGAAAGCGTGTGACTTTCCTGGATTATGAGGATTCAACTAGGCTGGCCCGTGGGAACCGTCTAGTGGTCTGTGGGAATTGGCCGTTCAGTGGCATGTTAGTATGTTACCGTCATGTTTGGAGTCACGGCTTCGAGTGCTAACGGGTTGGTTTATTTTGATTTAGGTGGCTACCTCCTTTCTAGTTTTCTAGTCTTTGCATTTTATTATATGTTGGGATGTAAGTGCCTTGTAATATTTAAATATATTCATCGAATGATACTTTCATTTCTATTGGCTCAAATTGAGGCAATAACTATTGTGTGTGTGGTTGACATGGCCTAATATTCCGTGTTCATTTTTATGTCAACATGTTCTAATATTCACATTGGTGTAGTCGATGTGTTGTGCAATCAATGCATGATGAGGCACTTTGATGTATCAATCAAAGTGTTGATCGGTTTTACACTGATTTAAAACATTTAGGTCAAGGCATGGCTTTCGCTTACAGGGACTTCATAGTTTGCCAGGGGGGCCGAGATACGACCCATGCTCGCTAGACATTGTAGTTTTCCTCAGGGGGGAGGGGGGCGAGATATGACCTATGCTGGCAAGACTTTGTAGTTTGTTTGGGGGGTCGAGATATGACCTACACTCATGAGACTTTGTCGTTTGTTTGGGGGGCTGAGGACTGCCCGACCGAGGAAGGTCGACTTCGGCAAACGCCTTCGCTACCTAGGCTCAACACTTGGAGGGTTGTGGACTATTCGACCAGGGAAGGCCGAACTCAACAAGTGCCTTCACCTCCTAGGCTTAGAGCTTGGAAGGCTGTGGACTACCTGACTGAGGAAGGCCAACTTCTACAAACGCCTTCGTCGCTTAGGCTCAACGCTTGGATGGCTTTGGACTGTCTATCTGAGGACGGTTGACTTCTGTAAACGCCCTTGTCACCAAGGGATGTTCGAGACAATTATAGTCGACCTCCCCTTGCAAGAAATCCCACATAACACAATAGGGAAGTTTTGGAAACTTTTAGACGTTCCATATTATCTCTGACCCTCGACAAAGACAAAAAAAATACACCCTTGCCATGTTAGATACCAATTCATACCCTGACATACTTGGCAGGTGGTGCCACTGTAACAGGACACACGGCATATCCCAACATGTCAGACTCAGAGTGTGGTTTGTGCCTTGATATGTTAGAGACACGTGTAGGAAGTGTGCAAATAATAGCCCAACACGTGGCACTTGTCCATTAAGGGACATCTAGTATAAATAGGGAGGATGACAACATCCTTAGCTTAAGGTTCACGGAGAGAGGGCTGGCTAGAGAGAAAAGTTCCCATCTTGGGAAGACTTTGGTGTGCCACGTTCTGGAACGTGAACATTTGGCACCCACCGTGGGGTCTCCAAAAATACTCTCCTCGACGACCACCATAGTCCCAAAGAACCCTAACACAAAATCAATCATGCTTATTACGCGACACCAAATTGGTCTAAACCATGTAGTGACGGCAAAAATAACAGTAAAGGAGACAACCCTATCTTGTAATAGCTACTCGATGTGGTAGCATAACTACAAAGACAAAATGAAAAGCAAGCGACTTAATCAAGAAGTTGAAGAGCAGCACCAAACGGTAGAATCCAATCACCAAACCGCTATTCAAGTAGCGAAGGAAAGGGAACAAGCGCTTCATGAACAACTATTTGCTTTGAAAGAAAACATTGACAAAGTTGATGTAGCATGAACCTTCGTCCTTTTTAAACAATTGGTCATAGAGGAAATTAAACATGTGGCAGTCCCCCTAACTTTAGGGAATTTACCATCGATGCCATCAATGGCTCACAAGATCCTCATGCTCATCTCCAAACCTTTCATACACAAGTGTACATCAGCTGCAAAATGTTCCTTGGCACATTGAAAGGAATAGCCATGCAATGGTTTTCCCAGCTGCCATCTCAATCGATAGCAACCTTTCAAGAACTAGCAACTTGTTTCATGTCCCAATTCGCCGCCAACAAAAGCAAGCACTTAGAGGTAGCCGATCTCTTCAATATCAAACAACAAAGAGAGTCCCTGAAGTGATACTTAGTACAATTCAACAATACCATGGTCCAAGTCAATGGCCCGAACCAAAAGTTCTTCGTTAAAGTATTCTAGAAAGGTTTCTTGGCTTGTCAATTCAACAACTCACTTGTCCTGAGAAAGTAGGCCAACATGGAGGAGATATGCTTTAAGGCAGAGAAACACATCGAAGTAGAAAGGAGAGAAGTCAGTCACTCCCAAAGAGCCGAAACTCATCAAAACGCAAATAATAAACCTTTCTTTAAGACTAGGCCAATCGACACAAGAGAAAGGGGCAAAAGAAGAATTGGGAAACACTCATCAACCTCACATCACTCGATACCCCGAAAAAGCCAAATACTAAAGGACTTTTATCATACCACTCTTGTTGACATATCCCTTTGACATCGGCACAAATGGGACCATTTAAAGAAAAGTGGTGTGAATTTCACAGACACATAGCCACGACAAAGAGGCAAGATGTGGAAAAAGGGGAACATGAAAAACCACATAGGCACCATCGCAACCATATCTGGAGGAGAAACAGGCTGAGGACTGACTGACCCATCAAAAAGACTGAACACCCAATGTGTCATGCTAGTGAAAAGTAGGGAGATGCCCATCATGGAACATCCTCCGATAACCTTTGACAACAAAGCCTATGAGGGAGTTGTCTCCCATGACAACGACCTAGTAGTCATTAGTGATATGATGGGGGGCTTCAAAATTAAAAGAGTACTAGTCAATCAAGGAAACCGACCAATGTCCTTTATTGGCAAACATACTACAACATGGATTTGCTAGTCGAGATGTTTGACCTTGCCCAAGAAACCTGATAGGTACATAGATTTACGGGCCACCTTCAATGTGCAAAAAAAATGTAAAGACCATACCAGTCAGGTACATGGTCATTGATGTGCTCACTTCGTACAATGTTATCGTCGGTCAACCAACACTGAACATGCTTGAAGCAGTTGTCTCGATACCACACTTATGTGTTAAGCACCCGATTAGCCGAATGAGGATAGGCATTGTCAGAGCAGATCAAAAAATGGCTCAAAAGTACTATGAAGAAAGCCTAAAAATCAGTCGTACAAACAAAGACACCATCAAAATTGACTTAGCGACTCTTAAAAGACATCATCAAGAAAACCAAGAAAAAAGGGCAAGGGTTACCACCAGATAGACCTACTAAACTTGGATACTAGACATGACTATGTCGACAAGAGACCCTAATCAGCAAAAGACCCCTAATAGGTGCAAATTGGTGGTCACCCATGAGAGAAGACTTAGATTGAAGCTACCTTGGGCACGAAGATGGAAGAAATGCTCGTACGATTCCTCAAAGACCACAAAGAAATCTTTGCATGGAAAGTCGAGGACATGCCAAGAATCGATCCAAACTTCCTATGTCATAAGCTCTCACTTAATTTGGCCGTCAAACCAGTTGCCCAAAAGAAAAGAAAGTTCGATAAAGAAAAATGAAGGGCCCTGAAAAGCCGAAACTGAGAAGTTGTTAGAAGCAAGCTTCATCTGAGAAGTATAATACCCCACTTGGCTAGCCATTGTCGTCATGGTAAAAAAGAATAATGGAAAATGGAGAATGTGCACTGACTACACAAATTTCAATAAGACGTGCATAAAATATTCATACCCTTTGCCCAGCATTGATCGATTAGTCAACGGTGCTTCCGGTTACGACTCTTGAGCTTCATGGATGCTTATTCAAGATACAATCAATTCAAAATGCATCCTTCAAATGAATAAAAGACAACCTTTATGATAGAAGAAGGCAACTTTGGCTACAAAATAATGTCGTTCGGTCTAAAAAACGCGGAGGCAACGTACCAAAAACTCATCAATTGAGTGTTCAAAAGGAAATTAGGGCAAATATCAAAGTCTACATGGACGACATGGTAGTAAAATTAGAAGAAGAACACTCACATTGCCAGGTGCTCCAAGACGTGCTTGAAACACTAACGACACACAAACTCAAGCAAGCGGGGAAATTCTTAGGATTCATGCTTACTAGAAAAGGGATAAAAGCAAACCCAGAGAAATGCAAAGCCATTATGAAAATGAGAAGCCTAGCCAATGTCAAAAAAGTACAACAACTAACTGGAAAGATAGCGTCTCTCAGAAGATTCCTGTCCAAATGGACTAGGGGATCGCTAGGTGGCGAGAGTGGTGGAGAGAGGGTGGAAATCGTAAGGCGGCGAGCATGAGGAGCATGGAGGCGACGAACGGAACCGCCGAGCGGAACTCCGCGAACCAGTGTCGGTAGGAGGGGACGCGGACCACGGCGGTGAGGGCGAGGAGGGACCACAGCGCCAGTTGCAGACGCGAGTGCCACGCCGGGGACAGGTGGCGGAGGTAGTCGACGGCGATGTAGAACATGGCGGCTACGCCCAGGCCGGCGTTCTTCGCCGATGGCGCCGGCCATCGCATGGACTGCAAGTGAGGAAGTCAGAGACTGAGTGGAAGTGAAGGTGGAATTGCGGTGGCCGGCGCCACCAGTGAAGAATGCTGGCCTGGGCGTAGCCGCCATGTCCTACATCGCCGTCGACTACCTCCGCAACCTGTCCCCGGCGTGGCATTCGCGTCTGCAACCGGTGCTGTGGTCCCTCCTCGCCCTCGCCGCCGTGGTCTGCGTCCCCTCCTACCGGCACTGGTCCGCGGAGTTCCGCTCGGCGGTTCCGTTCGTCGCCTCCATGCTCTTCATGCTCGCCGCCTTACAATTTCCACCCTCTCTCCACCACTCTCGCCACCATGATTTTCAATTCCTGGGAAATTGCATCCATGCCCGCCTGTGTACATCTTTTTGTGCGCCATTTATTTCGAAGTCATATTTTCCCTCCTTCTCTTGGCGATCACGGTGGGACCGAATGTGAAGAAGCCTTCCAAAAGTTAAAGGAATTATTGGCAATGCCTCCAATTCTAACCTAGCCAAAACAAGACACCCCAATCATCCTTTATTTATCCATCTCCGACATGGCAATAAGCATAGTGCCTGCCTAAGAATTCGAAAAGGAACAAAAACATATCTACTTTTTCAGCAGGGTCCTTCAAGGGGCCGAGCAAAGATATCAAAAAATTGAAAAGGCAGCTTACGCAGTGGTGATAATAGCAAAGAGGTTCCAACCGTACTTTCAAGCCTACGCCGTGATGATAAGATCAGAGATGTCGATCAGACAAGTCCTCCAAAAGCCAGACTTAGTAGGGAGAATGGTCAACTAGTAGGCCAAATTGTTAAAATATGACAAAGGAGCCATTAAAGCCCAGGCATTCACCGACTTTGTAGTGGAACTAGCATCCCCCCACATCCCGACACCTGATATCACTAACGAGTTGATTCTATCAGTTGATAGAGCGTCAAACCTCAAAGGCAGTGGGGACGGCATAATACTAGAAGGACCAAATGGCATAATGCTAGAACAATCGCTTCGCTTTGAGTTCATAGCTAGCAATAACCAAGCAGATTATGAAGCACTAATAGTAGGCATGCGCTTAGCTAAGGAGATGGGGATAAAAGAACTGATAGTAAGGAGTGATTCACAACTGATCACTAGACAAATAAATGGCGAGTACCAAACAAAAGATCCACAACTTGCCAAGTATTGGGACCAAGTGAAAAGGATGTTTGAAACCTTCACTAGCTTTAAGCTCACATATGTACCAAGAGACCAAAATTCTTGGGCTAACTTGTTATCCAAATTGGCCAGCATCAAAAGACTAGCCAACAATAGGTCGTTTATCCAAGAAACGATCGTCGACCTAAGCATAGAAACCAGCATCAAGGTACATAATGTTAACACTAAGGTATCTTGGATGACTCCCATAATCAAGTACCTGAAAGAGCAAGCATTGCCGAATGATCTCCCAAAATCAGTAAAAATCAAAAGAGAGTTGGCTAAATACACCATCCTTAATGACTAATTCTACAGAAAGGGTTTCTCACATCCACTCTTCAAATGCTTAGACACCCCCAAGCAGAGTATGTGATGAAAAAGGTTCATGAAGGAATGTGTGGCACTTACATAGGTGGTCGAGCACTTGCAACAAAAATAACACGAGCCGAGTTTTACTAGCCTACCTTAAAATATGACAGCATGGATTTTGTAAGAAAATACGACACATGCCAAAAGTTCGTCGACTTACACAGAGCCCCACTCGAGCAATTGTAATTCATTTATTTACCATGGCCTTTCTACATGTGGGGAGTAGATATTTTAGGTCCCTTTCCAATCACAATCGGCCAATTGAAATACTTGATAATAGCTGTGGATTACTTCACCAAATGGATCAAAGCTATACCAGTTGCTCCTATCACCGTCTTGTATGATAAGTTTGTTGATTTATACAATAACTATCTTAAAAGTCATATTAATAGTGATTTCTAATTGATTAACAATATAAAAAATTTTACACTGACAATACATAACCATTAAACTCTAAATTTACATTTGTTGTATCCGTCTGTGTTTGGAAACAAAAATAATCATTGCTTTAACCTACAATCGTCAATCTGGTTTTATTTTATTTTTTCAACTTGAAAATAAAATAAGGTTCTCATACTGATTAAGTGATTTAGTCCAATTTCATGATTAAGTTTCCAATTAAGCATATGTATGAAAATATTATTGAAACTTAGACTTAAATATTATAATATATTTATTTAAATTTTTGTATGTATGTTAAATGTTAAAAACCTATAAAAGTATATTCTATTTTTAGTTCTTACTATTATAAAGTAACGACATTATGTTTCTTTAATAATAATAATAATAATAATAATAATATTATTATTATTATTAATACCAGTTCAACAATTCAACTACGATTAAACTATTCAATCTTAAACCAAACCAGTGCCGTGACTGGCTTAATAACCAATAGAGTTCTAAAAACATTGCTTTGCTTATTAAGACATTTTGCCTCTTCGCAATGCATAATATCTCTGGTGCTAAATCAGACTTGAAAACAATATTATACGGCGGAGCATTAACAGTGAAAAAAAAAAAAATCTAAAGTACACCACACCATTTGGCAGTACAAGTCGCGCGTTATAAAATAAAATCAAAATGATAGGGTACAATATTGAATTGAAATGGCATTTGCCAGATCAAATGAATTTGTACAATCATGAGCAGTAAATACAAGCCGCTCTGAAAATATTTTCTGCGTTAAACAAGTGCCCCCCTAAGAAATTTAAACAATATTTAACTAGCAGTACTAATAAAATTGAGTTGGATGTCACTAGTTGCAAAAAAATGAAACTGAAACCTACATGACAAAATTTTTCGGTAACTTTAGTCGCCCCTCACACCAAGGGAGGGTTACTATAGCATGTGAGGGTTACTACAGTCAAGGCGAATTTTGACAGGTAAAGATACAACATGCATGCTATAGTCTAAATGTACAGTGAAAATATTTACAGTACATCTTTAAGAGCGACTTTTTTTTACCCTCCAAAACCACTTCACAAAAGTACTTCCCTCCCAAAGCATATGTAAAGATGTGCCAGCTATCTGTCCTATGCATGTCCAGCTCCACGTGGCATTTTCTTGGAATATGCTGCCACAAAATTCAATTCAACAACTCAATAGCTAAAGAGAATAGAAATTTATGGCATATGGCATAAATCAACAAAATATTCTGGTTTAACAATCAACAAATTAAAAATTAATATGCTATCCGCTGATTGACCAAAATACCTTCCATAGCTCGCTTTATAAATTCATTAGAACTAACCTTTATCCACTTATTGGGTTAAATTTGAATTTACCGACTTTACATGTTCAATGAATTAATTCATTGTATAACAACAATTCGTACCAGCAGTGACAGTCTATATATTTGCAAGCAGTCTAATTATATGAGGGATATATAACAAATTATCTAATTAACTACACAAGATAGGTAAATCAAAAGAGTAATACTAAATCCTCCAACGATATTCTCCTATTACTCTTCCTAATACCTTATAAAGTGTTAAATGAAAAAGTAACCACATTCAATATCTTAGAACATAAAAATCATCTAATACTTTTCAACCAGTGTTGAAGGATTTAGAATTATAGCCATCAAATTCCCTAAACCAAAGGGAAGAGAAAAAATAATTCTCATCAATAGGAGGAATGAAATGCTCAGTTACCAAAAATTATTCTTTCCATCTCTCTCTCTCTCTCTTTCTATATATATATATATATACACATGGAGTGGAGTGGTGTGGTACTGGTTAGTAATGGAATAAATGGTATAAGGAGCCGAACCTATCAAGATGGGAACCTAAATCCCTCCAATACCTCAACCCCAATTTTCATTTCCCTCAATTTGGAAGTTAGGAGTGGAACATCTTTCTCTTTTGTATTTTAGACAGCCATCTACAATTATAGCCTTAAGCACTCTAACCCCTTTTTCTCTTCAAATCTTTTCATCCAAGCTCAACAAAGCTATAGCCAATTACCAACAAAAAGAAAACATCTATTTAATATGGCTTATTATCTTCGTCAGATTTGAGACACTAAAAAGCCATAAAAGAAATACATTAAAAATTGGGCATCTTGTCAAATGTCACAAAATAAACTGCCGAAGCAAATCTTAAAAATTAAAGTTTATCCGCAACATCAACTTATTGAGGTCAAGCATGAAATACGATCCAAAAACAGATTCAGAAAATATTTATTTGATTTTACTTCAGATAGATCATTCAGAAAGATTTTATAACTGGGTATTTAATATAAGCTATCAATATTAATCTCGCAAAGCTGAAGCAAGAGAAACAAATTTCCCATTTAACAACATCCTTGGCATTATCAGAAAACTTTTCCCTGTTTTTCTATCCTTTTCTCTTATTAAATTCATGGACTTAAATAATATTTAGATCAAAGGGGTGGTATTAGAAGTTAAGTTTGTAAAGTATTCCTTTCTGTTAACTATAATTATAACTTCCAAACAATGAAGTGGTATTTTTTTACCTTTCCACTTTATTCAAATCTAGAGCACTCTATTCTGTTATCTTGAAAACTCCTAAACATAGCCTTAAGTTACACTATACAGCCTAAGATAAATTAACAGCATGGCATATCCTAAATTAGAATGAGCCATATTAAAAAATATGCAGGATTATCATCCATAAACTAATGACAGGAACCATGCTTGCATGCAATCTACAACCTGATTCTTTATGATCTTTATTATAACCAAAACTTGATTAAATGGTCAATTATCTGTAAAAAGTTCTCTAACTCAAATCATGTTAAAGCTCAAAGGGAAATGTCGTTGACTCCTTCCAAAAATATAATGGCAATATAAGAGATAAAGAGAGAGAGAGCATACAGTCTTCAACATCCTTAAGCTGGTAATAGTGGGGGGCTATCTCCACCAACCACTCTGGCTTTAACTCTGTCACCTGCAATTTGAGTATGCAGTTTCAGCTATTGACAGATATCCATTGAAAGAAGTCATGAAACATTTGAATTGGCTAACAGTTAGGAATACCTGTCTCATATATTCCTTGGTTGTGAGTACTAGTTCATGGTATACAACCCATCTAGGAAGAACCTATGAAAGGTAAACCAAGAGAAAACAAAATGAAATGAGAGAAACAATTAGATATTTTTTACAAGAACAAAGCAGTCCCAACTTCATAAGTGTTGATGTACATTAATGCAACATTTTCAAATTGCCTCGAATTGGAATAAACACACACACCCCCGAGATTGAGTTGTTAGGGTTTCTCTAAAAATTTAATGCTCAAGCTCAGCCACAGATCATTCCGAGCAAAATTAATAGTTCCTTTATGATCATAACAGCTATAACCACAGACCAGGTTAATATTACATCAATATTACAGGCAGTGAAGAAGATATTCAACACCATACCACTAAATATCATGCTAATCAAGTTGTTCCTATAGATGATGGTGATGATGAAGTCTCACCATAGAGCATCTGCATTTGCAAATTGTTATATATTTTGATGATTCAACTCGTAGCATAGAATTTTTATTTGGATGTAATTTGTATTTATCCTTAAACATTAAGTGTCCTAGGGTTTATTTAGTCTTTAAGTGATTTTAATTATCTCCCTTAAATTGATGATGGCTTTGGTACGATTAACTTTGTAAAGGGCTTTGATATCAAAATTATTGGAAAATGTTTTTGAAAATTGAAAACTTCGTATAGATTTCATTTGGGCTATGTAACTCTGTAGTAATCTCTAAGTAACAGATTACTCATCAACTACTGTCAGGTTAACTCAAGCATTTGATTACCTGTGACCAGTAATCAATTACCAGAGATCATTTTCTCAAAGTAATCGATTACTTGAAGAGTTATCATCCTCTCAAATGTGTTTTTCTTGGCTACTCACACCTACAGAAGGGTTATCATTGTTATTGTCTACCGCTTCAATGATATATGCCTCCATGGCTGTCACCTTTGAAACCAGCCCCTTCTGTCCTTCAGCTGAGAACAATGCTACTCCGACTACAGAACTCTCACCCCTGATTGCCCCCTCTATTCCCTGCTACACTAGCTTCAAACATTGTTCCCACTTCATCCAATCCTTCAGATTCATCTCTTGCCCCAATCGACCGTTCAAGTACATCACCTGCACGTGAGCTTCCAATCTCGTTATGTATAGGTATTTGGTCCTCTCACAATCCCAAATCTCTCTATGCTTGTATTTTAAATTATGACCATTTATCTCCCACCTATTTCTCTTTTGTTTCTTCCTTGGATTTTGTAGTCTATTCCTAAATCTACAAGATAAGCCATGGTTGATCTCAGCTGGCAACAGGCCATGTTGGATGCTTTGCATTCTATTGGCACGTGGAAACTCACTCCCTTAACCCCCAGCAAAACCACTGTACGCTGTCATTGGGTCTATACAATGAAGATTGGGTCTGACGACAATATTGGTTGTTTAAAAGCCCACCTGGTCACTAAAGGATACAAAAATCTTTGGCCTCAACTATAGGGATGCTTTTTCTCTTATGGCTTAAATAACTTTAGTTCGCCCTTTTCTTGCCATGGCTGCCATTAATCATTGGCCTCTCCATCAATTGGACATTAAAAATGCCTTTTTGCATGGTGAATTGCAAGAAGAGGTATATATGGACCAACCTCCCGACTTCACTACCACCGATGACTCTCACCTCATTTGTCAGCTGCACCATTCTCTTTATGGTTTGAAACAACCCCCTCGGGCTTGGGATGGCATTTCAGTTCTACCTTGCTACAATTGACATGACCAAATCCAAGGCTGATCACTCTATTTTCTTCATTCATTCTCCTGTAGGCCATTATATTTGCTGTCTATGTTGACGATATTGTCATTGCTAGCAATGATGAGGTTGGCATCCAACGCCTCAAAAGCCATCAATCCCGTCAATTTCAAACAAAGATTTGGATCCTCTCAAATATTTCTTGGGAATTGAGGTTGCCTAGTCCCATTTCTATGCTGCCATTACTCAACATAAGTATGCATCAGTCTTTCTTGATGAGATCAATATGCTTGACTATTCTCCTTGTGATACTCCTACGAATCCTAACGTCAAGCTTCTTTTAGGTCAAGGAAGCCATTGAAAGACTTGGGAAGGTATCGAGTCCTATTAGGCAAACTTAACTATCTCACTCTCACCAGATCTAACATCCCCTTTGTTGTAAGTGTGGTAGGTTGGTTTCTAAATGCCACTTGTGGTAGTCATTAGGAGATTTATGCATTATTCATTACATAAAAATGCACTAGGTAGGGCATTATTATATGAGGAGAAAGGCAATGAAAAGATCACTTGTTACTCAATTGCTAAGTGGGTAACAGTGTTTTCAATAGTGGATGGCAAACCATGGCAATCAGCCGAAAATTCACCATAAAAAAATGGCAGATGGCATTGTGGCATATGGCAGAAACATGGCAAATGTATATATATTTCTTCAATTATATATATATATATATATATTGAAGAAATAAAATTGCAGAGGTTGAGTGGAACAGATGTCGAAGGTTAAAAAAGGAGAGGTTGAGGATTGGCTGAGTCAGAGAGAAACAAGAGCTAGGTAACATAAATAGAGCCTGAGTCAAAGAAACAAGGAAAAATAGCAAGATTGAGGTTGTTGGAGAAGGGCCGACGTTAAAGATCATCATCACCGATGAGGGTCATCCATGGGTGGTCGCCGAAAGTGGGTGGTGAGGTCACTAAATGTTTGCAACAATATTTGAGAGAAGAAGCAAGCTATTTTGGGTTGTCAGGTTTTTAGGTGGCTAGTCAGTTTTTTTAATGTTTTGGGGCCTGGATTGGGTTGAGGTTTTAGGGTTTTTTAATTTTGGGCTTGGGTTGGGTCCAATTTTCAAGGTTTTTTAATTTAAAACTGGGTTAGGTCGGGTCAAAACCCCAAAACCCATCTTTTTTTTTCTCCCCTCATTAGATTTCCGTCTCTCGTCTCTATTCCATCATCTTCGTCTTCTTTGATTTTGCCATTTCCGCCATGGTCGTTGCTTCTGCTATGGCCGCCACATGAAAAGCGGCCACCATAGCCCGCCACACGAAACCACTATTCTATGGCGACTTGTGAGAATTCAGTCACTGCAATCCACCACGACATTGCCATGGCCACTTTTTAACAACACTAGTGGTCAAGGTCACCCTTAGACGAAAGTTCCACTTCAGGATATAGTGTTCTTGTTGAAGAAAACCTAACCTCGTGGAAAAGCAAAAGGCAAAACATAGTTATCCAATTCAGTGCAGATGCTGAATATCATACTATAGTAGCCATCGTGTATCAGCTTACATTACTTAGGTAACTACTACAACCAAAGCCTTATCCCAATGAATGAGGTTAGCTACATGGATTGCATGATGCCATTGGACTTGGTTAAAGACCAAATCCTCATCAATATTATTCATCATGAGATCCTTCCTAACAATTTCTTCCAATGTCCTACTTGATCTCCTTCTCCCCTTCTTCATAGGGCTAAAAATGATGCAATCTACTTTCCTCCCTAGTGCTTCTAGATGCCTTCTTTGCACGTGTCCAAATCACTTTAACTGATTTTCTATCGTCTTTTCCTCAATTAGTACCACCTCAATACCTTCTCGTATACAATCATTTCGCATCTTATACCACACATCCATCTTATCATTTCGCATCTAGTCTCAACCGTTTTTCCTGTTGTCTCTTTAAAGTCTAACATTCATTACCACAAAGTATAGTTAAACATATAGCAATACAATAAAACTTCCTTTTGAGCTTAGTAAGTACTTCGCAATCACAAATAACCTGATGCCTTTCTCCATTTTAACCATCCAGGTTGTATCCTGTGTGTTAATCATTAATATCCCCATCATTTTGTAAAATTGATTCCAAATATTTAAACTTAGAAACTTATGGTATGACATTTCTCATTTATAATTCCAAGTCATTTTTCTTTTGTTTCTTACTAAAATTGCAATGCATATACTCTTACTCCTACTCAAGCAAAAACCCTTTGATTCCAAAGTCCGTCTCCAACGCTCAAGTTTGGAGTTAACAACTTTCCTTTAATTCCTCACTAGAGCTATATCATCCACAAAAAGCATGTAATTAGGTATACTTTTTTGCATGTCCCAAGTAAGCACATTCAAACTAGATTGAACAAGGACTTAAGGCTAAGCCCTAATGTAATCCTATCTTTATAGGAAAGTCTTTAGTTTCGTTTCCTAGAGTTCACAGACTAGTAGCAACCCCATTATACATGTCTAGCAAAACTTGGGACACAATCAGGGATGAAGCTTATTTTTAACGATCAAGCTACACTCCATAGTACATCAAACCCGGTCTTCCATGAAAGGACCAAACACAAAGAGATTGCTTGTCACGTTGTTAGAGAAAATGTGCTTTCCAAAGAAATCACCACTTACCTTTTTTAACCCCAGTGATTAACTAGCTGATATGTTCACCCTTGGGTTGAATATATTTGTAACAACCTTGACAAATATGGCTATATAATAAAAGGCACATGTTAACATCTGTAAGATAGCCACTACTGTGATTAGGGATTTGATTTGTATTTATGACTGATTCCCTTTGTACTCTAATGTGTTATAAACAGTCCATGTATGCACCCCTGAGACACACAACATTCAAATATCTTTCTTCTCTATATGAAAGAATATGTAATAAATGAAAATTTCCAGTTGAAAATATGTAGTAGGTAGTTTTAGTGTTTACAAAATTTTTTGGTTCAATTTGTTTGGAATTGCTTATTTCAATAACACAACACAACTCTTCTGATATTAACTAGAAATGGGGAAGGGAGAAGTCCATTAAAACAACAGACATCATCAGCAACATACAACCCCAAAGTACCTGAGCCAGCCCTGAACTAGGATGTATGTGAACTGTCTGTGAATGTTTAACAGTCCAATATGATCCATTCTTTTTCAGTCGTGCAGAGTGTGGGAAAAACCCTGCAGCAGTTAAAAATTAGATTCAGTAGACTAAAAAAGGATCTGCAGTGCAAGAAATTATAAGTTCTATAAGTTTACCAGATGTAATAGATTTCTTGATGACATCTAAATCATTATTAGAAGTTAGTTCAATCTCAACCCTCTCTAAAAGACCTGCAAGTTGATCACGGATATCCCTAGCCCGTTTCATACTCCTTACCTAGACATCAAAATAGCAAACATAAAAATAGAATATTACACCAAAAATCAACGCATGGATGTACAAAAGGTGAATAAATTCGAAAAAAAGCATTTTAACAGAGGAAAGAAGACCAAAGTATCAAATTGTCACAACCATGTATCATTATCATTTCACAAATGGATCATTGTTGAAATAGTCCATTTGTGATTCAAAGTGGTAGGGGAACTAAACATGGGGGCAACATTGTCATAAGCCTACATGCAAGTTCTAAAATGTTCTTTTATAAAACAAATACTATCAGTACAGTAAAATAAAAAGTAATAAAAGAAAGTGTAAGATATCCTTCTTTAAGAAACCCAAAAATGAAAAAATAATTCAATAAAAAGCAAAGAACAATTAGTTATTAACCTAACACCACAAAAATTTACCATAAAAGCACCACACATCTCCACAGTCAATAAGGAGAACATGGAGGTAGTTTTTAAATGGCAAAAATGAATCTTACCAAACTTCAAATTGTTCAAAAATGTTCCAAGATTATTATAATTAAATTCAAATGCTTGCTGAATGAAGTAACAAAATTAACCAAAATTAAATTTAAAATTAGTTAAATAGAGTAATATTTCTAAACAATTACACCACTACTTTCTCTCCTCACTTCCCTCAATTTTCTCAACTCTTTTTAGAGAACTAAAGTCCCACATCGGACAAATAAAGTCAAGTCAAAGTGTATATAAGGATAGAAAGATCAAGCCCAAGTGGTTCGAATCTTTTGGATGATACACCTCCTATCTTAAATACACATCTAAGCTCAATTCACCCTCTTCCATTGGGCTCGCACTACATATTCTAACATGGTATCATAGAGCTTTTTTTTTCTCTGGGCTTGTTTTCTCTCTCATGGCAATTTCACCACCGATTTCAAAACCTTCGTCTCTATCTACACCAGTTCAATTCACTGACGCAATCTTCGTCTAACTCAACGACAAGAATTTCTTGCTATGGAAACAACACGTCGAAGCTGTTATCAAGTCGCATCGCTTGCAACGATTTGTGGTGAGTCCTCAAATTTCGGCAAAGTTTTCGTCGGAGACCAATCACAAACTCGGCATTATCTCTAAATCTTATCAACAATGGGAGATCCAAGATCAAATGCTTTTCTCTTGGCTTCTTTCCTCATTTTCCACGTTGATTCTCACCAGAGTCATTGGTTGCACTCACTTCTATGAACTTTGGGAGAGAATACATCATTTCTACAAGAATCTTCGTGCCAACGTTTGGCAACTTCACACAGAGTTGCAAGCCACCAAGAAATCTGACCGATCGATTTTAGAGTATCTTCTTCGAATCAAAACCCTAGTTGATTCACTACTAGCTATTGGTGATCTTGTCTCATATCAAGAGCATCTAGGCACAATCCTTGTTGGTCTTCTGGAGGAATATAATTCCTTTGTTATGATGATTCATAGCCGTGTGGATCCTCCATCTATTGAACATGTTGAATCTCTCTTGTGCAAAAAGCTCAGTTTGATAAATTCGGCCAAGAGCTTCCCTCTCCCATCATCACTGTGAACATTGTTCAAGCTTCGAATCTGTAGTCTAACTTTGAGCCTGAGTCTCAGGACAGTGGTGCTTCTTAGGGTTTTGGTCATGGCAGAGGTCGTGGTGCCAGTACTGGCTTTAGACCTACATGTCAATTATGCAACAGATATGGTCATAATGCGTTTCACTATTGGAATCGCTTTGATCCAAATTTTGTCCTTCCTTAACAACCTTTTGGTGTTGCCTCTCAGCAACCTTTTGGTTTTGCTCCATATCAGAACACTTGGCACTCACATCAACAAAACTTGAATACTTAGCATGTTCAACCTCATGCTTATGTTGTTACTCCTCACTTTCAACCTGCAACTCAATCGCAGTTTCAATCATTTAGGAATAGGAATTTCAAAGTTGGTATCCGACTTCAAGTGCTTCCCATCATCTTACTCTAGATCTGTAGAACTTAGCTCAAAGCACCCAATTTGCAAGCACTGATCAGGTTCTCATGGGCAATGGCTAAGGTCTGCCAATTTCCTCCATTGGCACCTCTAAATTTTGTTCACAATCTAATCCTTCAGTACAATTCACTCTTAATAATCTGTTGTTGGTTCCCAATATCACTAAAAATCTTGTGTCTATCTCCAAGTTTGCTCAAGATAGTGGTTTCAATTTTGAGTTTCATCCTACTAACTGTTTTGTTAAATCACAAGCATCTAATCAAGTTCTTCTTGAAGGTGCAATTGGTTGTGATGGATTGTACTATTTCCCATAGCTGAAGGTTCTCAAAGAGTTAGACTTCACCTCTAAGCAATTTACATCTTGTCCCAATTTACTTGTTTTTCATAATTTTGTTGTATCTTCTTCCTATGATGTAAATACTACTTCATGTTGCACATGGCACTACCGCCTTGGCCATGCTCATTCGAATGCTGTCAAAATAAATCTGTTTTTGACTGTGGTGCATGTTGCTTAGGTAATTGCACAAATTGTATGCTCCCCCATCTTTAACTGTTTACACCTCACCCTTTGAACTTGTTTTTAGCGATCTGTGGGGTCTTGCTCCCTTATCCTTGTCTAATAGTTACTTCTATTGTATTTCCTTTGTGGACACATATACATGGTTTACATGGATTTATTTTCTCAAACAGAAATCTGATGTGTTTTTAGCTATCAAACAGTTTATTCGGCTCATTGCTACACAGTTCTCTATAACAGTTGGGTTAAGTCCTTTCAAACAGATTGGGGTGGAGAATTTCACCCTCTAACTAAGTACCTGTGTTATCTTGGCATTACTCATCGACTAACCTGTCCGCACACCTTTCATCAAAATGGTGTGGTTGAACACAAGCATTGACAAATTTTGAGATGGGACTCACACTTCTTGCCCATGCTTCTCTTCCACTAAAATACTAGGATCACAATTTCACTACTGTAGTATATCTAATCAATAGATTGCCAACGAGTGATCTAGCTCAGTGTTCATCACCATTTGCTGCACTGCACAAGTCACCACTTGACTACAAACCACTACGCACATTTGGCTGTGCTTGCTTTCCTCTCTTACAACCGTACAATAAGCATAAACTTCAGTTCGGTCAATGGAGTGTGTGTTTCTTAGTCCATCCCCTTAGCACAAAGGTTACAAATGCTTAGATTTTGATGGCAGAAATTTTATCTCCAAAGATGTATTGCTCAACGAATACCGATTCCCTTATCCCTTCCTTTTTCCTACAACTTCACCACCTACATCTTCCACCTCCTCACCTATGTCTAATATGCCACTGTATCATAAACTTGTGATACTTCCCCCACCCATACAAATTCACCCTCTGATAAAAACCAAAACCAAAAAATAGGAAATTCAAGCTAGAAATCAAGTAATTGCGAAAATTAACGCATGTATTACTTAGGGGAAGAAAATAATACAAGGGAATAAATGTTCCCTTGCCTAGAGCCAAGCTTCTTCAGAGAAAAAAAAAGTTCTTTGCCCAATAACTAACCAAAATGTTTGCCAATTCCCACTCCCTCCTCTACATGCCTACTATAACCGAATTCACACATCACATACCCTATGCTCCTCTCTCTCTCTCTCTCTGCCACCTCAGCATTCATTCCCTGCCCCTTCCTATTTCTCCTAGTATAAACTCTCCAAATTGCGGGCTTGGTCAACTGCTGTTATTGGGCTTTTTGGGCCTAAGCTAGCATGAGAGGTTCTATCATGGCCTCCCTCTTGAGGACCAGACTTGTCCTCAAGTCTGAGATCTGGAAATTGGCTCCAAATAGTGAGTTCATCCTCCTATGTAGCATCTTCAACAGCTTTCCCTCTCCACTGGACCAGCAACTGCCAAACCAAATTGCCTCTCGTAAGTACTGTACAAGCTGCTAGCACTGCCTCAGGTTCAAGGAAAGTTGTGGTGTCACTTTCCAAGTCCTGAGGAAGATCCTCCTCTACCTCATAGTCACCAAGGGCCTTCTTTAGCAGCGAGACATGGAATAGGAAGAATTCGGGCTAATTCAATAACTGAATCTTGTAAGCTACGGCTCCCATTTTTTCTAGCACCTG
Source organism: Spatholobus suberectus (assembly GCA_004329165.1). Taxonomy (NCBI): domain Eukaryota; kingdom Viridiplantae; phylum Streptophyta; class Magnoliopsida; order Fabales; family Fabaceae; genus Spatholobus; species Spatholobus suberectus. The sequence goes on from CM014729.1 coordinate 58,298,607, forward strand.
ATACGGACCGTAGTATCTAGGAGACGGCTTGGGATAGATTCAGGCTCCCACAGTTTGCTGCCTATGAGATCATAGCTTTAAAAAAATCCAATCCACAACATCAAAACACCTCTCTTTCCTATGAAGATCAGCCTAAGCCTTCATTCTACCTTGAACTCTTAACAGATGATGTTTCAGTTGGTGCAAGGCCCCATCACAATCTAACAGTTCTCTTTGAACAACTTCAACCTGGGTTTCCCCTACTAGGAAACGAGTCACAACTGGAGGTGGCCTCCCATACACATCTTTGAAAGGTGTGGTACCCGTAGACACATGGAAAGTGGTATTGTACCAATACTTAGCCCATGGTAGCCACACCACCCACGTCTAAGGTTGATCAACTATGAAACATAGGAGAAAAGTTTCAAGGCACCTATTAACCACCTCTGTTTGCCCATCTATTTGTGGGTGATAGGCTGTGCTCATTTTCAAATAAGTCCCCTGCGACTTGAAAACAATTCTTTCCAAAATCTACTAACAAAAATAGGACCCCTGTCACTCAAGATAGAGGCTGGAACACCATGTAACCTCACGATTTCTTTTGTGAAAATTTCAGCCACTAACTTAGCCGTGTACGGATGCTTCAAAGGAATGAAGTGGCTGTACTTAGAAAGTCGATCCACTACCACGAGTATTGCTGTAAAACCCTTGGATTTTGGAAGTCTAGTGATGAAATCCATAAAAATTCCCTCCCAAATCTTATCAAGAATGTTTAAAGTCTATAACAAACCCCCTAGAGCTACAGCTAAATATTTTTGCCGTTGGCAAACATCACACTCTCTGACAAACTGTTGTATGGAGTTTTTCATGCCAATCCAATATAAGTTGGCTACCACTCTTCTATACGGCCGGTAGAACCCGGAATGGCCCCCTTGTGGAAGTGGAATGGAACTCTTTGAGCAATGTTGGGATCCATGATGACTTGGCTGAAATCACCAACTGTCCCTTATAGAATAAGACCCCATTATGGTAAGTGAAACCTTTCCTAGTCTTTCTGTTCTGCAATAAATCAGTAATGATACCTTTTAACTCTTCATCCTGATGCACCTCCTCTACCACATCCTTTCCTTCTGGCCAATTGGGATAATGAATGAGGGCACCGAACTCTCCATCCCCATACATCCATGATAGAGCATCGGCCCCTTTATTTTCTAAACCTGATTTGTAAACAATGTCAAATCTGTACGCGAGGAGCTTAGCCACCCAATTCTGTTGGTCCATTGTGGAGATTCTTTGCATCAAAAGCTGCTTCAAACTCTTTCGATCAATACAAACAATGAATTTTCAACCAATTAGATATGGCCTCTAATGCTAAATGGCCAAAGAGTTCTTTTTCATAAGCAGATTTAGTCAAATTTCTCTCACTGAGTGCCTTACTATAGTAAGCTACAAGTTTTCCTTGTTGAATCAGAATAGCACCCACCCCTTGGCCCGATGCATCACTCTCAATGATTAACTCTTGGTTGAAATCTGGTAAAGCTAAAACTAGGGTAGTAGTTATTTTTTTCTTGAAGAGATCAAAGGCCTCATGTGCTCAAGAGCCTCATTGGAATCCTTCCTTCTTGGTGAGTTCTGTCAATGGTTTTGCAATCTTGCCATAATCTTTGATGAACTTACGATAATAGCTGGTTAAACCTAGAAAACCCCTTACTCATTTCACATTCTTAGGTACCAGCCATTGGAGCACATTGCTGATTTTATTTGGGTCCATAGCCACCCCTCTTTGGAGATGATATGACCCAAATATTCGACGAACGTCGGGGCAAAGTAACATTTCTTTTTGTTGGCCACCAACTGCTTTTTTTTAGTACTCCAAAACTACAGTTAAGTGCTGCAAGTGAGTTTCCCAATTCGGGCTGTACACTAAGATGTCATAAAAAAAAACCAACACATACTTGTGTAGCATAGCTCTAAAAACCTCATTCATTAAAGCTTGAAATGTAGAGGGTGCATTCATTAACCCAAACGGCATCACTAAGAACTCGTAATGCCCTTTGTGGGTCCTAAATGCAGTTTTGTGGATATCATCATCTTTGACCCTCACCTAATGGTAACTTGACTTCAGATCCAACCTTGAAAAAAATTAAGCCCCATACAACTCATCCAATAATTCATTTGTTACAGGTATTGGAAATTTATTCGGTATAGTCACCTTATTTAAAGATCTATAATCAATACACATTCACCATGTCTCATCCTTTTTCTTCACCAAAATCACTGGACTAGAAAAAGCACTTTGGCTGTGTCATATCATACCTAAATCGAGCAACTCCTTCACTTGTTTTTCAATCTCATTCTTACGATGATGCAGGTAGCGATAGGGCCTCACGTTTACACGTCCTTGTCCCTTTATAATGTTGATGGCATGTTCCTTCCTTCGCCTAGGTGGCAATCCTTTCGATGCTTTAAAAACTTCTCAAAATCGGACCAACAAAGTATCAATTTCTGACTCCTGTTGGGGCATAAGCCCCCCTGTATCTACTTTCTCCTTCATAACAAATCTGACCTGCAATTCTATAGCAAAGAACAACCCTTCTATCCACTGTGAAGACTTCCCAAAAAAACTTTGTAATGCCACCTGACCCAAAAACTCCCTTGTTTTCTCCCCTTAAACTCTACCCAATTATCATTCAATTGGAATTTCATGTTTTGTTTTCCCCAATCAATCCACATTTCCCCAAGAGAGACCAACCAAGACATCCCAAGAACGACATCAATCCCCTCTAAATCAAAGAGTAAAGTATCAACTGTCATCTTACTAGTCCCTAATTCCAGCTCAACTTTCTTACATGCCCCTTATGCAATGGCTTTGTAACCGTCTTATAACTTAATTCTCATTGGTGTTGTCTCCTCCACTAGCAACCTTATTGCTTTCACTAACTTCTTAGAAATGAAATTTATGGGTAGCTCCACTATTGATCAAAATAAGAATGGGCACTCCCTTCACGAGACCCCTCAGTTTCATAGTATGCGGTTTTCCTCCTTTTTCAACAAGCAGACTCCCCAAATTCATTACGGTACACTCTCCATCAACCTCTACTTCTTCCTCATCTTCTACTGCCAAGACTTGGGCTTCACCTTCCCCTTCCTCATCATCGTCTACCACCATGATTATCAATTGACGATCTGGGCACTAATAGTGGGGATGGTAAGCTCTGCCACAACGATAACACAACCCCTTTTGTTTTCAGTCCATCAATTTGTGATAGGGGAGATGTTTGACCCCCCGATCTCTTTGCTAGGCATGATTTTGGTTCCGTATTTGATCTTTGGGAGGCCCTGGTCCATTATGCACATTCTCTCTCACCTCCTTACTGTTACGTAAATACACCCATTCATTCCCAGTTGTGCGACCGGAAACCATTGAGCCTAGCAAAGCATTCTCGTTGGGCCTATTATTTGGGCCCAAACCGAAACCACCCCGAAACCCGCTAACCCGTAACTCCCTTTCTTCTCCAATAATTCCTGCTCCACAGCTCTCGTCAAGTTTAGTAGAACGTGACAGAGAACCTAGTGTCCTCATGCTTCATAATCTTCCGTTTATACCTTCCATCAACCCATGAATGAAATACCCGAAATATTGATCAACCGAAAGTCACGAAACCTGAGCAATCAATTTCTCTAATTCTCGAATATACTCCTCCACACCTCCTACTTGTTGGAGCGCCGCCAATTGCTCGTAAATATTCCCTTCTCCGATCCCACCATATCGCTCCAGTAGCTCTACTTTAAATTGTTCCCAAGTAAGTTCCACTTCTTCGTCAAGGAAAGACTTAAAGAAGTGGATCGTTGAGCCCTCCATACATAGCTAGGCCAAACTCACTTGTATCTTCAGGCTCATCTCTTGGAATTGAAAATAAATCTCCACCCTCGTAATCCACCCTGCTAGGTCATCACCATTAAACATAGGCAATTCCACTTTCTTCATAGATTGACAAAATTCGTCTAAGGGATCTCTCTGCAGTTTCTTCACCCCCGATCCTCTGATCTGACCCACCGCCAAATGCTAGGTGAGCATGGTGAGAAGCTTGCGCTTGATTCTCATCCGCTTTGGACTGCATTGTTACGAACGCGTTTTGGAGATTGGCGACTTCATTTTCTAGAGCTGCAACCTTTGCTTCCATCTTCTTCAGTGGCATTCGATTCTCCTCCACACTAGTCCCTCACTGAAAAACAAACTTCACCTTCCCTTCGAATTCAACAAGTCGGACCAATTTGATAGAAACCAAAACCAAAAAACAGGAAATTCAAGCTAGAAATCAAGTAATTGCTGGAAATTAACATGTGAATTACTTAGAGGAAGAAAATAATACAAGGGAATAAATGTTTCCTTGCCCAGAGCCAAGCTCCTTCGGAGAAATAAAAGTTCTCTGCCCAATAACTTACCAAAATGTTTGCCAATCCCCACTCCCTCTTTTACTTGCCTACTATAACTAAATTCACACATCATATACCCTGTGCTCCTCTCTCTCTCTCTCTCTCTTTGCCACCTCAACATTCATTCCCTGCCCCTTCCTATTTCTCCTAGTATAAACTCTCCAAATTGTGGGCTTGGTCAGCTGCTGTGTTATTGGGCTTTTTGGGCCTAAGCTAACATGTGAGGTTTTATCACCCTCCCTCACCTACCTCAACCACTTAACAATCCCAATCTCCTACTGACTCTTCCATACCTGTACCTTCACCTACCTTAGCTGCAGAATCCCCTTCTACTGTCTCCACTTCCCCTACTACCCTTCTCTCACCTCTCAATACTCTCCCTACGGTAACCCACTCTAACACCAGTAGCCCCGTGCTCTTCTCGCACATGTTGAACCTGCTACTGTTAAGCAGGCATTTGCCCATTTGCAGTGCCTTGCTGTGATGAAAGCAAAGTATGATGCCCTGCTAGCTAACGAAACCTAGTCTTTGGTCCCATTACCTCCTCATCGGCAAGCTATTGGATGCAAATGGAAATTTCGTGTCAAGGAAAACCTGGATGGCAGTATCAATAAATACAAGGCACGCCTAGTTGCCAAAGGATTACATCAGCAACCTGGTTTTGATTATACCAAAACGTTCTCTCCGATTGTCAAACCGATTACCATTTGTTATTCTCACACTGGCTATATTACTCAATGGTGGTCTATCCAACAAATCGATGTCAATAATGCCTTCCTTAATAGACATCTTCAAGAGGAAGTTTACATGGTTCAACCTCTTGGCCCTAAGGATTCTAACCGGTCCTTAGTTTGTCGCCTTCATAAAGCGCTTTATGGGCTCAAACAGGCACCAAGGGCCTGGTATGACAGGTTTACTAGCACCTTACTAAGGTTTAGGTATGTTTCTAGCCGCTGTGATTCTTCTCTCTTCATTTTTAAAACTGGGACAGCATGTCTATATGTGTTGATCTACATTGACAACATCATCATTATAGGCTCTTTTACTGATCTTATTTGGATCTCATTAACAAGCTCAATCTTCAATTTGCACTTAAATAGTTGGGTTCTCTTGACTGTTTTCTTGGTGTTAAAGTCAAGCATCTCCCCACAGGCTCTCTTTTGCTAACCCAATCTAAGTACATTCACGACCTTCTTCATTGAGCCAACATGATGATGCCAAGGTTATTTCTACACCTATGGTGTGTAGTAGCAAACTAACTAAATCAAGCACAGATACTGTCTCGAATCCTCATTTGTATCAATCTATAGTGGGTGCTATGCAATATCTTACTCTTACTCATCCTAAAATTGCGTTAAGTGAGAACAAAGTATGCCAATTTATGGCCAATCCTTTGGAGTCTCACTTTGAAGGGTTCTATGTCTTATGGTTTGCTACTTCAACCAGCTTCTCCACATACTCCTCTTGTCATCCACACCTATTGTGATGCTGATTGGGCCAGCAATCCCAATGATTGTAGATCAACCTCTAGTTCTTGTATTTTCCTTGGCCCCAATCTGGTCTCATGGTGGTCAAAGAAACAGCCCCTGGTTGCTCGCTCCACTACTAAAGCTGAATACCGCAACATGGCTAATACTACAGTAGATATTTTATGGCTTCAATCCCTGCTGACTGAACTTAGGGTGCCTACCGGTGTTCCCATGCTATTTTGTGATAATCTCAGTGCTATATCTCTCTCCCACAAATCCTTCTCTTCATGCAAAGACGAAACATCTTGAGTTGGATCTTCACTTTCTCAAGGGGAAAGTCATTTCTAAGGCTCTTACTGTCCATCATATACCTGGCACTGATCAGATTGCGAACTCTCTCACCAAGCCACTCTCTATTGCTCGTTTTAGTGATCTTCGCACCAAAACTCAGGGTGCATTCTGTTTCTCCTGCACCCTCAATTTGAGAGAAAGGGAGGGGGGGGGGGGGGGGCTCTATTAGACTACACAGTAGATTAAGCTCTTGTGAGCATACTTGTAACTGTTTTCTGTTAGTTAGTACATGCTGAGTCAAAATGACTGTCAAGAGTCCCTGGACTCTATATAAACAAATGTATCAATACCTATCAATAATAATACACATTTTACAATTCTCTTAAAGTCAAATTCTAAACTTTTCTTTGTTTTCATATTTCTCACATATTAGAGTATACAGTAGATTAAGCTCTTGTGAGCATACATGTAACTCTTTTTTGTTAGTTAGTACATGCTAAGTCAACATGACTGTTAAGAGTCCCTGGACTCTATAAACTGATGTATCAAACCTATCAATAATAATACACATTTTACAATTCTCTTAAAGTCAAATTCTAAACTTTTCTTTTTTTTCACATCTCTCACATATTAGATTATACAGTAGATTAAGCTCTTGTGAGCATACATGTAACTGTTTTCTGTTAGTCAGTACATGCTGAGTCAACATGACTGTTAGAGTCCCTGGACTCTATATAAACTGATGTATCAAACCTATCAATAATAATACACATTTTACAACTCTCTTAAAGTTAGATTCTAAACTTTTCTTTGGTTTCACATTTCTTACATATTAGATTATACAGTAGATTAAGCTCTTGTGAGCATACATGTAACAGTTTTCTGTTAGTCAGTACATGCTGAGTCAACATGACTGTTAAAGAGTCCCTGGACTCTATGTAAACTGATGTATCAAACCTATCAATAATAATACACATTTTACAATTCTCTTAAAGTTAGATTCTAAACTTTTCTTTGTTTTCACATTTCTCACATATTAGATTATATAGTAGATTAAGCTCTTGTGAGCATACATGTAACTGTTTTCTATTAGTCAGTACATGCTGAGTCAGCATGCCTGTCAGAGTCCCTGGACTCTATATAAACTAATATAACAATACCTATCAATAATAATAAACATTTTACAATTCCCTTAAAGTCAGATTCTAAACTTTTCTTTGTTTTCACATTTCTCACATATTAGAGTATACAGTAGATTAAGCTCTTGTGAGCATACATGTAACTGTTTTCTGTTAGTCAATACATGTTGAGTCAGCATGATTGTTAGTCCCTGGACTCTATATAAACTCATGTATCAATACCCAATACCTATCAATAATATACAATTCTCTTAAAGTCAGATTCTAAACTTTTCTCTGTTTTCACATTTCTCACATGGTATCAAAGCCCAAATGACATAATAGTTCTTACCGATCTAAAACAAAGATTAAAAAAAAAAAAAAACTAGGCCTCTAAGACTAAATGAGGCAAAAGCCTAGGCAGCTAACAAAAAAAAAAAAATAGACCTGAGGCCTCAAAGGTTGACTTTGAGTACAAGTCCAAAAAAACAAAAAAAAACACAAAAAGTAGAAGCCAGGTCCAAATAACAAAAAAGGGATCTATGGCCTACTTAATGATGGTACGCAAGTCACAACTGGAACAATCTAGTTGGACTTGAGGGGGAGTGTTAGAGAACTAAAGTCCTACATTGGACAAATAAAGTCAAGTCAAAGTGCATATAGGGATAGAGAGATCAAGCCCAATTAGTACGAATCTTTTGGGTTATACACCTCCTATCCTTAATACACATTGTTGAAAATCAGAATAAAATATTTTGAATTTATTGTAGTTTATAGGCATGTAATCATTGATTTAGAGGAAACTAAATATTCTCTATTTATGTATCATTAATGTAATAAGCCTATATAAACTCGTTTCCGTTGTATATTCAGACACACGGTTTCAGTCAAATATGTCTCTGTTTTCTCTTTTTCAATATGGTATCTAGAGCCTAACAGAGGCATCTCAAGGACCGTGCCTACCCGGTGAACCCACTGTCCCCGGAGACAAAAATAAAATTTTTTTTGGCGAACCGTGTACGTCTGCGATTCGCCCCCTGTTCCAGCGCCGTCGTCTATTTTTCCGGTGTCTTCTCCTGCCACTGCCGCCGATCGCCGCCGCTGTTCCGACGACTTTTCCGGCCGCCGCCGCTTCTCCGGCGACTTTTTCGACAACCGACCACTGGGTCCGGATCGCCGTCCGCCGATCTACACAGATCCGTTGACGGCGCCGGCATCCGACGATCCACGCGCGCTCACGCGCCCTTCTTCTTTGCGCCAAACAGCGCTTCTCGCCGGCGCGTGGAGGCTCCTTTCCGACCGCGACTCCGGCGCCGGCGTCGCCAGACCCAGCCGACCTCACCCTCCGAGTTTCATCTCCATCCGATTAGTTTTGGACCGCCCCTTGTTCTCTACCCGCAAGTCCGGGTACTGTTCATCTGTTGACTATTTTGACAATTTTTACCCATCGCCATGGCGTCTTCTGGCTCCTCCATTCCACCTAAGGTAGAAACTACTCAGCTTGCTGATCAACCCCGGGCTACCGCGGCGACTTATGAGGATTTTGTCAAATGGTTTGAGACTCGCCAGACCCCTAGCACCACTACTTCTGTTACACAAACCGGTAATTCTATTGCTTACATCTCCACATCTCCTTCCCTGGGTCCTTGGGTGCTTGACTCTGGTGCGTCTGACCATATTTCTGGTAATCGCTCCCTTTTCTCTTCTCTGTCTACATCTGGTTATTTACCCACAATTACATCTGCCAATGGTTCTCAAACAAAGTCCAGTGGTATTGGCATCGCACATCCCCTACCCTCCCTAACTGTCGAGTCTGTGTTATATGTCCCTGATTGTCCTTTTAACCTACTTTCTGTTCATCATCTTACCCAATCCCATGACTTTGTCATTGCCTTTACTAAAAATTTTGTTACCTTGCAGGACCGGACTTCGGGACGGATGATTGGTGTCGGATGTGAGTCTCATGGCCTCTATTATCTCTCTACGCCTCCGCAAGCATGCTCAACCACTATCTCTCCGGCGACCATCCACGCTCAGCTGGGACATCCTGGTTTGCCAAAGCTTCAAAAGATGGTACCCAGTCTCTCTAAAATTTCTAGTCTGCACTGTGAGTCTTGTCAATTAGGAAAACACACTCGTGCTACATTCCATGATAGAGTCAATAAACGGGCTATGTCCCCATTTGCCTTAATCCATTCTGATGTTTGGGGCCCCTCTCGTATTATTACCCCCTCTGGTTTTAGGTATTTTGTAACCTTTATTGATGATTTTTCCCGTTGTACTTGGTTATGTCTAATGAAAACCAGATCCGAACTCTTTTCCCTTTTTGAGAAGTTTTATCATGAGATCAAAACCCAATTTGGTATTCCTATACGCTCTATTCGTAGTGATAATGCTCGTGAATATTTGTCTCATCAGTTTCAGCACTTTATGGCATTCAAGGGCATTCTCCATCAAACATCCTATGCCCACACTCCTCAACAAAATGGAGTGGCTGAACGCAAAAATAGACATCTTATTGAAACTACTCAGACTCTTCTCCTCCATGGTCATGTTCCCCCACGCTTTTGGAGTGATGCTATACTCACAGCCTGCTATCTCATCAATCGCATGCCATCCTCTATCCTGAATGACCAGGTTCCCCATTCGATCCTTTTTCCTCACTCACCCCTTCATGCTCTTCCTCCTCGGATCTTCGGCTCTACCTGTTTTGTCCATAACCTAACTCCAGGTCTCGACAAACTCTCCGCCAAGGCCATCAAATGTGTCTTCTTGGGTTACCATCGCTCACAGAAAGGATATCGCTGCTACTCTCCTACCCTTCAACGGTATTTTCTTTCCGCCTGATGTTTCCTTTTTTGAGTCTATCCTTTATTTTGAGTCTGCTTCCTTCCCTCCCGATACGTGCCTGTCTGCTCCTCCTGGTACCCCTACTCGTGTCCCCCTTCCGTCTGTCTCTTTGGATGCCCCTATGGTGAATCACGATGTTCCAGCAGAGCCTCCGGCCGTGCGACCTCTTCAGACATATCACCGTCGCCAACGACCTATTGCCATTCCTCCGCCTGCACCTGCACCTGCACCTGCTTCCACAGATATAATAGAGACCCTGTTAGACCCTTCCCCGACGCCATCTTCTCTACCGGATCCGGGCTTGCCCCCTGCCACTAATTGGCCCATTGCTCTACGAAAAGGTATTCGTTCTACTCGCAACCCGTCTCCCCATTATGTTAACCTTAGTTATCACCGTCTTTCTCTTTTGCATTATACCTGCCTCTCTTCTTTGTCTTCTGTGTCTATTCCTCACTCTCCAGGTGAAGCCTTATCTCACCCTAACTGGCGGCAAGCAATGATTGACGAGATGTGTGCTCTTCAGAGCAGTGGTACCTGGGATTTGGTTCCTCTTCCCACGGGCAAGTCCGCTGTTGGGTGTCGTTGGCTATACACTCTTAAGGTTGGCCCTGACAGGACCATTGATCGTTTCAAGGCTCGTCTAGTGGCTAAAGGATACACACAAGTGTATGGGCAGGACTACACTGATACTTTCTCTCCGGTCGCCAAAATGGCATCTGTCCTTCTCTTATTCTCTATGGCTGCCATTCGCCATTGGCCCCTCTTCCAACTTGATATCAAAAATGCCTTCCTGCATGGCGATCTTGATGAAGAAGTCTACATGGAGCAACCTCCCGGGTTTGTTGCTCAGGGGGAGTCCTCTACTATGGTGTGCCGGCTTCGTAGATCCCTATATGGACTTAAGCAGTCCCCTCGAGCGTGGTTTGGCCGCTTTCGTACCGTTGTACAGCAGTTCGGTTTGACTCGCAGTGAAGCCGACCACTCTGTCTTTTATCGCCATTCACCTCAGGGATGCATATATCTTATTGTTTATGTGGACGACATCGTCATTACGAGCAGTGATCAGCATGGCATTCTCCGTTTGAAACAGTACCTCTCCCAACAATTCCAGACTAAAGACCTTGGTAAGCTTCGGTATTTCCTAGGCATTGAAGTTGCTCAATCCAAGGATGGTTTGGTGATCTCTCAAAGGAAATACACTCTTGATATCCTAGAAGAAATTGGACTATTAAATGCCAAGCCAATAGACACTCCTATGGATCCTAATGCCAGACTGCTACCAAATCAGGGGGAGCCCTTATCAGATCCTGGGAGATATAAGAGATTGGTTGGAAAGCTGAACTATCTCACAGTCACTCGTCCAGATATTGCCTTTGCTGTCAGCATGGTAAGCCAGTTCTTAAACTCTCCTTGTCAGGATCATTGGGATGCAGTAATTCGAATACTCAAATACATTAAGAGTGCTCCTGGTAAAGGCCTCATTTATGAAGATAGGGGACACACTCAGATAGTTGGGTACTCAGATGCCGATTGGGCTGGTTCACCCAGTGATAGGCGATCCACCTCTGGGTATTGTGTGTTGGTTGGAGGAAACTTGATATCTTGGAAAAGTAAGAAGCAAAATGTTGTAGCAAGATCTAGTGCTGAAGCAGAATACAGGGCCATGGCTTTAGTAACTTGTGAACTCATATGGTTGAAGCAACTTCTCAGGGAACTCAAGTTTGAAGAGTCCACGAAAATGACGCTGATTTGTGACAATCAAGCGGCTTTGCATATTGCATCCAATCCTGTCTTCCACGAACGAACCAAACATATTGAGGTTGATTGCCATTTTATCAGGGAGAAGATCGAGTCGGGGGACATTACCACGAGCTTCATCAACTCTAGTGACCAGCTAGCAGATATCTTCACCAAGTCTTTAAGGGGACCAAGAGTTGACTATATATGTACCAAGCTGGGTGCATATGATTTATATGCTCCAGCTTGAGGGGGAGTGTTGAAAATCAGAATAAAATATTTTGAATTTATTGTAGTTTATAGGCATGTAATCATTGATTTAGAGGAAACTAAATATTCTCTATTTATGTATCATTAATGTAATAAGCCTATATAAACTCGTTTCCGTTGTGTATTCAGACACACGGTTTCAGTCAAATATGTCTCTGTTTTCTCTTTTTCAATACACATCTAAGCCCAATTCACACTCTCCCATTGGGCTTGCACTACAGATTCTAACAAATCTCATCATCACCACTTATTTTAATTAACCATGCACAGATGTGTGTACTACTTTCTAGAACTTTCACTAAATATGGATGCACCAAATATTGGTTTGCAAAACAAAGATCCATACCTGTATATAATTTTCATAACACCATTGCGTTGAATAATTGGTCTCCTTCCATGAATTGTAGACCTGAATGAAAAAAAAATAAAAAAATTAATAAGGTCCAGTAAAAATCTAGAATGAAGAAACACCAATAATAGATTACAATTTGACAAATATGCACCCCAATGATGACCTGGCCATGTCCCAGCCAGATGAAAAGATAAATACACAATTGGCACAAAAACAAATATTCAATCTATAATGAGATCAACAATAGTGTCAAACATTTCACAGAAAGGAAAAATGAATATACATTAGTTGATAACCAACAAAATACAGAAAAAGTCAGAAGCAACAGAACCTTTAGCAATGCAATATGGTCTCCAACATTCCCAGTGTGAAAATTCATCCTTGCATTGTCTGCATGTACTTGTTTATCCTTTGGACGGTAAAATATTGAGTTTCCAACAGAAAGCATAGCAGCAATAGAAATGATATCATCTGAACACTTGTACTTTTCTGAAGCCACAATCATTTTTGACAACATCGGATCAAGTGGGAACTCTGCCATCCGTCTACCCACCATAGTTAACTCACCAAGCTTATTTAACGCACTTAATGCAAATAGAAGCTCCAGAGCTTTCAATAAGGCCTCAGCAGGTGGAGGATCCATAAAATCAAAGTGCAGTAAGTCATGAATACCAAGACTTTTTAAAGTCAAAACTACATTTGCAAGATTAGTCCGTTGTATTTCTGGTACAGTGCTATCATCCAAATCATTGTGAAAATTGTATGCAGTATACAATCGGAAGCACTTTCCAGGACCTGTTCTTCCAGAACGACCAGCTCTTTGATTTGCTGAAGCTTTTGAGATGGGAGTTATTAGCAAAGACTCCATTCCTGTTCTTGGATTATAACTTTTCATTTTACAGAATCCCGGATCAACGACATACTTGATCCCATCAATTGTCAATGATGTTTCTGCAATATTGGTAGCAAGCACAACTTTTCGTGCCCCTTCAGGAGTGGGTTCAAATATTTTAGCTTGTAGTTCAGTTGGAAGGTTGGCATATATAGGGCATATTATTAGCTCAGCAATTTTAGTCCCCAAGCCTCTAGTTCGATGCTTCAAGATTTCTTCTGCCGTTTCAATTTCTTCTTGACCAGTAAGGAATACCAATATATCTCCAGGAGGTTCAGTAACATGGATTTGAAGTGAGGTAACAATAGCTGCATCTAAGTAGTCAGCTTCTGGTGCTTTGGTGAAGTTAATTTCAACAGGATATCGTCTCCCTGGAAATCTGAATATTGGTGCAGAATCAAAGTAATCACTGAATTTCTCTGCATCAAGTGTAGCACTTGATATCAGCAACTTAAGATCAGGGCGGAAACGAGTAATATCCTGTCACAAAAACAGAGTATGTAAGCATACAGGAGGATATTATAGATTATTTATTCATTTAACCTGAACATGCTTTTCAAATACATCCAAATATGAGCAAAGACCATGGATTGATGAGTTACAGATTGACCAGTAACCAAACAAGAATAGTTGCACAACAATATACAACAAAAGAATACGCGCAATCAACACAGCCATATCAGATTTCTTACATGTATAGAAAAACCCTTGCACTAGATTAGTAGATTCAACCAAATATATGCCCAAACTGTCTTGAATATCACAATGCTGATTGCTCAAGGAATACAATTCAATTTTCTCAACCTGCTAGAATTATAAATAAGGTATACAAATTTAGTTTATCACAAGTATTTTCTGCTCACCTTTACTAATCCAAACAGAATATCAGTAGAGAGTGTTCTTTCATGAGCCTCATCCACCATCACAACACTGCAACATTTGTGAACATAATAACAGAACAGTTATGATGCATCCAACTAAACCCCAAATATGAATTCAATATAAGCTCACCTGTAACTTGCCAGATCAGGCTCACCAAGAAATTCCCTCAGTAACATTCCATCTGTCATATATTTCAGAATAGTCTTCTCTGATGTACAATCTTCAAAACGGATGGAGTAACCAACCTACAATTAAAAAGTTTGAATTAAATATTAAAAGACTGAGCCCACGAAAGCGAGATATGTGCATAATCAAATTACATATTAAAGAGAGCTTAAAACTTACCATATATTGTACATATAAATATCCATTTTCAAAGAAATGAGAAATCTTAACAACAAATAAACTTTATAATAATAATAATAACCAACACAGAAATGAAGGCAGCCTACCTCATGTCCTAATTTAACACCCATTTCTTGAGAAACTCGAGCAGCAACACTCATAGCAGCAACACGTCGTGGCTGAGTACATGCAATCTGCACAAGAATATAACCACCTTAGATTTGCTCATTTCCGATACCTACAAAGAGTATAATAAATTTGCAAGATGCGAAAAGTTACAAGCATTCACAGTTGAACAACACAATTATAATTAAATCCTTAAACCATGGCCACTGTTCCTGAATTGTTTTTAGGACCCAAAGTAACGTGCATGGAAAAAGAAACAAGTAGCTACTTGTTCCACATCTTATAAATAATAGTTGACAAGACATACAACACAGGAATAGAGAAAAATGAAACATCAGCAAAGCAGCACTGCCTTGTCAATATTTGCATGTTGTAAAATAAAAGTCAAATATAATGGGGGCATCAAATAAGGTTTTCAGATTAAATTAACCTATTGTAAGCACATAAAAAGAAATTAAATCACACCATTCCGTGCTTTGTGTAGCCAGCTTCATGAAGATATTGCGGAATCTGTGTTGTCTTTCCCGAACCAGTTTCACCAACAATTACAAGTACCTATATAATGAGATTATTCAAAGTTAATTTGAATGAATATACAATTGTATACAAGAAAATGTTAATAAAAAGGTAATGAATACAAATACATAACAGTTCATAACACATGAAATTCATTTGTAGTCAACACCAAGAATAAAAAAGTACGGGGAAAAAGGAAAGAAAGGAATAGAAAGGAAAGAGGGAGGACCATGCCTGGTGATCATGAATAGCTTTGAGCAATTCATCCCGATAAGGGTAAATGGGAAGCTTTTTCCTCCCCTCCTATAAAAAAGACAACAAGAAAGTGAATAACTCTGGTCAGCTTTTATAAATTAATCCTGTTAGAAGATTGAGATTTTTATTTCTTAAGCCTCAAGTTTTAAATGGATGACTAGTAGTCAACCTTATAGCTTAATTTCTTTCTCAAAGAATTAAAATATCAATAATATGATTATTGTAACTATTTCATTAACCAATACAGTGTTGTCAAATAGCAGCCATGGCGGTGCCATGGCAGGCACCATATGCATGGCACTCGTGACAGTCACAACGTCCATGGTGGAAAATGGCGTTTTTTCTAAAAGCAAAAAGGAAAAAGGGAATGGGCTTTGAAGCCCGACCCAACTCAGCTCAGCAAATAGGGTTAAAACCCTAAAACAATTCGAAGAGAAGTTACGAACGCTTCTCTTCTCCCTCGCACGTCCTCTTTGTTACAACAAAGCCCCAAGCACGCACACTTGCACACCTTCTCTGGCAACTTCTAGACCAGGTCCGGCAACTTCTAGACCAGTGCCGGCGATGCTCACCGGCAAAGTCATCTCCGACAATGCCAGCACCATCTCCGGGGAGCCCTTCTTGGTCTGTTTTTTTTTTTTATATTCTTTTTGTTTTGAAAAATTACTTTCTTCATTTTTTGAAATCCTTTTTTTTGTATTTGATTATTCTTTTTAGTGTTCTGTTTTCTTTTTTAATTCAGTGTTCTTTTTAATATCGTCTGTTTTATTTCTGTTTTTAATCATGTTTGAACTCAGAACTCTGTTTTGGACCTTTTGGTAAATGTTCTCTATTTTTGTGTGTAAATGTTCTTCGCTTTGGATCCTTTACTGCTGTGTAGATGTCTGTTTTATTTATATTTACTGTTAGATCTACTGTTTTTTCAGTGCACACACACACACACACACATATATTGTCCGCCATGACTTCCGCCATTTGCCGCCACGCCATCCGCCACATGTATATGGCAGATTTTGGGCTCGCCACCATGCTCCACCATCCGCCATTAACAACACTGAACCAATATAATAGCAGCCTCAAGTTATCTTTTCCGGTTGTCATCTAATACTGAGTAATAGCTTCCTAGCCTTTTCAGTTGTATTTTTTGTAGCCTTAATCATTAGTTAAAACCAATGTTTTTAAAACCGAACCGATCATTGAATTGGTCAAGACACTGGTTTAAGGTTCAATGGTTCAACCATTATTGAACCGGTATTAATAAAATAATAATAATAATTAAATAATGCATAAAGTAATATTAAAAAAACATAATATCATAATTTTATAATACTAAAAATTAAAAATAAAACATAATTTTATAAATTTTTTACATTTACAATACCTACAAAAGTGCAAATCAAATATGTCATGATACTTAAGTATTAAGTTTTAACTATACACATCAACATTTATTAATAAAAACAAGATTATATTTAAAATAAAAAAGAAAATGATAAATACTTTAGGTTGATTTTTATTTTTTTAAGAAAAAAATCAAAATAATATTGTATTAAGCATTTTTCTTTGACTCGCTGTGAACCAGTTTTTGGCCGGTTTTTGACCAGTTTTGACCGGTTTTCCAATTATTTGACCAGTTTTTCTTTAGGCCAATTTTGTGGTTTATTTGAACCGGTCAGGTAACCGGTTCACCAATTTTTCAGTCCAACTGACCGGTCCGGTTTTCAGAACATAGCTTAAAACTAGAAAATTATGGTTGAGTGGCATTAAATTAAAAATTGGCCAAAGCATTGTTTTCATCTATACTACTTAAAAAAGGGGACTGCCCACTTTATCTGCTTTAGTCACATAATTTTTTAATCCATTTTGTCATTATGATTTGTTTATATTTACAATTTACTAATAAAATAACAATATGATAGGAACTGGATCAAAACACACTGCGCTATGATGACTCTGCCATAATACTATGATCAGAGTGATATTTGTACCTGTGGTGGATTTTACACTGGAATGAATGGATAACGGTGAACTGAAACAGAAATTACGCAACACAGGGTAGCAAATACATTGCACCCTCCCTCACTCGTCTATATTTTCCCATCCACCTTTCTTCTCCCTTTTCCTTTTTATATCCATACAGGTCAAATTTTCCCTCCCAAATGCCCTTGATTATCCTACTAGCAATCTATTAAATTAACCACTTCCTTGAGATCCCAATCCCCCTTGATTGCCTCTCTTGCAATCTGTCACATTAACCATTCCCTCCCGAAGAGATCGGATCCTCCGCACTCCTTCCTAATATACATCTTAGTTATAGATGGTTTCATTCTCCCACTTGAGTAACTAAAAGTTGCCCCTTATTTGATTGAAAACTAGTACACCACTCAATTCTCCCTCTTTTGTCCTTTTTATTTTTAAAATATGAGGAATGCTAACAGCACATTCTATCCAACACACCACTTTTTAATGAAATTCATGTAGGTTCCACTAAATGACAAAAGAAACTCATTAAATAGGAAGTAGGACCCACATTATTAGTGGATCCCACAAGAATTTCACCCTATAATACATAGTGTTATGTAAAGAGCATGTTAGGCATTATATTGTTAGCATTTTGCTTAAATTAAGCAAATGTTTTAAATATTTTATTTTCATTTATTATAACTTAATATTAAAAATTTAAACACGTAAAATAAAGATGCAAATTCATTGGCATGCTAGTGCCTGTCAATCTGCTAGCACCTAATAAAGCCATCAATGAAATATTGAAATGCTACCTGAAGTGCCTCTGAAGCTGACTTTGCTTTGGACTTTTCAAGTGAATCTTCCATCTCTTCATAATCAAACTGCAAAGAAAGACCAACTCAAACACAAGAATATCACGATTGAACCCCCTGAGTCAAGCTGAGTCATCCACATACCTTATCTCCATCCATTACTGATGCCTTGATAAAATCAATCTGGTCCTCAAACACAAACCTAAACACAAATAGTGAGCAAGTTTAAAATCAATTATTTGCATACTCAAAGAAATATAGGTGATGAACCACACCCTATACTATATCTAAATAATAAAAATGTACAAACTTAAGGCTTCAATGCCATCCAATAAGCAAGTAAGACTTCAATGCCATACAAGCAACTAAAACAAAATCAGATTACAGTATAATATTTAGCAACAGTTGTTTCTAGATGAACAAACTTACTGATAATCATTAGAGACTTGTTTTTTATTTTTTGAACCAAACTTCAGAGTTGCCTTTCCTGAAAGATATTATTCAGAACCCAGAAGTATAATCATACAGATAAAAATTAAGCACTTCTTTAAAAATGAGATTTTATGAGTATAATAATAAAGAAATATTTACCAATTTGATGTTCCTCCCAAGCCTCTTGTTCAGCAAATGGATTCATCTTATCCTCAGCATTTGGATCCCTATAAATAAAAAAAGAGAAATGCTACCAACACACTCCCTAATACACTTTTCTAACACACTCTTTATTATTGGTTGAAATTTATTGAAAATTACAAATTTTTGTGGGTCCCACTTATTTAATGCTTCTCTCTCATGATTTTGTAATTTTCAATAAATTTTAACCAATAGTATAAAGTGTGCTATAATGAGTGTGTTAGGGAATGTGTTGCTAGCACTCCTCAAAAAAAAAAAAAATGTTATATTAAGCAAGTAAAAAGTCCTTCTGAAAATTCATGCACAATCACAAGATAGAAGTTTGAGGAAATACATGATAACTGGTATTATGAGAAAAGACCGAGTGTGTATATGTGATTCCACTTTATTTTGCTTTTTATATTTTTTCAACTGGAGTGGAGATCATGTGGTAACTGAATTACCTGTAACGCTGCATAGCCACAGAAAATCTCTTCTCCTGATTAACACCACCTTCCTGATCATAAGCTTCTGGCATTCTATACTGCAATTTCAGGAGAACATACAAGAGTTTGGTGAAGAAACATATAGATGTGTCAATTTAACTTATCATATGCCTAGATCCCTTTGTTAGTGCCCAGATCCCAAAAGGGTTAAATACTGTCAGCTAAAAGATCTTTACACCAATTTCCATCGCAAATGAGTAGGATTGCATTGTATTATAGAAGTTTAAGTCTTGGCAATAAATTAGTAATCATCAATAGAAAGTAAAAGCAACTGGCCAGCACCTTAACTTGAATAAAAAATTATATTTCAACAATAATCAACAGTAAATAAATAGACCAATTAGGATCTCACACTCAGAATACAAACTTAATGATTACCATACCTCATTCACGTTGTCAGTCTCCTCTGACCGCTTCTTCACAAGTTCATATATCTCTTTCTTGTACCTGGTGACAATAAACGAAACAGATAAAACTTTTCCTGGGTAAAGATAAAGAAGCTATATCTTTGATATTTGTGATTGGGTCTCTACACAATGCATAATGATAGAAGGGCTCTAGTTCCCATGAGCAAACACAGATTACACAAATATGCTTCCTGAACAAACAGATTGAACATGACTAAATAACAAAGAACCAAGTCAACAGGTTGAATCTAGTTTAAAAATTACTATAAAAAGAAGGACTAAGGTGGAGATCAAAGTAGGGCATAGCATTTCCTTCACATAATTCAGTTGCTATTATCTTTTATAGATAAAACAAAATTAAAGAAATAAAAAATGACTCATATAGTAAGAAAAGACAAATTGAAGAAGGGGAACTCAAGAAAGCAATAAACAGATAGATTACCTCAGTTCACGATATTCTGCTTCTGAAAGCTTCACACCTTCAAATAGATATTGCTCATCTTCTATATCATCTCTGCAGTAACCATGCTAAATTATTAAATTCAACAATAAAATAAAGATAATTATGTATAATAGCATACCAAACAGCATAGTAATAGAATCAAAATATAATTTGTTCTTTGACAGAAAATCAGATCGAACTTAGAACCTTAACAAAACAAAAGTAACTGAAGTTGTATCATACCTCAGTTCTTCTAATTTCTTTTCCTCCCTTTTCTTCAAGTACTCTTGCCTTGAAACCTTTCTGCAATGAGAAGGGTGGGACTGTAAGTGACATGACATACTAATACTATGCTCAACTTTAAGCCATTACAAAAGCAATCAATAGCAATTTGTCCTTAAACAAGACAAGAGAAAAGAAAAAAAATAAAAAATAACCAAGCCTTATCTCATTAGGTGTGATTGGCTACTTGGCAAACAACACCATCAGGCAATAAGAAAAACCAAAATTTCAATAGTCCATTTAGACTAAAGTCTTTTTCCATTGTTCCTCCTGAAGTTTTATTCAGTCTTCCCCTATCCATTTTACTCTAAATATATTCCATTCAATAATACAAGATAGCTTTTCATTCCCTTATGCATATTTACCACACAAAATTCCCTTAAAAAAACCATGAGTTGAGCACCAAAGTGCAACCAAGAAATCAAACCAATCCCAAACAAAGAAAGTATAGAGATAAGGGTATTCCTTTAAAGATGCCTTCCTTTTGAGCCAAAGACACCATGAAATACCATACGGAGCAACTCCAGTTAACAAATTTGAATTTAATATTTGGTCTCTTGATTTTTCTAGGGTGTTCTCAAGCAAATCTTTCTTCCAAATCATAAACATTCATTGAATAGAGCTAATTGATAAACCCCTTCAGAATTCCAAAGCTCCCTTTAGTTTAAGGACAAGTCTATTGTTTCAAAGTGGTGCTTAATAAAATAAAAAATACTAATGACATGTTACAAGCTCATGGGCCACAACACTTATTCACATTTTCCCCCCTATGTGGGTTACAGGTGGTGTTTGTAAAGAATTGGTTCCACTTATATCAGGAGACAATACCTTATTAGGTCTAAAACTCTGCACCTACAGTTAGAAATTAGAATTAAACATATTATATACTACCACTACTCAACCAAATGGCATGAACTCAGGACTTTCAATTTCTAAACTCATTAGAACAGTTTAGCAAGCAAACAACCAGTTATATCCTCATAATATGTTGGCACCTATCAAGCCCAGATTCTCCAAAAATGCAAAGATATTGGTATCCAACACTGATATGTGGCTGATATATCCTGATACGTATCCAAAAAGTGTACATTAATTTTTTATTTTTAAAAATAAATTACCCGATATGGCTCAGGATCTAAGTTGTCAATCCCGAATTGCGGCGCATAGCGACCAACCCCAAAACAGCTAAAGTGGGATAGCGGAAAGCAGGATGGCCGTTATTGCGAAGTCTAGAAAACAATATACATGATTTATATCGTACACATATAAATACACAAAAGTAGAAAAAAATTAATATATATTATATATATAGTAGTTTAATAATATCTGTTTTAAATCCTGGACTGTGGTGAGTAGCAGCCGGCCCCAAAAAATGCTATAGTGGCCAGCAGGATAGCCACTATTTTGAAATTTTTTATATGATTTATATAATGTATATTATATACATATAAATTCTTAAAAAAAAAAAAAAAAAAAGCTCAAAATTAATGACATTCATAATTAACAATAAGAAGTCATAGGTCTCTTAAACAAAACATACAAGTAAATATCAACAAAAGTCACATACAAGTTTCCTAGATAGGAATCATTAATCATCATCTTCTAAATCCAAGTCTTCTTTATCATTTTCACTATCATTACAGCTGTAGATTTCACTTTTGGAAATTGAAATCCCAAAAATAGCCGCCCAAAAAACCACTAATGTCTTTGTTCACAAGGCTTTTTTGGAATCATCACATAGCGCCGCTACTGCCACTGCCACTGCACTAAATCTCTCCACTCCGGCAGCCCCTGTAGCGGCAGGGGCCTCACTGCTACATCACTATAGCAGCACTATAGTCCACTATTTAAAACCCTGATTCTTTCAACATGTTATTATATATATTTCTTGTTATTATATTAATTTTATTTAATTATTAAATTTTTTATTTATATATTCTGCTTATATATATTTACATATTGTTATATATTATATATTTGTCTCTATTATATAATATTATATGATAAATAATTATGTATTAATATATTTTTCTATATTTTTTAAATATTCTTAAACATTATAGAGTAATTTATAGTTCTATAATAGTATAATACATGATTACTTATAAAAAAAAAAAAAACCCAATTGTCAGACTGTTTGAGATGGAGAGTGGCCCAATTTGGGGCACAGGCCCAACACCCACTCCCACCGAAAAAGCAAAAGAAACCCTAGTCTCTTTCTCTTTTTCCCATCAGCCATCACTTAATCCATTATCTTCTTCTTTCAGAAAAAGAAACCCTGGTCTCATCCTCCCATCACCTGACTCACCTAATCCACCGTATTCTTTCAAAAAGTCTCTGTGTAGCTGTTAGAGTCTGCCTTGCCAGAAGTTGCAAAGTAATTCTGCCTGGCCGAAAGTTGCAGCCACGCCAAAAATTTGATGCCTTTTCTGAAAGCAGCCTCGCTGCCCACTATTGGCCAGGAAATGGGCTGATTTTCCCACTTCTTCAAACTTGCGACACTACACCCTTTTGCATCGCAGAGGCCAAATCCACGATCACTATCCACTACTTGCCGCAATAGCGGCATGATTGACAACATAGCTCAGGATATGGCTTCATATTTACTGTAATTTTTTATTGTTATATTTATTGTTAAAAAGGATTTTTTTGTGATATTGTAACTTGGGCAGGGAAATTATATATTTTGTGACATGTTCATAGTAGAAAAAATATATTCTAATATGGGTGAGGGAAAGTTATGTAACTATGCTTACTTGTTATGATCACAAGCATCTGTTTTGTAAACTGTGATCATCTATTGATTATTGATATGTTTATGTATTAATGAGCATTTAGTAACGTGGATTTCTCTTTTGTTAATGTATCTTGGCCCATGCCATATCTTGATATTTTAAAAATTTTCCATATCTCCATATCCATATTGTATTGTACCTGTATTGTACTATGTATCCGGGCTTCCTAGGTTGGCACAAAACAAGTCAAATTTCATCAAACCAGGAAGTTACACTGGTTGAAAGTGGTTCTGGTTCAAGTGATAAACTTAAGGTAAATATGAAATTTTCAAAATGGCAGCCTGCCCATGAGGCCATCATAAAAAAAATTACTTAGTATGCCAGTTTACCATAACTAACACTGGCCATTTGTCTATCAGTGTATTTTCCACATTTTTCCAAAAATCTTGACTAGCGTGAGAAAAGCATTTTACATGGTTATAAAATATACCTGATAAAGTAATAATTATAAACACAATAATTTACAGAACTTCAAGTTTAAATAGAAAATCAAACAGATTCTATCCAAAAGCAAAAAATGCAAAACTCAAAAGGCATAAAAGAATTTTAAAAAAAAATGGAGAAATACACCTCTTTCTTGGTGATTTGAAGGCTATTTAAAACCCAGAAAAATAGTAAATCATTTTCTTCATAATCATTTGGTCTAACTTTGATTGGTATTTAATTATGTATGAAAAATGATATGTAAAAACAGATAATAATTAAATAAAAAAACAAATAATAAATATAAACAACTTTTACAATAATTTATAAATTTTGAAATAATAATAGATATCATCTGAATGTATATATAGAAAAAATAAAATTAATTTAAAAATGCAAGACGTATCATATATAATCTAAACTTCAGCAGTTAAGTTTTAAGCTGCTCATATATTTCATAATATTATTTATAAAAGTAATTTTGTTAGATTTTCAGTTTAATGCCTTTTTTTCCTCAGCGACTAACCAGGTTTTTAAAACATCAGCCTCCATGCTTATAATTTGTCCACCACTTAAATATTCCAAAAGAAAAAAAAAACTAATTTTTCCAAACATTATCTTAACCAAGGTTATCAAATCAAGATTCAAATCGCAAATCATCAAGCTAATTTATGAAACATGAATCATAATTTGTATTGAATCGTAAGATTCAAAGACAAACAACAAAATACTTCATATATATCATATCAATGATATACAATGTTTAATGTAATAATTTTAAACTAGAAATAGATAAAACAACTTAATCATAAGTCTTATAAATCAAAATTATTAGTTATATCTGAGTTTGTGAAGCCTTTATTTTAGAAGAATTTAAACAAAGCAGTGAAATTAGCCAAATAGAATGCATGCATTGAATGAGTGGATGACAAATAAAGTAGTGGAATAATCAAATAGGGTAAGTTTAGAAGTGCCCCTTCAATTCCTTCTCATTTAACAATTTAAGCTTATATGACTTTTCAATTTTTTTCATGAGAATTGGTAAAAGTATATATATATATATATATATATATATATATATATAAAGAATTGTGGAATCGTGTGATTGTATTGTTGATACAAAATCGCACAGATTCATTAATATATCATACGATACAAAGTCATGTGAGATTCATCTTATGATAAGAATCAATAGGTCATCGAAGTGTATCAAATTGTAGGATTTGAATCTGAATAGTAAGATTCTAATAACTATGATCTTAACCACCACCCAGTAAATGGAAAATCTTGATGGTACTTCTCATGTAAAAGAATATTCCCCCACCCCACACACACACACACAAAAATGTAATAACAAACCTCAAAGTTTGAATATCATCCTGCTCTGCAGCATTAGATCTTCGAATTGCCTCTTCTGTTGGAAGACAAATTGAACCAAGATTATAAAACCAACATATAGTTATAAGGCATATAAACATGCATGAAATTACACAGATACTTATATTTGTATATGTTTATAAGTTCTACAATCCACTGACACACCTTCCTCCTTTCGTGTTAATTTTGGCTCAGTCAACTGACAAGAAACAATTCAAATGATTAGAAGAAAGCAACAGAAAAGGTAAAACATTAAAAATGTAGTTTATTACAAATGTATGCATTGAACTAGGTGAATGTACATCTAATATAAGCATCATTATATTCTTCAATGATATTAAAGAATCTAACAAGCTTTAAAAGGACAACTGGACAACAAGTTCATAATGTTATGAGCAATAAGTATGATCCTACATACATTTAAGGCTGACAATATCAAAGTCCAGAAAATCTTCTGCACTAAGATACAGTAAGTATCTAAGTCAGCCCAAAGCCAAGATAATTGGCATATATACCACTAACAATTTTTCATGGGGGTTGGATAACATAACACATTACAGTTATACAACCAAACATTTTAGATGAGACAAAGACAAACCAGACTAGTTGTCTGATTTACCCTATCTAGCCACTAAATGTCTATTTAGTTGGCATTATAGAGAGGTTACTTTCTTACAGATTAATCTATTTGGAGTTCTTGATGAATATTGGGTGCATCTATATACTTCTAGCCTAGAGCAAAAGCTTGGTGGCAGAGTGCAATTTTTTCTGTTCTACCATGCATATGGTTGGAGTAGAATGCAGACATCATCAAGGATGTTTCTATGCCCTTACATATGTCATGGAATAAGTTCAGTGCATGCACTTTCTTTGGTGCTATGTACATGGCCAGTTAAAGGGAACAGAACAATCTTATATGTGGATGGAATGGACAACTTTGTTGCCAATTTAAAACAAAAAGTCTGAATATCCTTGTTTCGTTAGGGGCCCTTCGGCCATTTGTTTTATTTTAATTTCTCCATTCAGGAGGAATCCCTGATTGCATTTTTCCTTGTTTTTTCCAAATAAACTTATTCATTTATTAAAAAAAGACTATTATAAAACAATAATAATAATATGTACCAACAGTTAATAATTACATGAAAATATTAATTTTTATATAAAAATATTGCACACTGATAACCATCTACCTCACAATTTTCCTCATTCTTTCCAATAAATTTCCTTCTTTTATCCATAAGAAAGCATTCATGTAGCTACTACTTAACGCCCATAGGCAGTGGTATTAACCAATAATAATAAAAATAATTGTTGAAAGAATAATGACCAAGTACACCTGGCCAAATCAATTTGAACATTGACAAGTACCTTCCGTGTCCCTGCCGCATCTCTTTCTCTCATATGCGACTCTAATTCCTCCTTCTCTCTTTGATCTTTCAATCTTTCTTCTTCTGACTGTTTGCAAATAAACAAGCAATCACATCAAGCAAGACAAGAGACGGATAATAATAATAATAATAATGACAATAACAACAACAATAAATAATGC
Source organism: Spatholobus suberectus (assembly GCA_004329165.1). Taxonomy (NCBI): domain Eukaryota; kingdom Viridiplantae; phylum Streptophyta; class Magnoliopsida; order Fabales; family Fabaceae; genus Spatholobus; species Spatholobus suberectus. The sequence goes on from CM014729.1 coordinate 58,325,296, forward strand.
TTTTACAAAACTGATGTAACAAAACACCATACATGCAAAGGAAATTTTTTTTAACAAAGCAACTCTTTGACATGATCAACACAAATTAGACTGCACAAAATCTACTTTTCTTTTAAAAACATAAATCATATTTAAGTCAAGCAATAATAGCTCAGTCCCACCATGGAACATATGGATCTAAATATCACTCGGTAAGGGACCTAATCACCCAACAAACAAAGCCAGAAACCCAATGATTAATAGAGTTGAATATGTTTATTAAAGTTTACTAAAATGCACCTTGGGAAAAACAACAATCTAGCTGACAGAGAAATAACATTAATCAAACGTGTGGATATGGCAGGAATTCATTATCAGTTACAAACTTATGTCATGCATAAGCACATACAGACATTTAAGGAAAAAAGTACCTCTGAATCATCATCTTCATCAAGGGAAGTTCTTCTCTTAACTTGTCTCTCCCTTTCCTTTCTCGAAATTACCTGCAGGATTGCATTTGGTAAAAACAAGTCACACAATGTTAGAAGAACCATTGATTAGCAGCTTACCATGAGCAAAAAATATGAAAATGAATCTAATATGTTATGAGCATTTTGCCTCATCATCTTGATCATCTTGAACTTCAGTTTTCTTCCTAAAACGTTTTTTATGATTGTCAGGCTTTCTAGATGAAGAAGCAGTAGTTATTGAAGATTTATCCACATAGTCATCGTCACTATCCTCATCAGCCTTTAAGATTGTGTAAGTCTTCTGCTTCCTCGCCAACATTGCAGCTTCTCTCTCTTGTTTCTGATATTGCTGATATAGAATGCAAGAGTATCAATGGAAAGCAGATATTAGATATTTCTACAGGAAAGGATTTGCTAGATGAACACTATGAAGATGGCAGTATATTTTCACTGCTCCTTAGATTAATAAAAAAAAAAACTCACATTTAAACCAGATGATCTACGAGGAACTCTTGAGAAAATTTCTTCCGCAAATGCACGAGTGTCCGTTGATGAGATCCCAAACTCCACAAGTTTGCCCGCCAAATCAGCCGGTGAAGTAGCTTGCTTGGCTGCAACACCAAAAAAAGAGATTACCAAAATATGGTACATGAATCCCAACCTGCGATTTCAAAATTGACTATAGAAGAATTTAAGGTGAGAAAATGATATTAGATAAATTACATAGTCCAATCATGTACTGCACCACTGTGGGCTGAGAATATCCCAGTAGCGACATCAACTTATCTGATACCCACGTCTTTAGACCGTCATCACTCCCCATTGTCACTGCATGAAGTAATACAAAATTATAAAATACAATATATCAGCTAGTTTATGAGTATATGATTAGGGAACATGACAAGAGTGGCTCTGACCATGATGTTAAAATTCTTATCAGCCCAAATAGAACTCAATCAATACTTGCAAACAGAAATAAAGAACGTAATATATATGTAATCTTTGCAACAGGTGCTTATGTTAACAATGTCATGGATGATAGAACACTTAGCGATTTTCTTTTTTTATACAAAAATAATCCATAAACAAACTAAGTCTATTAAAAGCTTATCGCTGTACGTTTCTGTTGGGATTAGAGGGAAACGATGCGAAAGAGAAAAAAGAAATAAGAAAGAAAATAGGACTCAGAATAATGTCATGAATGTGAGAAGTTCCAACTCCAAAACCTAACACTCCTTTTTAACGCTAGTGTTCAGTATCACCACCAGTGTTGCGAAGACCACTGAGTAAGAGATTACAAACCCAAACAATACATAGTTTCAAACCCAACCAAGCGTAGGAATCTTCGAAACGAGTATGAAAGTTGGGGCAAAGAGAAATAAGTGGGTATTCAATCACATAAAAATTTCCAATTAGAAGTGCTTTGCCTTTTAGAGTAGACATGAGAGATATATATATATATAAATACAGAGTGCATCAAACAAACAGAGCTCAGAGCCATCAAAGGGAATGAAAATTTACCTGATCTGAGATAGAGAGTCCCACAGAGAAACAAAGAGACAGAGAGAGAAAGCGACGCGGGTGAGAAAGAGGGCTCCGGAGAGAGAAAGAGACGTTCGACAGAGAGTTCCAGCTCCAGAAGCAGGAAAGAAAGAAAGAGACGACGAAAGAGCGAGAGAGAGACAACGAGAGGGTTTGGAAAAGGGATTAGGCCATTAAGTTGTTCATTCAAAATTTTTAAAATATATACTTTTTATTTAGGATTTTTTTTTTTTTTTTAAGAGTAGAGGGTCTAATTTTATTTTTTAGGAATAATATGGTTAATTATACACTTTAATTTTTTTAATTTTTATTCAAAATTTTAAATTTATTTTTATTTAAGTTCTTTTAAAATTAGCATATTAAATGTTTATTTTTATATAATTAAAACTCATAATAAATAAGCATTTTTAAATATATAAATTATATTATAATTGAAATTCTTAATAAATAAATATATTTAAATATATAAATTATATTTCAAATTTATAATAAATAATTGAAATTACAACTATTAATAATTTTTTTCAAAAAAAATATTGAAATCTAATATAAAGATAAAGGTAAACGAGAGCAAAATGAAAAGAATAAGTGGTTAAAAAGATCAAGTATAAAAATTTTAAAAAAAGTAATGTAAGATGGTTAAAAGATAAAAAATTTTAGTTAGTTTTAAGAATAGTGTGTGAAATGCACATCCAATTTAAATAAGAAAGAAATATTGTTAATGTCTAATTGGGAGAGTGAAGAGTGTGAGAACCTTACTTCACAAATTATATATTCTAATTTATAATATAGGAGTAAATAAAATTTAAAACTACTAGTATTATAACTCATGTCCTACAAGCATATTAAATTTAAATTTTTTTATATTATTATATTTGTTTTATGTATTTATCGATTATTTTTTAATTTTATATAAATATATGTTAGTATATATATTTAAAAAATATAAAAATATTATAATTATTGATATATAGATAATTTTATATTCATACATGTTTTATATCATTTTAATTTACATAAATTTGTATTTTAAAAAAATATTGTCTTTATAAATATATTCACTTTTGTATGTAACCTAGATATATACGTAATTACAATAAGAGATATTAATAATAAAAAATATTTTAAATTATATTTTGTATTTATTATTTTTTTTAAAAAATATGTTCTCATAAAAGAAAGAAATGACTAATATTAATTAATACAGAGATAAGATGTTTTCATAATAATTTTGTTGATCTTATTTTGTTTTGACTAACAAGTGAGAGAGTCATAATTTTTTCTCTAGCGATTTCAAGTTAGTTTAGTTCATTTTCAACTATACTTTGATGTAACATTTTTATCCTTATGTATTTTTAAATTTAATTTACTAAATTAATTATGTTCAAATTGTTGAAAAAATATTATGTGGTTCATATATTATAAGAATTTATATTTGATTTGATTATCCCTATTATTATAGTTAATTGTTTAATAACGAGAAGTTGTTACAAAATAATAAAATGAACTAATACAAGAGCCATTATAAGCATGTTTGTTGTTTTTAATAGAAGAACTAATGGAGGTATTGTATGGTAATAAGGAGGAGGGGTCCTTGGTCTTGCCTACAAAAGGTTTGTGGTGCTCTATTATCTTATAGGCTTAAGGAAAGACTAAGATTAGAAGAACTTTCTTTTCCATCTTCTCTCATTCATTTTCTATTTTGTTTGAGTGACTTTAGAAGCAACATTGAGATTTGCGCTTGACAACAATGACCAATGGATCAATTGCTACTAGAGGTATATTTTCTTCCATTGAATTTATTTTATAATACATGTTATTTCCTTACATTTGATATCAAAGCTTGGTTTCTAATCTTGTTATTCTGATTTGCATAAAAAGCAAGACGATGACACCCAGTCTAGGCATAATATTTCACTATTCTTTATTTTTGATAATTCAATGGAGTTCTCATAACTGCTTTCCAGTTTAAGCATAAAGTCTATCAATTTCAAAGACATTGAATGTGACATTTTGGAAAAGCAATTTGAATTCTTATATAAAGAGAAATTGATGTTGTAAACCTTTTTTCTTTATGCGAAAATTAAGATTTTGTATAAACCAATTTGGTTATATATTCTATAAAATAAAACAAAGGTTTTGCAATGTGAAAAATGTCAAACACCTTTTTTTCTATGCCTTTGTCTTATGTACAAGAAAAAAGCAATTAAAAAGCTCAAGTATTTTTTTTCATAGAATTACTTGAGATAAAGATTTGTTATTTGGATTTTTTTTCTATGGATCCAAAGATCAATTTTTATGAATCATTGAATGTTTTTGTGAATAGTAAAATGATAAATGGACACCTCTTAAAAACAAGACACCTAATAGACACCTATAACAAATTATATTTTTTTGCTAACTCATTTAGTGACTTCTTACATGATTGTGTCATGTTAATAATTAAAAAAAACTCAAATTTCACATATAAAAAAACAAAGGGACCAGGAAAGAGACAAATGAACAAGGAAAGGAGGCCTTCTTGAAAGGAAAAAGCAAGAACAAAAAAGGAGCACCAAATAGGAAAGCCTCGCTTGGAACCAAAGTTGGGTGGTCAATAGTCCTTAAGAGACAACAAGCTCAGATTGAAGGTTAAGAAAGACACAAGTGCCCAAATCGTTTCTTTGTTGCAAACTCCAACGTTTTTGAAGGACCACCCTATAAGCAGAACAACCAAGCCTCATATTCAACCACTCATTGATCTCTTAAAGTCCTGTGAGGAAAGTGAGTCTCTTAAGCAAGCAAATTGCATTCATAGGCCCTTTTTAAAATTGGGTTTTGGTGACTGTGACATGTTGGTGCTCTTAAATCACACAGTGCACATATACTCTAGATGCAATGACCACAACGCTGTCCGTAACGTGTTTAATAGAATGTCCCACAGAAACGTGTTTTCTTGGACCTTCATGATTGTTGCATCCAATGAACATGGCTACTACCGCGATGGGGTGGAGCTGTTTTGCATGATGTTGGACCAAGTTTTGTTGTCGAATGGGTTTGCTTTCTCTATTTTGTAATCTTGTGTGGGCTTAGATCTATTTGATTGAGTTGGGTGAGATGGGGCATGCCCAAGTTGTTTTATAGGTTTTCTAATGCATACAATTGTTGGTACATCTCTTCTCAATATGTATGCAAAGTTGGGAGAGAGTGAGAGTTCAATTAAGGTGTTCAACACTATAATATAACTTAACATTGTCTCTTGGAATGCAATGATTTTAAGGTTTACCTCTAGGTTTACACCTACAAGCATTCAATTGTTCTATCAACATGATTGAAGTAGGGGTCACACCTAATAATTTCACCTTTATAAGCGTTTCCAAGGAAGTTGGGTAGTTAGGTGATATACACAAGTGTCACCAAGTTCACAGGTATGCTTCTAATTGGGGATTGAATTCCTATAATTCGGTTGAATTGTTATTGATATGTGTTAAGATCATGGCAAGTGTATCGACCGTATAAGTAATAAAGTGAAAGTAAAGTATCCTCTCTATAGGGATTGTGGTTTTAATCTCACTTCAACCAAAAATTGCTTATGTGCTTATGAATTAAAGGAAGATTTGGAATTTTTGTGATTTTAGAAATTAAAGAGCAAAATAAAAATGAGAATGCAATTAAGTGTTGTTTAGAAAATTAATGAATAAAATAGTTAGGTTTCAGAATCCCCGGTGATATTCCCCTAATGTAATTTCTTTCTCTTCAAAACATGTTCCTATTATACAATTTACCTTCAATTTCTCTAAATTAGTTCAACCCTAAGTCCCTAAGGCGGTATACCCTTTGACCCTAATTTCACACCCTAATACCTTAGATGAACAAACTTAGTCACAAGCATTAAAAGCAAGAAATTAGCATGAAGGTATACAACTTTTCTTCCTATCCCTAGGTTCAAGAATTATATGGTTGCTAAAATGGAACGGTTCAAACCCCAAATTCCCAATTGCAAGGTTTGAATTACAAATAAATTTCTAATGGACGTCATGCATAGAAAAAGCATTAAGCATAAAATTAACAACTAAATTGCATTAATAATCAAAAGGTTCAGAAGGAAAACAAATTACAAAAAATTCCAATCACGATTCATCCTAACCTAACCACAAAGGGGTTTAGAAACTCAAAGAGAAACTAAACATAAAAAAAATAAAAAACAAGATAGACAGGAAGTCATGAATCTTGAGAATCAAACTACAATTCTTCAAGATCCAAAGTCAAATATGAATCTTCAAGTTCTTCCTTACTTCTAGTCCTTAGATAAGTCAAAGAATCCCTAAACGTATATTTTCTTCTTTTTATAGTGAGTTTGGGCTATATGGACCGTAAAACAAACTAGGCTTGCAAAATAAAAAATCTAGAATGTGTTAGCGTCGGGCGCACCTCTTTGAAAATCCATCAACGTTTTGGCGCCAGTTTCTTCAACATCGGGCGCCTGGTGCCTGACGTTAAGCGTAGTGTTATTTGAGTGCCACTATCTTTGGAAATCTTGTTTCACTTCGGCACTAGGTGTGGCTCTGAATAAAACCAAGCGCCGTTTCTTGTATCTTTTGTAGCTAGAAAATTCCATTATTCTCCACCTAAAAATTATCATCTTCTCTTGTTCATTTTTTTTCTGTCTTTATCAAAACCTAAATAAACACGTAGAAATCATGTAATTTTAAATAAAAACTAAAAAAACCATTTATTCTATGAAATGTCTTGTTATTGGGTTAATTTCTTATAAATTTCCATTAAGCAAGTGCAAATATAATGTAAAATAGCTCTATAAATCTACATCAGTTGTAGATTTATCACAACCTCAAACTTAAAATTTTGCTTGTCTCCAAGCAACAAACTAATTGGACATTAAGGGTTAGAGTTAATCCTCCTACATTAACTCAATCAATCTTGAGTCAGTCACAAATCAATGTTCTCAAAAAGGGGTTATACATAGCATATTTAGTCAACTCAGTCTTAAGGGTCGTGATTCCCCTCTAAAGCAAAACAGGCCAACACAAGATAGTAGTTTCACTGCCTGCACTCTCTGCCTGCTTCACTCTCCTTATGGGATTAAGTGTTTCACTATTCTCACAAAAAAATGGGTTTTGTTTACACTTAACATCATCACATGTCATCCCTACCATATGCTTGACAAGAGTCTAAAATTATCATCACAAAACAAGTGCACACACTCAAGAGGTCTTTTACAGGTTGTAATAGGGCTAGGGACATAGGTGGAGAAATATTTGGATATGGGCTAAGCAATTGAAATTAAGGGATTTTCAAAAAAATCATATATTCAATTCACATAGTCATCCCTTAGCATTAATGTTCACGCTTGCCAAATTTCTCACATCCACTTATTCACAGCATTATTTGAAATACAGTAAAAAAAGAAAACAATACGTCTTTTTTTTATCGCTTTTTCCTCTCTTTTTTTCATTTTTTCTTTTTTCATTGTATTCATGACAAAATAAAACAAAGCTAACAGAACAAAAATTTGTTGTATACCTATCCCAAACTTAAAATCTTTGCTTGTCCTCAAGCAAACATACAACTCCAAACTTAAGATTAAGCCACAAGTATCCTATAAGAAAGCAATCCCTTAATTCCAATCAAGAGAGACAATGTTGTTTTTCACTTTTTGACTTATAATGAGCTAATATAAAAAACAAAAGGGTTAAGGCTCAAAGGGAGTGACAAAAGATAAGTGTGTAGGGTGGCTAATTTTGGCCCTGCCTTAAAGAAAAATGTGTCTTTTTCATATGTGTGTGAACAAGTCAAGCAACAACAACAAGAATCAAGTTTTGAAGCAAACAACATACGGTCGTAACCCCAGTTGCGACAGCTGGCAGCTGTCGCAATCGGGGTTATGACCCATACAATGAAGAAACACACTGAATAAAAATAATCTATTTAGGCTCAAAGTCTCACAAAGGTTGAGAGTAAAGAAATCATAAAGCACAGACAATTTCTAAAACTAGCAAGTATTATCATGCATTACTCAAAGGGTTCATAATCATCAAAGTATGAGTGACATACAAAGAAAAGTGAAACCAAGTAATTTCACAAAACAAACCATTTTTTTTTAAACAGGCCAACACCAAAATTGACATCCAAGAAATAGGAGGAGCAAAAAAGGATAAATCACATAATATCATAATAGCACATAGGATTCAGTTTAAAGCACATTATACAAAATAGGTAGCAAAGAAGTAAAGAGACTAAGAAGGACTTCCTTGAGTCAAGTAAGTGCGGAGCATCCAGAGGGACCCCAAGGAAGCTGCTATGTGAAGTATCACCACACCCTTCAATCTCTGAATTCATAAGAAGAAAAGAAAGAAAAAAGAGAGAAAAAAAAAAAGAAAAAACATCTAAAATTTAAAATAACTAAAACCAAAAAGATAAAAATACTTGGGTTGCCTCCCAAGTAGCGTTTGTTTAACGTCCTGAGCCTGACGGTCCAATGCTGTTAAAGGTTCCTTTAGAATGAAAGGAGCATTTATCTTCTCTATCTCCCCTTCATGATAAGGCTTCAGTTTGTCTTTTTTGACTTTAACACACCTCCTTGAAATTGGATCTTCTATCTCCACCCTTCCTTTAGTTGTAATTCCTTTAACTACAAAGGGCCTCAACCAATTGGACTTTTGTTTTCCTACAAAAAATGAAATTTAGATTTAAAACAATATACCTATTAGCCTGGTAGAAGACTTTCTCTCAGAGGGTGTCTCGTGCTCCTTAGGTTCCTCAATTGGCTTCTCCTTCTCTTTCTCCACTTTTTTCTCCTAGCACTTCTCAACATGTCTCTAAATTCAATAGGCACACCTCTATGTTGCTTTCAAGGTCATTATCACAATGCTCAATAAAATTCACATTAACCCTGTCAAGGGGTACATGAGGTGTGCCTTGCCTAAAGACATCCTGAGTCATCTCATCCACTACCTCTATCATAAATCACCCCCATGTGTCACTGGGGTGCTTCATAGCCTCAAAAACGTTGAAGGTGATGGAGTTCTCATTCAACCAGAGGATTAATTCCCCTTTCTGAACATCAATGAGAGCTTTCCCTGTGGCTAAGAATGACCTTCCAAGAATCAAAGACACTTCATAATCTTCTTCCTTGTCAAGAACAACAAAATCAATAGGGAAGACAAATTTATCAACCTTGTCAAGGATATCTTCCATGATGCCATAAAAATATTTGATAGATCTATCAGCTAACTGTATGACCATATTTGCAAGCTTAATGTCACCTCCACCAAGCTTCTTCATCATAGATAGTGTCATAAGATTGATACTAGCCCCCAAATCACAAAAAGCCTTATCAACAGCCACATTCCCTATAGTGTAGGGAATAATGAAGCTCTTAGGATCTTTGAGCTTAGGAAGTAGCTTTTTTTGTAATACAGCACTGCATGATTCTGTCAAAGCTATCACATCCCCATCTTTCCACCATCTTTTATTCGTAAGGATGTCCTTCATGAAGCGAGCATAGGTGGGCACTTGCTCAAGAGCTTTTGTAAAAGGAATGTTGATTTGTAGCCTATTAAAAATATTAAGGAACCTAACAAAGGCTTCATCCTTGTCCTTTTTTTTCTTTTGAGGATATGGTATTTTAAAATAAGAAGGAATCTCTTGTGGCTTGTCTCCATCTTCCAAAAGCTGTTTTTTACTTTTTCTGAGGATAGAGTTCTTATCTACTAATTTAGTCTTTTCTTTTCAGAGTCTCATGCTTCTTTCTTTGCCTTTTCCTTCTTTTTTGAGACTTTTTCTTTAAAGACATCATTATCTCTAACTTTAGAGCTCGCACTGGCATAATTAATAGTTCTACCACTCCTTAGAGCAACAACACTATAATGCTTCTTAAGATTGTCAGTGGTGTTGCTGGAAAAATCACCACTAGACTTTTTTGCTAGTTGCCCCACTTAAGTCTCCAAATTTTTTATGGAGGCATTAGTAGTCTGCATAAATTGCATCATCTCCTTCAATGAAGGGCTTTTCTTATTTTGTTGTCGGGGCCTTTTGTTTGGTTTACCTTCATCTTGCTTCCATGAAAAATTAGGATGCTCCCTCCATCCTGGGTTATATGTGTTGGAGTAAAGGTTGTACTGCTGCCTCCTAGAATTCTGAATATGATTCACATCCTCATGAGAACTTCTTTCAAGGGCACAATCCCCATTAGCATAGGGGCCTCCACAGAAAACACAATGTAAGTTTTAGACTGCTTGAACTGGAGCAGCCTAGGATCTTTGGTATCCAATTTGCATGAGCTTTACTCTAATTGGTTTGACATGAGTTTCTATTGTGCCAGTAGGACACTTTCTATATCCAGCTCTAATATTCCTTTCCTTGAGCTAAGGCCTCTGCCATATTGGATATTGTACTCTTTAAAAGTCATAGACCCAATGATCTCTATGGCCTATATAGCAGTCTTGGTATTCATGGTGCCTCTAGTTAAGGCATCAAGGATCATCCGAGTTTAGCTTCTCAGACCAACAAGAAAGTAGTGCACCTGCTCAAGATCATGAAAATCATGATTAAGACATTTTTTAAGAAGAGATTTATACCTTTCCTAAGCATCAAATTGAAAGAACAAAGATCGCACAAGAAGGAGGGGTTGAATTATGCGTTTTAAAAACTTTTAACTTAGTCAAAACGAGTTCAAAAGGCAATTTAACAAAAGGATAAGGAAAAAACAAGAATGTAGAGATTATATACTAGTTCACTCAATCTTGAGCTATGTCTAGTCCCTTCGACCTGAAGGTATTCACTAACAAACCTTAGGTTACACACAAGTATTCTTCACGGCCTCTTTAACTAGTTTTTCTACTTCTTCTTTCTTCTTCTTTTCAGCCCTTTTTAATTCATCTCAGGCTCTCCTAAGCTGCTTTCCTTCTTGAGCCTTTGTTTTTGGTGTTGGAATCGTTTTGGATGTTAAGGGCTTTTTAGATGGTGGTGGTGGTACTTCTGACGGAGGGGCGGAAATGGTTGTGCTTGGAGTAGACAGAAGGGTGTTGATGAGGAGGTCATTGTCTAAGTCGAGTTGGGGAGATGGTTTGGATCTCAGACGAATAGTTAATGGTTTTTGTTTCTTATGAGGTAGAGATGAAGAAGTTTGAGGTTTGGTCTGTTTAGGTTGAGCGTCGGGTTGCGAAGGTCTCTTGATTGGTAACTTAGGTTTTTTTGGCGTGGTCTGTTTGGGTTGTGTTTGAGAGGATTGGGGTTTTGTTTGTGTTAAAGGTTGATTAGGCGCAATACCAGTAGAGGGGTCAACAGACGATCCCACTCTGAATGTAGTTCCAACAACTTCTTCTGGTGATTCTTCTTTGATCAATGCCAACTTTGGATGTCTTGCAACATATCCAGAGAAGAGATGTGCAATCCTTATCCTCTGGATGATGGATACATCGATCTCAGAACCCTGTTTCATCTTTTCCAACCCAGATTCTTTTATACCTGCCAGACGGATGATTTTCGTGAAGAGCATGGCGTAGGGGATAGGATGCTTCTGCTTGCTCTGGACACTTTCCTTTGATTTGGAGAGACATGACTTCCAGTTGTCCAGAATTAAGGCAGGCAGATTGACCTTCTGACCTATCATCATTTTGTAGATGTAGAACCTATCCTTGGAGGTTACGTTATCCTTTGAACCTTTTCTGGGTAGGATAATGTGTAGCAAGATATTGTGGAGAAGTCGGCATATAGGCTTTATGTGTGAAGCGTACAAGACCTTCCTTAAAACATCCTTGTTCTCAGTTTGAGGCCTGGGCTTTCCATATAATGCCTTGTCGACAGTTTCTGGGGTTATGACCTTTTCCTAAACTTCAGTAAAAAGGTCACCCTCCTCTTTACAGCCAGACGCTGCAACAATGGCGTCGGTAAAGATGATGATGGCTTTATTGTCAACAGTTCCAGTGATAGTTCCATTGACTTTAGATGCAGAGGCCCAGAAGTATGCGTATGGTGCATGATACCAGAAAGTTTTCTTCTGCATGAAAGCTTTCCATCCGACGTTCCTGATAAACATTTGCAGAGGGAATCCTTCTTCCTCAAGTTTCTACAAGTCAACCCATTTTCCGGCGACAAAGTCACTTTCTGGAAATCTCTTCATGGGCACAGGTTGTTTTTGGGCGGTCATGAGTGTGAGTTTGAGGGAAGGGGATTTAAGAGTAAAGGTAAGGAATAGGGTTTAGTTTAGGAAGTTTGAGAGGTTTTTCAGAGAATGTAAAGAGAAAGAAAGAGCGGTATGTTTGAATAAAAAGAAGGTTCTGAAAATACTGAAGAAACGTGCATTAATGGTGACTTGATATGGCAAAGAATACGGTGCACGCTTCTTGGGTGGTTATCAAGGGTAACAACTAAAGAGAATATCAAACTTAGTGAACTTAAAAACTTTTCATATTCACAGACAATCAGGTTAATAAGACGAAATGGGATAAGACAATATAGAGTAAGACGAATTGTAAATGATCAAATGAGACGATGCTTTTAAGACGATCTATTCTTGTAAGGCTTTCATGTGCAGGTTTTCTAAGATGAAGTTAAAACGTTCTGCAGGTAGAGCTTTTGTAAAGATATCAGCCTATTGATGGTTTGTATCGATGAATTTAATTTCAAAAACACCTTTTTGAACATAATATCGAATAAAATGATGTCTTATCTCTATATGCTTAGCTTTAGAATGCTGAATCGGGTTTTTAGATAAATTGATTGCATTAGTGTTGTCACATAACACAGGAATGTTATGCTCAAAGCTAGAGTAATCTTCAAGTTGGTATTTTACCCATAGGAGTTGTGAGTAGCAGCTTGCAGCAAATACATATTCTGCTTCAGTAGTGGATAATGCAATTGAGTTTTGCTTTTTGCTAGTCCAGGATATAAGACATAGTCCGATGAAGTGACATCCACCACTTGTGCTTTTTCGTTTAAGTCTATCATTAGCATAGTCTGCATCACAGTATCCTATTAACCTGAAATCTTTGTTTTTCTCATAGAAAAGACTAAGGTTAGATGTACCAACAAGATATCTAAAAATCCTTTTGATAGCTTTTAGATGAGACTCTTTAGGATCAAATTGAAATCTAGCGCATAAACAGACGCTATGCATGATATCTGGTCTACTTGCAGTTAAATAGAGAAGTGAGCCAATTATACCTCTATAGATAGTCTGGTCTACAGGTTTACCTGATTCATTCTTTGTTAAACCTACAGATGGATGCATTGGTGTGCTCATAGGTTTTGACTCATTTATCTTATATTTCTGAAGCAATTCTTTTGTATATTTTTGTTGATGAATGTATATACCCTTCTCTTTTTGTTTAACTTGTAGTCTAAGGAAGAATTTTAATTCTCCTATCATGCTCATCTCAAATTCACTCTGCATCAAATATGAGAATTCCTTACATAGAGTTTTATTAGTAGCTCCAAAGATTATATCATCTACATAAATTTGAACTATAATGAAATCTTTGTTGGATTCCTTTCTAAAGAAAGTTGTATCTACTTTGCCTCTCATAAACCCATTTTCAATAAGAAAACTGCTCAATCTGTCATACCAGGCACAAGGTGCTTATTCAAGACCATACAAAGCCTTTTTAAGTTTAAAGACATGGTCCACGAGGTTTGGATCGTCAAATCCAGGAGGTTGTCAAACATAGACTTCTTCCTCGATAAAACCATTTAAAAACGCACTTTTCACGTCCATTTGAAAAAAGCTTAATGTTTTTATGAGCGGCAAAGGCAAGCATAATTCTAATAGCTTCTAATCTAGCAACAGGAGCAAAGGTTTCAGTGAAATTAATACCTTCTTGTTGATTGTAACCTTGAGCCATTAACCTTGCTTTGTTTCTGATTACTTTACCATTTTCGTCAAGCTTGTTGCGAAAAACCCATCTTGTTCCAATTATGCTCTTTTGTATTGGATTAGGAACAAGAATCCAAACATCATTTCTTGTGAATTAATGTAATTCTTCTTGCATTGTTATCACCCAGTCATCGTCTATAAGTGCTTCATTTATCGTCTTAGGTTCAATTTATGAGACTAAGGCACAAGACGCTTGATTCTTTAGTGATGACCTTGTCTTAATTCCTTCTATTCGTTCTCCAATAATTTGATTTTGAGGATGGTAGGTAACAAACTTCCAGTCTTCGTGAAATCCCTTCGTCTGATTATTCGTCTATTGTTGAGTTGTTTCTTTTGATTCTTTTGCTTCGTCTGTTCTATTTTGATCAGATGGTTCTATCTATAAATCTGCAAAATCATCTTCCAAATCTGATAATCTCTTATTCCAATGATTTTTCCTTTTCCATTTCCTCCAAAAGAGACTGTTCCTTCATGTGATTGAAGGTCTAGGAGCATAGACCTTTCTCTCGTCATGTGACGTGAGCATCCACTATCTAGGTACCAAAATAAATCCCTTCTTTTTCCCATTAAGGATATCTGCAACAGGAATTATTTGAGATTTTGGTACCCAAATACTTTTGGGTCCTTTTATGTTAGTCCCAAAGGTCTTATTTGACCTTTGTTTCCTTTTGTGTTGACATTTTTGCAATGAATGTCCAAATTTTCTACAAAGGTTACAGAAGGTTGAATACAGTTTAGAAGACGATGACTTAGTACTTTTGTCTTCTACAAATCCAATCTCAGATTTGTCAGACGGAGATCTTCTATGTTTTAAAATCATTTGGAGTTTTAAAGATTCGTCTACAAATTTGGTCAGATCATGTTTAAGACTAATGACTTCTTTCTTCAATTTATCAACTTCAGAAAGGAGCATTGCCTTTTCAGGATCTAAAGCTAGACTCTTTTGCATTTTCATCATATCTCTCTTGATTATCTCATTTTCTAAAAGAGCTTCTTGATATTTTTCTTTATAATTTTTGTACTCAAGAGCAATCTTGTGAGAATTAGCAAGAAGAATGTCATATGACATATCTTCGTCTTCAAATTCAGATTCACTGTCTTCAGACTCATGCAAAGAGTTGTTGTATTTAGAGTTTACCTTAGACGTTACTTCTTCTGCGTTTGCCATGAGATAGATATTAGCCTTTTCATTGTCTGAGCTGCAACTGCTGTTGTCCAGATCTTCCCAAGTAGTTAGAAGATTTTTCTTCTTATATCTTTTCTTTGAACTCCATCCTTTCTTCATTTTCAGGCATTCAGCCTTAATATGTCCAGGTTTTTTGCATTCATAGCAGATGATTTCATTGTTTTCTTCTTGTGAATACTTTCTGTATCTAATATCTTTCTTTTTGGAAGATTGCTTAAATCTGTCTTTCTTTTTAAGCATCCTCTTGAACTTTTTGGTGATGAAGGAGATCTCATCGTTTGTTGAGCAGCTAGAGCTTTCGTCTGAGTTCTCAGATTCTTCAGATTGAACTTTCAACGCTTTGTTTCTTCCTTTTGTTTCAATTTTTTCGTCTGCTCTTTTACTTGTTTCATCAATCTTTAGGGCAACAGAGTTATTATTTTTGACTTTGTCTCTTTTGAATAGATGTATTTCATGTACTCTTAGTGCTCCCAATAACTCATCCAAAGTTAAGGTTTTCATATCCCTTGCTTCAGCTATGGCTGTAGCTTTGGGTTCCTACACTTTGGGAAGACTGTCTAGGATCTTGAGATTATTTTGAGCCTTAGAGAACTCAACACCAAGACTTTGAAGTCCATTTAGAATTGTTTGAAATCTTCCAAACATTTCATCAATGGTCTCAATCTCCTTCATGGTGAACATTTCATAATGTCTTTGAAGAGTTGCTGCGTTCTTGATACAAACATCTTTTGTGCCTTCATATGTTATGTGTATAGCATCCCACATTTCCTTAGCAGTTCTGCAGCTGCAAAATTTATTATATTCAGTTTTTGATAAGGCATAGGTTATGATATACTTAGCTTTTGCGTTCTGTTGTAACAGATTGTAATCATCTTAATTGTATTCGATTTTTGTCTTGATTACAACATGATCTCCATGTATGATGATTTTCTAGATACTGTAGTGAGTGGACTTGATATACATTTCCATTCTGTCCTTCCAGTATGCATAGTCTTCTCCATTGAAGACTGGAGGGCCTTAACAAGGAGGCTTCTTCAGGAATGAACTGTCCTTCAAGGTGTGCCATGCGGATCTTTTTCCTCTATCACTTGTTAAGGTGCTCAACCCTTAGAGGCTGAGCTCTGATACCAATTGTAAGGCACAAGCTAAACACAAAAATGGGGGTTGAATTGCGTTAAGGCCAATTTTCGCAATCTTTTTCGACCTTTTTAAAAGAAGCTTAATAAATAAAACTGGATCAGAAAGATTTTCAAAACGTTTTAAAGAAGGCAGACGAAAGAAGAAAGAACAAATAAAAAGGCATATAGATTTTATACTGGTTCGTCTCACCCCAGAGACTACGTCCAGTTCTTGGCAACAACTAAGTTCCACTAACTTTACACGTTACAAGTATTCTTTCCACAAGTCTCTTCAGGCTCAAATCCAAGTAGTCTTTCACTTGCCTCTCCAAGCAAACACCTAAGTATTCTTTGAAACAAAGCCTCTTCAGGCTTCAACCAATCTCGTAAAGAAAGAGATTTGTGTAAGTTTACGTCACTGAGTTTAACGTCTTATCAGACGAATAAACAATGAAGTTCAACTATAGATATTCAAAACTATTTTTGCAAAGGCTTTTTGTTTTATCAGAGCAGTTATGAGTATTTTGATTCAACAGCAAATATATCAACAATACTTGTAAATTCAACAACTGCTTGAAGGAGGTCTCTTCTTTTATTTATAGGCTTATCCAAAAGTATCCGTTGAGTATTTTGTAGGAGACGGCCTTCATCTGATGAAGAGAGTCGTTGGAGCATTAATTATTGCATTTAATGCTTTTTATCAACTTGTCATATGATAAGATAAAGTAGCCTGCTTATCTTTTCTATTCTTGTACTCAATCTTTTAGCAGTTGTCATGTCCGCTTTTTTGTTTTGTCAATCGCACACATATTCCTTCTTTTTCGCTGACTTTCCTCGAGAGTAGATGTATAAGCTTTATACATATTGAGGTAGCTTTGCGCTCTGATTGATATGCAAATCTTTTTAGATCATAGACATCGTCTGCAAGCTTTGTTAGTTAGATAGTTTATACATATAAAGATAAGACGACATTCAATTTTAAAAACATCGTCAAACAGCATACTGCGAACTAGAGATCAGATGATAATGTAAGCGCAAGATCAGACGATAAAGTGAATTCACACACTTTTAACTATTTGTTATTATCAAAATATTTACGGGCTACAAATTCATCCTTTATTTTAATAAGTGATCATCTATTATGTCCTCATTGGAAGGTCTTAGCCATATGGTTCAAGGAGGTTCCATAGTTCAAAAGTTTTTCTTTTTCAGCTTCTTGTTATATTAAGGAAAGTTTGCAAGCTTTTTACTCTTGTTTATGAATTTAGTGGTTTAAAAGCAAACCTTTAACATTTTATGATAAGTTACCAATACAAACTAATAGTTAAATGTAATAACAATGTCAAAGAAGCATCCAAAGCCATAAAACAAAATAGGGTAGCAAGATAAGAAAAGAACAACAACATAAGTAAAATGCAACAACCACAATAACAAAGAAAATAAAAGAAGTAATGGAAAAATAAAAAACGAAGGGTTTTGAGGATAAAATCCATTCCAAAACCATCCACGTAAAAGCAATTAAAGCTTAAGGGTTTTGGGGAAAAAAATCACTCCAAAACCATCTACACGAAAACAATTAAATGAAAAGTAAACGCTAAGGGTTTTGGGGGAAAAACCCACTCCAAAACCATCTACATGAAAGTGTTTTAAATAAGAATAGCCCCACTCCCCCCATACCTTAGGTGAAGCTTTGAAGAAGAGGAGGAAAAGTGGACACTTAAAGCTCCTAGGTGGTGGTCTTGGATGAAGGTTGAAGAAGGAGGAGAATGGAGGATTTTAAGTGTTAAAATAAATCTGAATGAGCTAGGAAGAAGGGGAGAGTAATTCAGCCAGTTTGGGGAAGGGTGAAGAGTGAAAAAATATGACCCATGAGTAGCCTTTTTATAGAAGAAGGAATGGATAACATAGTCAAAAATTATGGGCTTGTAAGATTTTTTTTTTTTTTTACTTTCTTTCACAACATGTGACAAAATAAAGGAGTGGGTCTGCAGAGAAAATGCTGAATGTGCCAAATCCCTGCTCTCCCAAGTCTCTGCGTTTTGTTTTCTCTACAAACGAATCGATTGGAGTCGATATAAGCGACTTAAACTTTAGTAATATGATTTTTATAGCAAATGAACGGATTTTTCATTGAAACTTTGTGAGAACTTTAATTGTTGACTAAAAATAATTTCCCAAATTAAGACTTAATTTTATATAATTTATTTCAAAATTTTAAGTATTTATTGGTATTTTTAAATTAAAAATTCATTGAAATTTTATTTTCACTCAAAAAATTCCAAAATTTTAATATAAATTATAAAATTGAATATCTAACCCAAAAATGAACTAATAATATTCATTTTGTATCTTCCATAAACATAAATTCTTATAATATATGAGCCACATAATATTTTTCCAACATTCTCCCACTTGGCTCATATATTCTTTAGAAATGATCCATGTAACAACTAAATATATCCATTAAACTTAAGAGAAAATAGACTATGCACTGACGGTGTAAAACATTTTTACACTATCATCCAATCGCAAATCACTGTGTATGGTAAGTTTGTTAACTTTTATAATAATTACCCTAAAAGTCATACCAACAGTGATTTCTAATTGGTAGACATCGTAAAACTTTTTACACTAATAATGCATCACCATTAATCTCTAAACTTAAATCTTGAAATTTCTTAAAACCATATAGAAATTATCATACATGACACAATAGTTATGTTTTAAGATAAACGGTTCCTTCCATTTATGACGATGAATAATACTTTCTAATAGCTAAAATGGGTACAAACTATATTGACTAAAATGAATCATAATCTTATATGACAAACTTAATGTGCACAAAGTTATAGAATCAAAAAGACATAAGCATTAATGCAAGCCCTTGAATCTTATATGAATCACATGATCCTAAAATACTATAGCTAGTAATCTTTTGTTGAATCATTGATTTTGCATCTATATACTCTATAAAGATTAACTCTCCTTTGATATCTACTTTATGTCAATATGCTTGCCTTAACTTTCGCCTCTATTATTCTTCAAAAAGAATACTCAGCTTAAAGTTCTTTCATGGTCTTCAATGAAATTGACAACTTTAAGACCAAAAACATTATACCTGCGATATAATTTTATAATATCTAACAAATTCTTTCTTCAAAGTGATTTTTAAGAGTATTGTATACTCTTTAAAAAAGGTATCATATACTTTCACTTATTCTCTCAAATTTCACTTGTCGAGAATTTTCACTCCCACTAACTTTTCAAGTGTGAGTATAAGGTAATAAAATATATAATTTATAATATAATATCAACGCTATAATAATTCTTAAGTTAGTAAATTCAAATGTTCCTATGCAAGACATGAATAGAATTTACGAACTTTATAATTTATATATGGACAAGTAAACATCACAATAAAATAGATCATACTTATAGGTATATAAATATTCTATCATGACATTTAGCCCATAGTCTTGATTAATTATTACTTCCCTATGTGGTCAAGTAATAATTCTTTTATTACATTGCCTAGGATGTTGTAGCTACCTCTAAACATGTAATTCATATAGTAATTCATATTGTACATTATATGTTTTACCAGTATAAACATATCAAAAAATGACTCTTGCAACATAAAAATTACTTGTGGGCTAAATTTTTAACTCCTGTAAATTCATTTGACTTTATGATAGAATTATCAATTTTTGTACTTAATTTCATACTACATGGGTACTGATGAAATTAATTTTGAAATAGAAAAGGCGCATAAGAAGAGGGGGTTTGAATTGTGCGTTTAAAAACTTTTTCGAAACAAGTTGATCAGTATGAAAACGTTTTTAAGCGTAGGGATAAAGAGAAGAAGAACACAAAAAGTTTTATACTGATTCACTCAACCTGAGCTACGTCCAGTCCCTTCACCCAAAAGGTATTCACTAACCAACCTTAGGTTACAAGTATTGTTTGTGGCCTCTTCAGGCTTTACAACAGCAATCACCTTAGATTGCTTAACCCAAGTATTTTTTCACACTAAACCTCTCCAGGCTTTCACAACACAACAAGTGTTTATACAAATGATATCAACTCATGTAGTGAGGATTTGAAAGATTAGGCTCAAAAACACTTTGAAAAACTTTACACGATTTTTGCTATCATCCACTGGACTGCTTCTTATCAGAATATTGCTATATCTTTTTGTTTTTTTTTCTTTTTCTTGATCGGTCGTCACAGTCTCTTTCGCTATTTTTCACTTCTTAGTTGTTGCTTCTTCCTTGGTGCATGCATACATAGTCTTCAGGGAAAAGATCCGTTGTAAAAGACTTTGACTTCGTTATGCAATGAGAAGCGTGCAAACTATCCTTTCAGAGAGGTCAGGCACGATAGCTTTTAGACTTGCACTAAAATGGAAAGTGTAGGACAGTGCTGGCGGTCTGTTTTTCTGAACATTCTTCATTCGTATCAACAGCTTGATAAGTTGACTTGCTTTATCTGATTTTGCTGTGCTCTTGCAGTAGAATGATTCTAATGTTATTTAATGCTTCAAACAATTTGAACGTTAGATCACAGAAGTAGTAATATGTTAGTTTCAAGAAAAACTAGCATAAATAAATTGGACGTTCAAAATAAAACTTAGCCGTTTGAATATTTGTCGTTGGAAGCTTGCATCAGATATTTGAATTTGTTCTTAAAATGATCATTTTAAGTTGTTCACTGGACGATCTTCTTTAAGCATGTCTATTAGACGGTCTTCTTTGATACGTCTACTGGACGGTCTTCTTTGACACGTCTACTGAACGGTCTTCGAAGTGAAGCTTGTATGCTGCAAAGAATTTAGTTCTTTGGCAGATACTTGAATATTAATAAGTTTGTTATCTTCAAAACTTTGAGGGTCTAGACGCTTCTATGTCTTTGGTTCTAACAAATTTGATTTTCTATAAGGATATTTCATTATGATCAAATTGTCAAATTATATATGACCTCATAATCCTTATGAGTAAATTATAAAAAATAATATGACATTTTATCCTAATTGATTATACAAATATAACAAAATCTTCTGTGGGATAAAATTTATTATATTTAAGTATAACTAATCTCAATATTATGTCTAATTCCTTATAAGATCTTAAACAACTTAATATATAATTTCAATTAATTAAAGATGTTGTGCCTAATCAATAATTAATTAAAATTATAAGGATCACTAGACAATAAAATTATAAGAGTGATCCAAATTATGTACATCAAGACACAATATAATGATAAACATAATTCTCATAATATAATTGCATAATTAAATCAAATATATAAGTTGTAGTTTTTTAGGATTCTTATTAATAGAAAATTAATAGGATCTTAGAAACTTATGATTATCACAATCATCAAGATTTGAGACACACATTATTTGACAATGAAGCATGCATTAATTAGAATTACTTACTATCTTTGGGCAATCCATAAATGCCTTATAATAATAAATTTCAATATACCCATAAACTAGTAATCTGTAATTTAGCATTTATTATGAATAATTGAAATAAATCATTATTAATTTAGAATCAAATAAACATATAAGTTTGATCACTCTGGTGATTAATAAACTTTTTACATTATATTTAATTCCAAAGTTTAACAACACTGAATACATAGAATTTCCATGGCTAATTTATTCACCCATCGTAGTTTCCCTCATCTAATCATCACATTTATATAAGCATGGGAACAATTAAATCACAAAGATATGAAGCCATCATTTATGAAGCAAAATCACATACATTGTTTCATATTGGAAAACTTCCATGTTCAAAATTCAATTCCTCCTTTTACTTTCAATACCAAACATAAAAGCCAATAAAAGCATGATACATTCTCGATTTCTACATGTAGTAAGCCAAGCAAATTGAATTCAATATATATTATAAAATCAATACAGTAATCCCTTTATCACAAATAATTGCAAATCATTGCTTTAATTTACGAGATGGCTAATTACTTTACAGGAAACTAAAAACTCATGTTTGTTATCAATTTGATATATACAAGGATTGAATGGTACAAAAGTTGCAAAAGCCAAGCACTTACAAATCAATCAACATTGGAGTAAGGCAATTAAGCATAAAAGTTAAATAAAACCAGTATGAAAAGTGCAAAACATTAAATGGAAATAATCTAGTTTTAATTTCCACCTTTTTCCACAATATTAAAACTAACGACTTCACAGGCTGAATGTCAAAGCACTGGTAGAAAATAATCATTTTACGACGCCATCTTACATATGTTCATCAGTAATCGATGTAAAAAAAAGTTGGTGGCAATTTTATAATTTTTTTAAAGTTTTTTACATTGGTTAATAAATAACCGATGTAAAAAGGACTATTTAACATCGGTTATATTTATAACCAATGTAACAAGGTTTTCAAAAGCTGCAACTCATTTTGCATGACTCATTCTTCCAAACCCTCCCCCTCTCTACAAAACTTAAACCACTCTCGCCATTGCTCTCCTTCCATCACCATTGCTATCCAAAACCTGCTATTGTGATTACGACGTTGGTCCTTGCCACCTCCACTGCGACGTCATCTTGTCCCATTGTTGGTATGTTTTTCTTCTAGTGCCACCATGACAACAACAACGCCACTCTTTACCACTATATTTGTTTAGTGATTTTCAGGGCTGTTGCTTACATTCCTTTGATTGTCTTGGCAGTTCTAGCTTCAGTACTTAGAGTAAGAACTATTGCTACCTTGGCATTACTTGCAAAACTTTTTTCATTTCTTGTAGAAAACAATATTCTCAATTACCTGTAATATACTTGCCTGCATTGTTGCTTAGAGTTGTTAGGTGTTCTAAATAACATGGCATCGCAAATGTGTATTTGCACATATGCTTATGTAATAAGACTAAGACATAGCACCATAGATGTGTGTGTGCACATGTGCACTCAAGTCAAATGAAATCAAATATAAATAACATGATCATAACATGACAAAGAACACAAAGTGGATGTAGAACTAGTCCAATCAATAAGTCATAAAGTAGTTCCTAGAATTTTATATCTTTTAGACAATTTAGTTTTTATATTTTAAATTGTTTTCTGAAAATATTCTTTTGAAAAACAAATATTTGAATTTGTTCAATAAGTCTCAGTTTAAATGAAGTTATACTAGGGTGTTGGTTGAATTCCTAGTAGTGTCTGATGAGTGTCCAAACCAACATTTTTTTTAACTAGACACTTAATGAGTAGTGTATAGTACATGTAAAACGAGTGTCAGTGTTAGAAGCATGTCTAACACTCCAATTGTTAGAAAGGTTGGCAGCGCTTCAAAGATCTTCACAAGGACCCCAAAATTGTCAAAAAATATTCAAAAAAAAAAAAAGCAAAGACCCTAGGTAAAGGATACGATTTATCTATCCTGAAATACAACAAAGACAATTCTAAATTATCAATTGATTCAAACTAGTGGAGTAGGACAACCAATGGGTTGGGGAGGGTAGATGTACGTAGCCTTACCCTCATAAGTAGAGAGGTTGTTTTTAGAAATCAATTCAAAATTTCAAATTTGTATGTATAACAATAATGTCTATTCTCAATACTTAAACTAACTTTAGAGGTTTTGCATAGATTGTGCTACAAGACTTAGACACGGTTAGGGGTTAAAAAATAGACTTAGAGGAATGAAAAACAAACTTGTAGGCTTTGGAATCACTCAAAAAGCTCAAACGGTGTGAAAATGACGTGTGTTTGAAGTTGTAGGCCATTAAGAGGTTTAAAATAGTCTACAAAAAGGGTTTTGAGGTGTGAAACTAAAATTTATTGGAAGAATCAATGTGGAAACCTAAAAGAGATTTGTAATACATGAAAACAAAGTTGTAGGAATTGGTCTCACTCAAAAACTTCTTACAGATCAAAATTTAGACTATTATACCTCAAAATGAGCTAGTTTTTGGCTAATTGGAACCTAGGGATCCAAATTAAGCTACAAAAACTATTTAACTTTATATTTTTGCAAAGAGTTAGATTTCAATCATTCAAAGTTATAGGAAAAAGTAGCACTCAAAAAAAAAATTGTGAAGAAAGTTATGCAACTGAAAAGTTGGCACTTTTTAGGAGATTTGGTCATTGTTTTATCAACTTTGCAACTGCATAACTCTTTACACATACCTTCTTTCCAAACGAGACTTTCACCCATAGTTTTGTATTGCCAAATTCTAACTCTCTACAAAAATCAAAAACCATTTGACTTTTGTAGCATAATTTGGACCCCCAAGTTCATTTTGACCAAAAACTAGTTCATTTAAGGCCCTAAAAACCCAGATTTGATCTGTAATGAATTTTTGAGTGAGACCAGTTCCTACAATCTTATTTTCATATATACAAAATCTATTTTACGGTCTTTACAAGTTTCTTTCAACAAATTTTAGGTTCTCCATTGAACATCCATTTCTTCAGACCCATTTTTGGCTTAAAACTTGTAACGTGCGTTATTTTCAAACTGTTCGAGTTTTTCAAGTGAAACCAAAGCCTACAATTTGGTTTTAAGGTGAACTAAATCTATTTTTAGGTCCCACATACCCTTAGGATTTGTAGCTCAAGTTTTACATAAAAATTCATTTTGTAGACTACATTTAGCAAACTTTCGACGCGTGCCATTTCTATACCACTTAGGTTTCTTGAGTAAAATCAAAGCCTACAACTTATCTTTAAGATGAAATAAATATGTTGTTAAGTCCCACATACCCTCAAGATCCATAGGTCAAGTTTCACATAAAAATATGTTTTCTAGACAACTGTATTTAGCAAACTTTCGACATGCACCATTTCTAAACCACTTAGGTTTTTTGAGTGAAACCAAACCCTACAACTTAGTTTTAAGGTGATCTAAATCTATTTTTAAGTCCCACATACCCTCAGGAGCTGTAGCTCAAGTTTCACATAAAAACCCATTTTCTAGACTAGTGAATTTACAACACACGCCATTTCTAAACTAGTTAGGTTTTTCAAGTGAAACCAAAGCCTGCAACTTAGTTTTAAGGTGAACTAAATTTGTTTTTAGGCCCCACATACCCTCAGGATCCGTAACTCAAGTTTCACGTAAAAACCTATTTTTTAGACTAGTGAATTTAGCAAACTTTTGACGCGTACCATTTCTAAACCACTTAGGTTTTTTGAGTGAAACCAAAGTCCTCAAGTCACTTTTGATACATATAAAATTTGTTTTTTGTCCCCACCAACTCTAGGGATTCATAGCTCAATTGGCATAGAAGACTGCTTTATAGAATTTCTTTGATTCTCAAACTTCTAATGTGCATAACTTTCACATCATATAAGGTTTTTGGATGAAACTAAAGCTTACAATCCTATTTTTAGCGAAATTGAATCTATTTTTAGGTTTCCACTTGAGGAGAGCT
This sequence comes from Spatholobus suberectus, assembly GCA_004329165.1. NCBI lineage: Eukaryota > Viridiplantae > Streptophyta > Magnoliopsida > Fabales > Fabaceae > Spatholobus > Spatholobus suberectus. The sequence goes on from CM014729.1 coordinate 58,350,871, forward strand.
TCATTTGACAATTTGGCTTTTCAACCCAATTAAATTGTATAACTGTTGAATTGTATGACTATTGAGGATTGTGCTTGTGATGTGTGTGCATGCTTGGTCACATAGAGCTTTTGTTGAGCCTTGTGTGATGTTCTAGTATTGTGATTAATTGAATACATGTAACAGGTATATGGGAAAAGTATCAGAAAATAGAGGAAACTTTGACGAATTTTATGTAGAAATTATTTATGGCATTCTTGTTTATTAAGGGTTTAGGGATGTTCTTTATCTTGCTATTGATCTTTGTTATTTTTTTGACTAAACTAGCATATGGCTGATCCATCTAGCAACCTTCCTTCACAGTCTACATCAAAAAGGACTAGACAAGCCATATGGTTGAGAGATATAGCCATTAGGCAAGTTATTGATGTCAAAAGCCTCATTTGCAGTAGTGAAGATGTTTAATAACCATAAGCACGATACAAATAACCATTATAATAAAATCATGAAGCATTGATGCCATTGGCAATTGCCTTAATATTAAAGAATCGTAAATTCTGTATATTAGCTAATATAATATTTTGCATACACCTATTTACATACATAATTCTCTAATAAAAAAAGGCCACAATACAATGTAATTTGCAAGAATGTTTTGATTTACATACACCAATTCTTTATAATAATAAAATCTTATATATAATGATTCTCAATGATGCCTTATTCATAAGAGTTCCGATATTTAGACACTTGATCCAGTAACAACACTTAGTAGACATTTGCCAACATGACAATTTTTTAATGAGTCAGTTGTACTAGTTTTTGGTGACAAAAAAACTATTATGAGGGGAAAAATCGCTTAAAGATGAAAATTTACAAGAGCCCTAAAATTCACTGAGGTTTCTCATGGTCTTAAACATTCCTCATCATTCTTTCATTCAGTAAGGGTTGTTGTTAAAAATCACAGCCTTGCATCGGAGCCATGATGGTCCCTTTCATTTTCCAACTCACTGTCATTTTGGTGATTATTGCAGAGCATTGTAAGGTTTGAGCCAAAGCTCATGTCCATAGGTTCGGCAAAACAACAGAGGTGTCTTGGCAGAGGAGGAGGTATTATCTTCACCAACAAGGAAATTTCTTTTGATTCTTCATTTTTGTCATTATTTGTTTACCTTTTGATGTGTTGGGTATAGTTGCTATGTTTTGGGAATGCTTTGACAAAAATAAGCTCGTGTTTTACATTTTATTTGATGCTTGGTTATATAAGTTGGTTGACTAGTAAATATAACTTGTTTTGAGTTATACTTGAAGTGAAAATGCTTGCAAAGTGTTTGACAAAGTGCTTGTATGGGCTAAATGAATGAATAAGGGGAATGAGATGCAAAAGATGTGAAAACAATAACTTATGACATTTGTCTTATAAGTTTAGCGTGTGACATAGATTGAATAATCTCCTTAATTACATCAATGGGTAAATAGGGGATTCATGTATATGTGAAATTAATAAAAGCCTAAGATATTATCAATAGACTCAGATCATAGCATAGAAACACTCCTCAAAGATAGACTATTCTCTCTTATAAATTTTTTGCACACCCAACAAGAGCCTACAATAAGGAAATCTCAGCTTATCTCAAATGGAGTAAGGAGCCTTAATTGAAAAAGAATACAGAATAGGAACAATCAAAATTTTACCTAAAACGAATAAAATAATGGTTAGTGAATGAAAAAAAAATTACATCAGCTCAAAAGAACTCCCTAATCTTACCAATATATTTGAAAGATATCACCTAAAAAATATATGCACAAAACTTACAAAAGCAAGGAAAGCTATGCTATTCTTATTCCCAAAGAAGTGAAGATATTGACATTGATAGAATCGGACCAAAAAGGTTGAAGAGAAAAAATAGAAACTCTGTATTGAAGAGACTTGAACTCCTTACTTTTAGTTTGACTAAAATGATAACCCTCCTATTCCCCATCTCCTTCATATATTCTCCCTTGATCCCCTCTAACAAAGTAACTTGAATTCCTTATTTAAAATCCCTTATGATCTTTTATTAACAAACTAACAGAAATTCCAAACTATAGAAATTCAAATTCTTAACTATCATAAATTCCTTTTATCTTGCTTGACATACATATTGATAAGAGGTCAATGCTTATCAATACTCCCCCTGTAAGATCCACTCTATCCTCAAGGTGGAAATGAGGAAATGCTTTATTGATGTCTGTTGCAAGCTCCCCACTGTTTTCACATTCAGGTTGTTGCTCTCATTTAATCAACACTTCTGCTTCTCCAATATTGTTCCTTCTGAATGATAAAATCACTTTTGGTTAAACTTCCAATCCATAGGTTTTTAACAATAGTGGGGGTAATGGTTGGGCCTGCTGATATATTCCAATTGTTTTCTTCAACAATGATATGTGAAAAATTGGATGTATCCTACAATGTGCAAGTAAGTTCATCTTATAAGCCACAATGCCTATCTTTTTTAGTACCTAATAAGGGCCATAAAAACAAAGGCTTAACTTTTCATTAGGTTTCGTAGCTAATGACTTCATCTTATAAAGTTATAACTTAAGAAACACCCAATCCCCCATTCACTTCTATTGCAAATTATAAAAATCAGGCTTTAACCCATTGGGTGAAGGAAAACCATAATAAAGAATCAACATGAAAAAACTACAATAACTCAACACTATTAAAAAAAAGCAATTAGTATATTCTATACAATCAAATTTGGGGACAAGTAATGCCCCTCGAAGGGGAAAGGGAAGCCAATACACCTATGTTCTTAATCAACAAACATACTCGCCAATGTCTTGATTGAAAACACTAAATTCCCTCAACTTTGTTTCTTCCTCAGTGTAATTTATCCATATTAAGCTTTTCTCTATAACTCTTGCAGAACTAGTCAACTAATATCCCGACTTCTATCCATGATATCAACTTCTCGTGTAGCCAACTTTTACTGAAAATACAAACAGAAGAAGATATAGATTATGATATTGATAGTAGCCCATAAATGCTACGAAGAATAAAAGAAACTTCGAAAGAGTATAGTGACACCAAGTACAATAGCCTTGGTAGAAACTAATGTAAATAATGACAACATGTAATTCCCTAGCAATTATACTGACATTCTAAAACATTTCAAAACTAATGCTATCAAAATAATAAAACTTGTTCTAATATGGCATCATCATTATGAGGTGAGTCTTGGCATAGGTACTTGCATATAATTTGTCTTTGTATGATTTATAACTGTCATTCTAGTTTGATCAATTAATTTACAATATATCATCATAGATTTATATATATTATTTGATTACGAGATGAATTAGCATAGCAATGGAGTTGCTTTGTCTTGCAAGCAATGAAGGCACTAAATCAAGTTATAATGAACTGTAAGTGGAAGAAAGAAAAGAGATATATATACTTAATATAGTGTTTATTAGTAACTCAATATACTTTTTTGGTTTTACCACAAATTTGAGTGAAAAAGGCTTTATTCATCTTATTAACAAACTAATTTGTTTGTTGTAATATGACCAATTAAGCTAACTTGAATATATATTGATTGTTATTAATAATATGATTCATTTCTAATGTGAATGAATTTGTTTTGTTACAAGTGATGTTGAACTGTAATGAAAAATTCAATTTTAAATAATCATGGTTAAGTACTTATACATAATTGGTTAATTTAGTGTAAATTTGGTCAATTTCCTTAATCTAATAAATATGTTATAATAATTGAGTACGACGAAAAATCCACTAAGATAAAGCATGTTAACAACTTAATGGTGACTTATAATAATATCCTGACATATGATACTATAATTGGTCATTTGGTGGATGTCACTGTTTGGTCATATAAAATGGGTAATTGAAGAAAAATAATAGGTTAATCATGTGCTTCATTTGGTTAATTTAAGTAACATTTACTACAAATTGACATTATACTCTTAAAGTTGTTTCGTAAGCATCTTTTGTATGAACAAATGAGTAATTTTATACAAATTTTTTTACTAAGAATGACTTAGTTGAGATGCAATGGAAAATTTAGTTATAGACACTTATGGTTAAGTATTTATACAAAATTGGTTAATTCAGTATACAATCAGGTCAACGATATAAATGTGATAAATATGTTATAATGCCTCAGTGTGGTGAAAATCGTATTTGATAAAGTTTATGCATGTGAAAAATGTTTCACTTGCAATAGTATCTTGATATGTTAGACTATAGTTGGTCATTCAGTATATCACTATTTAATTCTATAAAATGAATTATTAAAGGTCAATAATAGGTTAAGCATGTTTTTTATTTGGTTAATTTAATTTACAATTAAGTCTCCTGATTTATATTGACATTATACTTATAAAGTTGCACTGTAAGCATCCTTTATTAAGAATAATTGACAAATTTTATACAAAAAAATTAATTAATAATGACCAACTTAACATTTGAAAAATTCACTTATTGACAAATATGGTTAAATAGTCACATAAATTTGGTTAATTCAATGTAAAATTTGGTCAATTGTCTTAATTTAATAAAATAGCCTATAATGGTTGAGTGCAATAAAAAACATATTTGATAAAACATGCTTACAACTTAATGGTACTTCACCTACAAATGTATCCTCACATGTGATACTACAATTGGTCATTTACTGGATGACACTATTCAGTTATAAAAATGATCAATTGAAACTAAATAGTAGGTTAATAATGTGCTTCATCTGGTTAATTAAGGCTTTATGTACAACAAATTGACATTATACTATTAAAGTTACACCATAAGCATCCTTTTATATGGATAAATGAGTAATTTTATTAAAAAAAATACTAACAATGACCTACTTGACATGCAATGCTAAATTTAGTTATAGTCTTTTGTGGTTAAGTGTCTATACAAAAAATGGTTAATGCAAAGTAGAATTTGATTAATGGTATTGATCTAATAAATTTGTTATAACGCCTTAGTGTGATAGAAATTGTGGTCAATAAATCCTATTCACATGATGGTTGTTTCACTAATAAATGTATCTTCACATGTGAGACTACAATTGGATCATTTAGTATATGATACTTTTCAGTCATAAAAATGGTTAATTGACGGTAAATGTAGGTTAACCATGCACTTCATCTGGTTAATTAAGGTTGTCTCTACATCAAATTGACATTATACTCTTAAAGTTGCACCTTTTAGAAGCATCATTTTACATAAATAAGTAAGTAATTTTTACACTAAAACATTCACCAACACTAACTTGACATGCAATGCATAACTCAATTTTAGACCTTTGTGGTTAACTTAGTATAAACATTGGTTAATGGTGCGATGCAAATTGTGGACATTAAAGCTTGTTCACACGGTAGTTGTTTTACCTATAAATTTAGACTCATATAAAAGACTACAATTACTTAAGTGTTTAGTCATAAAAATGGTTAATTGAATGTGAATAAGTGGTTAATCATGTGCTTTGGTTAAATAATGCTTCTTTCAAAAGACAAAATTGACATTATATTTTTCTTTGAGGTGAACCTTTTGGAAGTATCATTTTACATAAACAAGTGAGTATTTTTTATGCTAAACATTCACTAACATTAACTTGCTTGTCATGCAGTGCATAACTTAGTTTTAGACTTACGTGGTTAATTGATCATAGTAAAGTGGTTAACTCAGTATAGACACTAGTCAATGGTATTATTTTGATAAATTTGTCAAAATACCCATGTTGCAATACAAATTGTAGACAATAAAGCCTGTTCACAGGGTAGTTGTTTCACCTACAAATTTAGACTCACATGTGAGACTACAATTACTTAAGTGTTCAGTCATAAAAATGGTTATTTGAATGTAAATAAATGGTTAATCATGTGCTTGGTTTGGTCAATTAATGTCTTTTCCAAAAGATAAATTTGATATTATATCATTCTTCAAGTTGAATCTTTTGGAAGCAACAATTTACATAAACAAGTGAGTATTTTTTTACACTAAACATTTACTAACATTTGCTTGACATGCAATGCATAACTTAGACTTAGACTTTCGTGATTAATTGGTCATAGTAAAGATTTAACTCATTATAAACATTGGTCAATGGTATTATTTTGATAAATATTGTCAAAATACCCAAGTGCAATACAAATAATGGATCATAAAGCCTATGCACGTAGTAATTGTTTCACCTACAAATTTATTTTCACATGTGAGACTACCATTGGTCATTGAATGGTTATTTAAGTGTTCAGTCATAAACATGGTTAACTAACTGTAAATAAAGTGTTAATCATGTGCTCTATCTGACACATTCTCGTCAATAGTTGCAAAGCCTCCATGTGAGAACCAGTTTTTCAATAACCTGTTATCATTGGATTCCAAGGTGTGTTAACCAGACAATCAGTGAACTTTAATTCAAAGAGAACTTACACATCAAACATAGACCTATACTTGGAGTACATATTGATAAATCTACAATTGATGTAGATTAATAGAGCTATTTTACATGATATTCACACTTGTTTAATGGAAATTTAAGAGAAATTAACCCAATAACAAGACATTTCATGGAATGAATGGTTAGTTTTTATTCAAAAATTACATGATTTCTACGTGTTTATTTGGGTTTGATAAAGATAAGAAAAAAATGAGCAAGAGAAAAGGATGAATTTTAGGTGGAGAATAATGAAATTTTCTAGTTGCAAAAGACAAGAAAATTCAAAGCCATGCCCAACATCGAAGCAAAACAGGGCTTCCGGAGGAAGTGGTGCCAAATAATACTACGCTTGGCGCTGAAGAAACTGGCACCCAATGCTAGAACGTTGATGGATTTTTGAGGAGCTCTCGGGGCCAATTTGGCCTACGCCTGGCACCAATGCATTTCATACTTTCTGTTTCGGGAACCTAGTTTGTTTTACGACCCATATAGCTCAAACTTACTATAAAAGGAGAAAATATACATTTATGGGGATTCTTTGACTCACCTAAGGACAAAAGCGAGGAAGAACTTGAAGATTCATAACTAACTTTGGATCTTGAAGAATTGTAGTTTGATTCTCAAGATTCATGGCTTCCTTTCCATCTTCTTTTTCATTTTCTTTGTGTTTAATTTCTCTATGAGTTTCTAAACCCCTTTGGGGTTAGGTTAGGATGAACTGTGGTTGGAATCCTTTGTAATTTGTTTTTCCTTCTAAACCTTTTGATTATTAATGCAATTCAGTTGTTAATATTATGCTTAATGCTTTTTCTATGTGTGACACCCATTAAAAATTGATTTGTAATTCAAAGCTTACAATTGAAAAATTAGGGTTTGAACTGTTCCATTTTAGCAACCATATAATTCTTGAACATAGGGATAGGAAGAGAGGTTGTATGCCTTTGTGTTAATTTCTTGCTCTTAATGCTTGTGGCTAAGTTTGTTCGCCTAAGGGATTAGGGTGTGAAATTAGGAACAAAAGGTTTACCGCCTAAGGAATAAGGGTTGAACTAATTTAGAGAAATTGAAGGTAAATTGGCTAATAGGAAAGAGTTTAGAAGGGAAAGAAATTACATTAGGGGAATATCACAAGGGATTCCGAAACTTAATCGTCTTATTCATTAATTTTCTAAACATCACTTAACTGCATTCTCATTTTAATTTTGCTCTTTAATTTCTAAAATCACAAAAATTCCAAATCTTGCTTTAATTTATAAACACATAAGCAATTTTTGGTTGAATTAAGATTGAAACCACAATCCTTGTGGAGACAATACTTTACTTTCACTTTATTACTTGTACGGCCTAGTACACTGGCCGTGATATTAACAAGTTTTTGGCATTGTTGCCGAGGATTGTGTATCTAATACCAATCCAATCGAGTAATTGCTTGTTGATTTTCTGTTATTTATTTATTTTAATTTTTGTTTTATTTTATTTTATTTATTTATACTCTTGTTTTTAATTCTATATTTTTTTCTCCACCTTTGCTTCTTATGATTTCTATTGTTTAGTATATGCACAGACACAGTCAGAGTCCAAAAGGGCTAATCTTTGACCCAAAGATTGAGAAGACTACAAGGATCTCACAAAAGAAACTAAAGAAAGAAAACAATAGAAAAGACTTGTAGCTTAGGAGTACGAAGCCAATTCCTCTTATACCTTCGAGGAGATTCTTGAGGCAGAGACTGTAACACCCCTACTTTTATATATTAAATTATTCTGTATGTTTAAAAATTGTTTTTGAGTCATCAATGTATTTAGAACAATTAATAATAATTTTAGAATTTTTTTTAGAATTTATTGAGATAATTTTTGTAAAATGACAAAAATACCCCTGGTTGACTATAGGAACCAACCGAAAACTTTTTGACCTCAAAATATTTTGAAAATTTTATATTAAGTATCTCTCAATATAAAAACTTTATTTTGAAAGAAAAGTAGTGAAAAATATAACAATCCTATTTCAATTCTTCCACTATTTTTTTTAATATTTAACAATGCAATTCTGAAAAATTGTAAAGGAATTTCAAAATTCTGACTCCCACCATTTACTCAAAATTTCAAGATCTATTTAATCGTGATTTTTAATAATTTTTCAAAGTCGGAACCCAGGGAAATTAGAAAATGACAATTATGTCCCTATTTCTCAACATTAAGGACTAACATGAGGAAAAGATTCAATTGACATTAAAATTTCAATTTGAGCTTGGAATTATGTCATATATATTAAAACATAATTTTGGAAATTTTTGGGAAATTTCTAGAATTTCTATGTAAAATGACCAAAATGTCCCTATGTGTCTAATAAGCTAGCCGGTACTGGTCTGATATTCAAAAAGGGTTAAAATGGTAATTTTAGTTTATTTATGGATAAAATATTTAATTTTAGAATTTTCATAAAATTTTGGTATTTATTGAATTAAAATGGATTTTCTATGAATTTTCTAGCTTAAAAATACAAAATAAATACATATAATTTGAAATAAATTAATAAAAATTAAAATTTATTATTAGAAATTTATTTTTGATGAAAAATAATGTATTTTTCCATTTTTGCATTAAAATGCATTATTTTGATATTAAAAGCTAATTTTTGAAGTTTAGGTGTTTTTATCGGTACCGGTTAATTCACCTATAAATAAAATTTGACACATGGAGGCTTGGGACAACTGGTGGAGCACGTCCCCAACCCTAAAATAGGTGATTCACGACCTATTTGGGATATGCGTCCCTAAATTGGATTAAAAATAAATAAAAATTTGATTTATGACATAATGCTTACATAATAGATGATGTAAATCTTTGGACACCTAACCCCATCTCCTTCTTCTATAAATAGGCCTTAGAGTTTTCAGATTTTCACTCATCCTTTCCTCTCTCAAGCTAGCCAAATTCTTAGAGAGCTTCTCTCTCTAGAAAAAAAATTATTTTACTTTGTTTTTATGCTAAAATTTTACTAGTTTTCCAACAACTAGTAAAGTTCTCTTCCTAAGAGCTTTGCATCAACAATTCCATCATCTTCATCAACTATCTTAGAAGTAATGGGGGGAGTGGGGTTGGTTCTAAATTATTATCACTTTGCATGTTAGTAGGAAGGGTTTTCCCCTAAACCCGTTTAGGATTAAGTTTTATTATTGTTTAATGTTAAACTTTAATTTTTGCAAAGTTGTTACTCTGCCCAAATTTAGATTATTAAATCATAATTACTAAATTGTTACTCTGCTCAAATTTAAATTATTAAATTTTACTTACTAAGTTGTTACTCTGGTCAATTTTAGAAAATAAAAATGCATTTGCTAAGCTGTTACTTTGCTCAAATTTAGAAAATCAAAATGCATTTATTTAGTTGTTATTTTGCCAAAATTTTAGTAGTTAAATTATAATTACTATATTGTTATTTTGCTAAAGTTTTATATGATTACTAAATTGTTATTCTATTAAAATTTTGGTATTATACAATTTCTGTAAAATAAGGCAGAAATGTTGATTGTACTAGTACTCAAATTAAATGGGACTAGGGAAACCTCTGATTGAGAAGTTAGAAATTGATGGCTTAGTGAGTAATGTAAAGCGAGTGATATGCAGTGGCATGACACCTTGCTAGGGAAGCTACAGTTTGGTACGCTGAGGAATGAAAGACAGGGACTCACTTGCAGAGGTCTTGGGGATAGACATCGAGTGGTGAAGGTCCCAATGGCCAGGGTAGCGCCCTTGAGCCGGGATATTCGCCTGACCAAACTTGATAATCTCGACAACTGCTCAGCATTCCAGGATTGGTTGAGAGTATACATCTATAAATGGATATCCTGACTGTTATTTTCCTCAATAATGATAAGGACTGTACCATGTGATGATGTTGAAGAGGTATATGTACTCCCAGTCACTTCCCAAGTTCTATTGAGAACTATTACCTACTAATGGGAAGTATGGATCCATACCTAGTCAAGGGTAGTTTGATACAACTTAGAATGAACCTTAGGATCTCTTGTGTTGTCAGCTGTGTTTTATCTTTATTTTATGGTAGATTTCCTACTGTACATGTAAAAGTGATTTTAGAACAAAACACCTCACTCCATTATTTTCTTATGTGTATGATTGATCGTGATTATTGAAGACGACATTAACGCTTCGTGATGTTGAGTACGAGATAGAGAACATCTCAACAGGGGAGGACCTGAAGACCTATAGTATTTTTCTTTTTGTATGAGGAATAGGGTAGATGTACACTGTTCTGTATAGGATCTTTTCGTTGTATATAGTGGGCTAGGTAATATATGTCTTTCAATGTACTTTTGTTTTCTGACTGTTATGTATTATCCTCAAACCATGATGTATCGTTTGATATATATTCATATATACATAAGCGGTTTTTATCATTTCACTTCTATTTTCAAACTCTGTCAAATTTAGAAATTTTCTATTATAAAAAAAAAATACTAACATTTTCATCAACTTAATTATAATTAATTATATGAATTATATGTAAAATTAAAGGAGTGCTATAGAGATTGACAAAGCAATGGAAGAGGAGCAACCACAGGAACAGCCACAGCCACAACCGAGGCGCACTCTATAACACCCTCATTTTAGTATCATAATTTATTTATTAATATATGTGAAATTGTTTATGATAAAGCAAGGAATTAAGAAACTAACAATTAATCTCAATTCCTTTATACCGAAGGTTGACATGTGAAAAAGGACTAAATGACTGGAAATTTATCATTTTGAGCTTAAAAACATGTCATATATATTAAAATATAATTTTGATAATTTTCTAGAAATTTTTTTGAAATTCTTGTAGAAAATGACCAAACTACCCTCCATTGTCTACTAAGACCATTGCCATTATAGGTTTGAGATTACCCTATTATTATAGTTAATTGTTTGATAACGAGAAAATGTTATAAAATATATAAAAAAAAAAGATGTTACAAGAGACATAATAAGCATGTTTATTGTTCTTAATGGAGAAACTAATGGAGGGTTATTATAGCATGGTAATAAGGAGGAGGGGTCTTTGGTTTTGCTTATAAAAGGTTAGTGGTGTTCCATTGTCTTATGAGCTTAAGGAAGGACTAAGACCAGAAAAATTCTCTATCTTTCTATTCTTTCCTCATTCATTTGCTATTTCTTTTTGAGTGACTTTAGATGATAACAATAGTTACTAGATCAATTGCTATCAAAGGTATATTTTTTCCACTGGATTTATTTTGAAATAATGTTATTTTCTTACACAAATAAGTATCCATTTCAAATATAAGCTTGAATAAATTATTTCATCATTATTATTGTATAAGTATATTTTTGTTTAATTTTTGTCTTATATGTATAGTATTTATTTAATACGTACATCATTTCAAAACAAATTAAACTAATTGAAAGTTTTAATTGTATTATGTAATATTTGATATGAATATAATCTTCAATGATATATAAATTATTAAATTAGTAAATTATTAAAATATTATTTTATTAATTATTGAAAAGATAATAAAAAATTATTTTATAGGAAAAACTGAATATTAGTTTAAAAATGATAATTTATAAAAATAATATTTATAAAATTGTTAAAGTACCTCGTGTCTTTCATAGATATTAAATTTATAATCTATAAATTTTTGTAAATTATTTTGATTTTTAATATATTTTCTGTTATTTTATAATTTTATAAAAATATATATTAGAAGATATGCATTTAAATATTTACAAAAAATATATATAAATAGTTATAGATATTGATATACATTCAAACAATTGTATTTTTATAAATATCTTATATCATTCTAATTTATATATTTTTATTTTAAAAATATTGTTTTTATAAATATATTTACATCTATATATAACTTAGATATATACATATTTTTTAGTAAGAGATATTAATAATGAAAAATAATTTAAATTACATTTTTTAATTATGAATTTGTCTTTTAAAAAAATATTTCATCATAAAGAAAATAAGTGAATAACATTAATTAAAAAAATAGATATATATATTACTTACATTATATTATCAAATATAAACAATGTGATGTTGTCATTTGTATTCTTATATAATTTATATATATTATTTTTATATATAACAACATTAACAACACATATATACACATATGTGTGTGTTATGAAATCAAAATAAATTTTACAAAATTTCTTAATTTTAATTTGTTATAAACTTAAACTAAAATATATACTTGTGTTTTCAATTTAAATTTTCAAGTTATGAAAATTGTGCTCATTATAGCTATTTTAATTAACATAATTATCCATTTTTATAAATTAAAAATGGAAAAATCATTTATATTTTCGTGAAAAAAATTTCGAAGTACTATCCATGTCGCATTTGTGTATATTACAAAACCTTCTTATATGTGTGTGTTGTATTAATTGTCAATTACATATTTATCTTATCAATTTGCATTGTCAAATCATTGATATCATATTGATTATAATTACCTTAATTAAAAAATAGAGAAAAACTTGTGTCTTGAAAGGATGTTAAATTTATAATCTGCAATTTTCTATTTTCGTGATTTTTAATGTATTTTCTAATTATTTTTTAATGTTAAATTTACAATATATAATTTGTACTCATGCAAGACGCAAGATTAAAATTGTTAAAAATGATATTTATAACACTCTCTCTACTATTAGTTAAAATTTATTGAAAACTACAAAATCAGGATAAAGACTCATTAAATGAGAAGTGAAATCCACTAAAATTTGTAATTTTCAATAAATTTCAATTAATAATAAAGTGTTGAAAAGAAAGTGTTAGAGAAAGTATTGCTAGCATTTCTCTTTTCCTAAGTGACCAACATGTGTCATTACCCCTTTCTATCAAGTAACTATATGAAGTTTTTTCAAAGAGATCTTTGTTAATCTTTTTATAAATTAAAAAGCCCAAAGCAATTTTCCTAAGGATCTATTTAAGAGGACCAAGTAAAGCCATTTTACCTTAGAATTTATAAATGACAATTTAGAGTCATGTTTTTGTTAAAACTCAGTGAAGTTAACTCTTTAGTTATCAAAACTTTAAAGAAAAAGGACTGTACTTCCCATATTATAATACCACATTTTTGAACGTCATACAATTGCATTGGGTTGCGTACATGCACTTAGTATCTTCATTTAGTAAAAAATGTATATGGGTTGTTTTGACGCATAACATTAGAAACTATACATGTGAGTATGGGAATAGAACAAACGCATGTATTTATGAGTGATTGTGGTATTCATATGCATATGTTGATGCTAAAGTATACTCCCATGATCTATCTTCTCGCCTTTTCTTGAGGATGATCTTATCATTTGTTGTTCCACCAACCCTACCACAAATGTAGATTCATGGAAGATTAGAGAGAGTACTTTTATATATTCTAACTGTCACTTTTGTATATCTAACCCTTCTTTTGTTAGAGTTGAATTATATAGACTTAATTGCTAGGGTAGGTACTCAGATGTGATTTCTCTCTCTACTATTAGGAACTTATATCCTTTAGTCTTTTTGTACAAGGCCAGTAGGCTTAGAAACTCCTATTATGATGCATTGGTATATCTATTTATCTATCTATCTATCTATCTATTTATCTATATATATAAATGTTTATCTCGTGATTTCTATGGTTATATGTTAAAGTTATCATTATTAATTTTGCAAAAAAAATTTCACAGTATATTTTAGAGTTTGAATCCTATAAGTCCTTGGTTTTGAGAGAATTTATACATTTTATAGTAATGTTTGCATTGAGAATGTGACGTTACAAAAACCAGGCAAACAACGCAAGTGAATTAAGCACATTGCTGAAGGAATACAAAAAAACTTAGTATTCTAATCTTTTAGGATATATTTCAAATGTGCTTAAGCTTCTTCAATTGAAAACCATAGTTAATAGAGATACATAAAATTTTAAAAAAATTCAAGTGTAAAACCATAGTTTTAGGTGGTTGCTTTTTACACCATTTGTTTGTTTCTTTGCTAATTACATTTTTTTTTGCTAATGAGTATATCATTGTTTCTTCTGAAAATTTTATTTCAAAATATATTAAACTCTTATAGAAATTTAATTTTAAAAGTGATTTAATTGATTTAATCACTTCTAGAATTAAATTTCCAGAATTAACATTCTAGAAAAAATTTGTAAATATACTTTTGAAATTTTAATTTTAGAATGTATTAAATACTTTTTGGAATTAAATTTCCGAAAGTGATTATAATTTGTATATCACTTTTGGAATTTTCAATTTTGAATGACTTGTAAATCACTTTCAAAGTTAGACAAGGGTAATTTTGAAATAATAGTTAAAAAAACAATAATTTGGAAATAATAGTTTAAAAAACAATGTAATTAGTAAAAGAAAAAGGATGATAGAAAAAGTAATGCCTACATTTTATCCTTAATTTTTAGTTAAAATTTCAATCTAGGTCCACGTTTAGTTACAATGACCCATTTGGAACTTTGTTTGGAAATGAAAATAAAATAATTTTATTTTATTGTATATTACTCGAGTTTAATATATATATATATATATGGTTAATGTAATTTTTTTTACATAGATATTATATAGGAGTTTGCCCAACTGTCAAATCATATTAATTAATATGATGTGACAATATGATAAATTCTTATTAGATATTATGTAAAAATATTTTATACTAACAATACATATAAATTAAATACATAAAATAACGAGATTCACATACTAAGTGATTTGGTCCAATTTCTTGATTAAGTTTTCAAGCGCATTTGGAATATTTTATTTATTATTTATTTGGAATTGTTTTATAATATAAGCATTTATGTAAGTATTTGAAATAATTTATGCAAATAACTTATAATCAATCTGTAAGTCAATTTTAGCTTATTTTAATAAATTTATTAAAATAATTTTTAAAAACACCATACAACTTATATAAAAATAATTTAGTCATATTTCCTCTCCAATTATAAAAATAACTTATACATAAATATTTACATTATAAACACTTATTCAATAAGCACTTGAGCTATTTATCCAAACGTGCCCTGATGCGTGCATTTTATAACTCATTTAGTATAGTAATTTTTACTAGATTGCATGCATTTTATTACGCTTTAGGATTAGTTAGGTGTCTAATTGCATGATTTTCCCCCCTTGTATCATGTTATGTCTTTTTTTTTTGCTTGTCTTTGGTTTTAGGAAAATCTTGTAGGTTGCTTAGGCTTGGAAAGCAAAAGATTTACAATTGGAAGTCCTCTAGAAGATTTGAAGACCTTTGAGCGCTTAGAAGTCCATTTGGAAAGCAATGGAGTCATCCCAAAGCATTTGGAAAGCAAAATCTTGAAGAAAAAGCTTTGAAAACCTTGCCATCATCTGGTTGGCGCCGTTGCCCGGAAGTGCAATGCCATTCTACTGGGGTAGTTCGATCCATTGTGAAAGAAATGGATTGTGAGCTCTTTCTCAAAACCATGATGAGGACATGGGAGCAAATATTTGGAGAACCTCTCCCATGCTTCAGCAAATGATTTGCTATCGCCTTAGCAGAAGTTGGCGATTTGCTTCCTCATTTCACCTGTCCTAAACAACAAATAATACTTGTCAAGGAAAGCCTTCTTAAATGAATCCCAGGTGGTGACAACATTCCTAGGAAGAATCCTCATCCAAGATCTCACCTTGCCTGTTAAAGTTATGGGAAACAAGTGTAGGCGAAACGCATCAGCTGAGATTCCTTGAAAGTGCTGAGTCACGCATAGTTCCAAGAAACCTTCCAGATGTTCTGTGGGGTCTTCTGAGGGCAACCCGCTAAATTGATTTTGCTTCAGCATGCTTAGCAGAGCAGGAGGTATCACAAATTTAGCATTTACCCCTACAGTTGGACAGGCTATCCCAGTTGGCAACTCACGGATCATTGGGGCAGTAAAGTCCTTCAATGGTCTAGCTGTTTGTTCTTCTGCCATGGCTTTTATGACTATTTGAATAGTACTCACTCTGTTTTTTTGTCTTTGTTGTCTCAACCTTCTACGGAAGGTTCTCTTGATCCTAGGGTTTGCTTCAATGGGTTCTATGAGACGGAGAGCTCTTGACATACACAAAGAAAAATGGTTGCAAAAGAAAAGAACCCGTGAAGTCTAAAAAGGAAAATAAATAAAAGAAAAGAAAAAACAAGAATTTAAGGGAGAAAGTTTTGTTTAATTTTTTTTTTACAAAGCAAAAATCACTAAGCCAAAAGATGCAATCCTCGGCAACTGGGCCAAAAACTTGATGTGCAAAAACCGCAAGTGCACAGTTGTCGTCAAGTAATAATTAAAAGATTGTCTCCACAGGGATTGCGTGTTCAGTGATTATCACTAAATAAATAAAAGTTAAACAAAAAGAATTTTAATTAGGAAAATGTTGTAGGTTGCTTGGGCTTGGAAAGCAAAAGATTTACAATTAGAAGTCCTCTAGATGATTTGAAAACCTTTGAGCCCTTAGAAGTTCATTTGGAAAGCAATGGAGTCATCCCAAATAATTGGGAAAGCAAAATTTTGAAGAAAAAGCTTTGGAGACCTCGCCACCATCTAATCCTAAATCGTAATAAAATGCATGCAATTTAGTAAAAATAACTATACTAAATGAGTTATAAAATGCACGCATCATGCCCTAAGCTTAGCACAGTGCTTGTCACTATTTGCATCTCTTGTAGATATGGACCACGTATTATAAGCGTAATTCGAAAGCAATTAAAGATGACGTATGTTAATGGTTAATTACGGATAGAGTTTACACATCCTTGAGAGCTAAGATTTTCTAAAGGACAAATTCGAAGTCTTGCACCATGATATCAAATAGTATGACACATTAGCCTCACCTTAAACCACAATGTTAATATTTCTAACCATCGACTTTTTTTCTCCTCCTCAACAAAAATTATCAGCAAAACCTTTATTGTTGTTTTACAAAATAATTGCAGAACACTAATACCATAGTAGAGAAGACATTGGGATAAATCAAACAGTACGTGGAATTCACGGAAAATAATTTAGGAATGAACTTCACATCTAAAGAAAGGAATGGCAAATATAATCTAAAGTTTAAATTCTTTATGAAGGAAAATCAAGAAGCGAAATATCCTAAACAAGAAACGAGGAATTATAGATTAGGTAAGAGTGAAGAGACTTTTTTTTTTTTTTTTACCCTGGAGGGGTAATTTTTAAATAAAATTACCAAAATAGGTATTTTTTTAAAAAATTGTCAAAGTAGAGTAAGTCGTGTTTATCAAATACGACTTTTGAATTTACAATTTTTTGAGAAGTCGTATTTGTAAATTGAGACTTTAATATTCAATTTTTTTTAATCTGAACAAAAGTTGTACTTTCAAAATAAAACTTTACTTTTTATTTTTTTTATTTTTTTTGTTGAAGTCGTAGTTTGTATATATGACTTCATTATATATATATTTTTTAATTTTTTTGTTGAAGTTGTATTTCACAAAAAAAAACTTCACTTTTTATATGTATATTTTTTAATTATTATTGAAGTTGAGTTTCGTAACCACAACTTCAATTTTGTTTTATTTTTTCTTACATCTTATTGGTTTTGCTGGTTTTATTGTTTCGCATTCCTTATTCATTATACATAAGCGTAAAATCAAGTATGCATGTTGTTCAGATTTTATGAATTCTTTGATTTACATCTTAATGTTTGTTAGTATTTGGGAATAAACAATTTTGACAATGTGTATCTGGACTTTATTGCATTGCTGGTGATCTCATCTTTGCTATACTTGTCTTCTCTGTTAAATTAATAAAATCTTGTTTGGCAGGATATGATTCTGACTATTTATTTGACTGGACTATTATAAAATATCAGCAGATGCAACAACATGAGACACAAAGCCAATCACTTGTTAGTAATTCTTGGCCTAGTTTTAATAGCCATTGTAAATGAATTGCCTGCCATAAGCGCTCAGCCCCGCCGCCCAACACCTTTTTGTTGTGTTTTCATCAAAGCTGCTCTAACATCCTTTTTCCATTGTGATTACATATTACTTTTATTTTCTTTGAAATATACAAAATAATAAAATTGAAGTCATGGTTACCAAACATGATTTCAATATATATATATAGTGAATCTTTTTTGAGAAATATGACTTCAATAAAAAAATTTAAAAAAATAAAAAATAAAGTTGTATATACAAACTACAATTTTAACAAAAATTTAAAAAATAAATAAAAAGTGAAGTCTTGTTTTGAAAGTTTGACTTCTATTCAAATTTTAAAAAATTAATATTAAAATATTGGTTGACAAACATGACTTCTTTAAAAATTGTAAAATTGAGAAGTCGTGTTTAGTAAATACAATTTATCCTAGCTTGGTAATTTTTTTTAAAAAAGCTCATTTCGATAGTTTTTTTTTTAAAAGTACCCTCGGATAAAAAAGCCGAGAGAATACAAACATTTTCTTTTTCCTTGTGAGTTAAAGCACTGCGCCCAAAGAAATCTATTTACTATAATATAAAACAATGTCCTGAATTAGACAAGTGACATCATCTGATTATTTTGATTCTCGCCAGTTTACCATTCTTATTCTGTTTACAGTACGTAATCTACTTCTTAATTACATGTGTACATCTGTCATCTCATCCAATGAAAATTTCCCGCCTGCCCCTTTTTACATACACACACAGGCAGAGCTAGCATTTTTTGCTGATCCATAGGGGGAAAGTAAATAAAATATTATTTAAAATCAATATGCTATCAAAATATCTAGATGATTTTCTTTGGAATGGATAGAAATTAATTTCTTTGCAAGAATTGTGCAAACGCTTTACATTTAATATCATTTAAAATATGTTTTATTGAAGAATATTAATTATTTCATAAAATTAATAAACATTAATTATTTTAACAACATTTTATTTATTAATATCTTACATAAATATTTAAATAAACTTACAATTACTATTTAACTCTTTTAATAAAAATAATTTTTAAAATATTTTAATTGTAATTAATATTTTTTTATGAAAGTGTATATTACATTAAAAAATAAATAATATAAAGTCAAGGAAATATAGAAATTTATTTCTAACTATTAATATTTTTCAATTAAATTTTTTTAAAAGAACTTAATTAACGAGTTTTATCAAAGCGATTGATTGCAACAAAACTTATTTGTAATATCAAACAAACTTTTTATACATAATAAGTTTAAATTTTGAATTGGATATTTAAAATAAAAGAGTTTAAAAAATTATTTTAGGTATAACTTTCAAAGTAGTTAATTACCATATAATTTGAGATTGAAAGATAATGTAAAAAATCATTATACTATCAATGTATTTAATTAAATTCTTAAAATAATTAAATTTCTATTATTTACATAAAATAAAAATAAATTAAAAATAGAAATCAAATTTAATAATTATTAACATGCTTGATTCAATGTAAATTTAAAGAAATAATCATTCATTTTTTAAACTTCTCTTAAAAAATTAAAAAAAATTATTTGTCTAAAATAAATTAAACAAAACATATATTAAGATTACTTGAAACAAAAATTAAAAAAATACTAATAAGTGTCAAATAAAATAATTACATTTATAACATTTAATAAAAAAAACCATTTGTGAACAGTGCCAATTTTGTTTTGTGTTCGAAGCTAAAGTGTTGAATTTAGGATAGTTTACAACCTTTCCTCAATTTTTTTTAATATTTTTGATATATATTAAAAGAATGTACTCTTTGACATGTGTTGCCTCCTCCTACTTTTCATTTTCCACCCAAAAGCATCTCTCAAAGGGTGGCAATATATCTTAAGTGTAAGACATGAAATAGTGTAACATGCTATGCATTTGACAATGATAGAGAATAAAACTAAGAGAAAATAAGTTAGTGTAAAGCAGTTTTACACTGTTATCTAATCACAACCTACCATATATGGTAAGTTTGTTGACTTTAATAATAACCACCCCAAAAGTCACACTAAAACTAATTTCAATTGGTTGAACGTGTAAAAGTTTTTACACTGACAGAACTTAATAATTAAACTCTAAAAATAAAATTGTGATATATGTGGACAATAGACATTTGATTAGATAAACCCTATGACTTAAAAGGGGTTGGGATCAATGAACATATGGAATAAAGATATTAGATGGATTCTAATTGAATTATTTGTTTAAAGGTGAAAAAAACAAGATATGCATTCTAATTATGGAAAACTTAACCTTTTCTCTTTCCACATCTGCACGTCTTATATACACACTTTATACGTTTGCAACTTTCATTTTTCTACAATACACATTTTTTATTTGATTATTTTTTAATTTGCATTTATTCTATATTTTTAATTCTGTATTTTTGTTTGGAGGACAAATATTTTAGTAATTTTTCTAAAAATAAGTTTCTTATATTTTTACTACAAAATATTAATAAAAAAACACAATAACACAAAGTTATTTTCATGAAGACATTTTAATATATAAAAAGATAGATACTCATGATCTATATAAATGAATGTTATTTGTTAACTTATTATATGGGTGCTGCTAGGGCACTGGTTAAAAAATTTAAAATAAAAAGTTTCTATTGAAATTCACATTCGGAATGCATTAGAAATCACAATAATTGTGCATTAATAACACTTTTTAATGAAAACTTTCCATTTTTTATTCCTTAACTAGTACACTAAGAGCACTGATTAGCATTTGCCTTATTATATTTACATGTCATTTTAATACATGTAAAGATGCAACCCATGTGAGTGCAGGGGTCAACATATTAGTTTATACAATATTAAACTAGCAATACTAATAAAATTGAAATAGATGTCACTTGTTACAAAAAAATGCAAGTAAAACCTACATGACAAAATTTGTCGGTAAATGAATTCACCACTCACGCCAAGGGATGCATATGCAACATGACAGGGATACTACAGTCAAGGCTAATTTCACCAGGTAAAGAAAGATACAAAATGCATGCTAAAAAATGTTCAGAGCACATCTCCCAAGTTTAAAGAGAGATATTTTTCCTCTTCCAAAACCACCTGAGAAAGGTACTTCCTCCTCCCAAAGCATATCTGCATATGTAAAAATGTGCCAGCTATCTGTCCAACTGTGCACGTCCTGGTCCACGAGGCATTTTCTTGGAATATACTGCCACAAAATTCAATTCAACAATTCAATGGCTAAAGAGAATAGAAGTTCTCTGTACTCTTATCTCATCAGAAGTTTATGGCATAAATCAACAAAATATCCTTGTTATAACAACCAACAAATTAAAAGTTGACTAATATGCTATACGCAGATTCACCGAAATACCTTCCGATAGCTCGCTTCCTAAGCTCATTACAACTACCCTTTTTTCAACTTATTGGGTTAAATTTGAATTTACTGACTTTACATGTTCAATGAATTAACTCATGGTATAACAATAATTCTTACCAACAGTCTGTATATCTTTGCAAGCAGTCTAATTATGAAAGAAGGGAGTATAACAAATTATCTATATAACTATTCTATATTCATTAAGTTACACAAGATTGGTAAATCAAAAGAGTAACACTATATTCTCCTATTAATCTTCCTAATATCTTATGAAATATTAAATGAAAAAATAAACGCATTTGATATCTTAGAAACATTAAAAAAAAGAATTCAAAACTTTTTTCATTTAGTAAGTAGGAAGATTAGTAAGATGTTATCGAGGATTTAGAATTATAGCCATCAAATTCCCTAAACCAAAGAGGAGAAAAAATAATAATTTTCATCAATAGGAGAAATGAAATGCTCAGTTACCAAATACTGATTAGTAATGGAATATAATGGTATAAGGAGCCCAACCTATTGCCTGGGAGTATTTTAAATAATGGAGTGGAATGGTTTAAGATGGGAACCTAAACCGCTCAAACTCAATACCTAAAAACCCCAATTTTCATTTTGGGAAGTTAGGAGTGGAACATCTTTCTCTTTTGTATTTTAGACAGCCATTTACAATTATAGCCTTAAGAACTCTAACCCCTTTTTTCTCTTCTAATCTCTTCACCAAAGCTCAACAAAGCCATAACCAATGATCAACCAAAAGAAAATATCTATTTAATAAGGTTTCTTATCTTTGTCAGATTTAAGACAATTGCAATAAAATACATTGAAAACTGAGCATCTTGTCAATTGTTTTAAAAAAATAAACTGCCAAAGCAATTATTAAAAATGAAAGAGTTTTTCAGTAACATCAATTTATTGAGGTCATGCATGAAACACAACCCAAAAAGAAGAAAGGTGGAAAGTTCAGAAATGTTTGTATTCGACTTTACTTCAGATCATTCAGAAAGATTTTCTAACTGGGTATTTAATATAAGCTATCAATATTAAATCTCGCAAAGCTGAAGCAAGAGAAAAAATTTCCCATTTAACAATGTCATTGGCATTATCAGAAAATTTTTCTCCTGTTTTTCTTTCCTTTTCTCTTATTAAATTCATGGAGTTAAATGATAATTAGATCAAAGGGGTGGTATCGGAAGTTAAATTTGCACAGTATTCCCCTCCATTAATTATAATTATAACTTCCGAACAATTAAGTGGTATTTTTTTACCTTTCCATTTTATTCGATTCTAGATCACTCTATTCTGTTATCTTTAAAACTCCTAAACATCTCCTTACGTTACACTATAAGGCCAGAGATAAATTAACAGAATGGTATCCTAAATTAGAGTGAGCCATATTAAAAAATCTGTGGGATTATCATCCACAAACTACGAAAGGAACCTTGCTTGCATGCAATCTACAACCTGATTCTTTGTGATCTTTATTACAAACAAAACTTGATTAAAAGGTCAATGATCTGTAAAAAGGATTCAATAACTTAAATCATGTTAAAGCTAAAAGGGAAATGTTATTGACTCCTTGCAAAAATATAATGGCAATATAAGAGAGAGAGAGAGAGAGAGAGAGAGAGAGAGAGCGAGCGAGCATACAGTCTTCAACATCCTTAGGCGGGTAGTAGTGGGGGGCAATCTCCACCAACCACTCTGGCTTTATCTCTGTCACCTGCAATTTGAGTATGCAGTTTGAGGTATTGACAGATATACATCAAAAGATGTCATGAAACATTAGAATTAGTTAACAGTTAGGAATACCTGTCTCATATATTCCTTGGTTGTGAGTACTAGTTCATGGTATACAACCAATCTAGGTCTAGGAAGAACCTATTAAAGGTAAACAGAGAGAAAACAAAAATGAAATGAGAGAAACAATTAGATATTTTTTTACAAGAGCATAGCAGTTCCAGCTTCATAAGTGTAAATGCACATTCATGCAACATAAAGTTGATTGATTCTTTTCAAATTCCCTCGAATTGGAATACACACACACAACAGGTTGAGTTGTTAGGATTTCTCTAAAAAATTTAAGGCTCAAGCTCAGCCACAGATCATACTGAGCAAAAGTAATAGGTCCTTTATGGTCATAACAGCTATAACCACCACCCAGGTTAATATTACATCAATATTACAGGCAGTGAAAAAGATATTCAACTCCATACCACTAAATATCATGCTAATGAAGTTGTTCCTGTAGATGATGAAGATGAAGTCTCTCCATAGGGTATCCGCATTTGTGAATTCTGATATTTTGATGATTCAACTTAGGATAGAATTTTCATTTGGATGTAACTTGTATTTTCCTTTTTATCCTTAAACATTGAGTGCCCCTGGGTTTATTTAGTCTTGGGTGATTTTGGTCATAACTTTTAAATCGATGATGACTCTGGCATGATTAAGTTTGGAAAGGGCTTTGATACCAAAATTATTGTTGGAAAATGTATTTGAAAATTGAAACTTGGTGTAGATTTCATTTGGGCTATGTAACTCTGTAGTAATCTCTTTGAGAGACAGATAATTCATCAACTATTGCCAGGTTAACCCAAGTATTCATTTACCTGTGAACAGTAATTAATTACCAGAGAGCAATCATTCAAAGTAATCGATTACCTAACATATATTGAATGAAAAAATCCAGTATGTAGTAGGTAGTTTCAATGTTCACAAATTTTTTTGGTTCAGTTTACTTGGAATTTGCTTATTTCAATGACACAACACCATTCTTCCGATATTAACTAGAAATGAGGAAGGGAGTAGTCCATTAAAACAACAGATGTTATCAGCAACATACAACACCAAAGTACCTGTGCCAGCCCCGAACTAGGATGTATGTGAACCTTCTGTGGATGTTTAACAGTATGATATGATCCACACTTTTGCAGTCGTGCAGCATGTGGGAAAAACCCTGCAGTGGTAAAAAATTTGATTCAGTAGATTAAAAAAGGATCTTCAGTGCAAGAAATTATTAGTTTTATAAGTTTACCAGATGTAATGGATTTCTTGATGGCATCAAAATCATTAGAATTTGACGTTAGTTTGATCTCAACCCTCTCTAAAAGACCTGCAAGTTGATCACGGATATCCCTAGCCCGTTTCATGCTCCTTACCTGGATATCAAATAACAAACATAAAAATAGAATATTACACCAAAAATCAACGCATGGATGTACAGAAGATGGATAAATTCAAACAAAAGCATTTTAACAGAGGAAAGAAGATCAAAGTATCAAATTGTCACAACCATGTATCATTATCATTTCATAGACAGATCATTGTTGAAATAGTCCATTTGTGATTCAAAGTGGCAGGGGAACTAAACATGGGCAGCATTGTCATAAGCCTTTATACAAGTTCTAAAATGTTCTTTTATGAAACAATACTATCAGTAGAATAAAGTACAAAGTATGAAAGGGTACAATATCCGTTGTTAAGAAACCCAAAAAATGAAAAAGTAAATCGTTAAAAAGAAAAGGACAAGTAGTAAGAAGTACAACACCGCAAAGCTAGCCAAACTCTATGCAAAAGAAACCCTCTAAAATAGCTATTAACCTAGCACCACAAAAAGTTTACTTAAAAAAAAACATACATCTCCACAGTCAATAAGGAGAACATGGAGGTAGTTTTTTATGGCAAAAATAAATCTTACCAGTCTTCATATTGTCAAAAATATTCCAAGATTAATATAATTAAATTCAAATGATTGCTGAATGAAGTAACAAAATTAACCAAAATTAAATTTAAAATTAGTTAAATAAAGTAACATTTCTAAACAATTACACCACCACTTTCTCTCTTGACTACCCTTAATTTTCTCAACTCTCATACTTACTACTTATTTTACTTAACCACTAAATATGGATGTGCCAAATACTGGTTTGCAAAACAAAGATCCATACCTGTATATAATTTTCATAACACCATTGCATTGAATAATTGGTCTCCTTCCATGAATTGTAGACCTGAATGAAAAAAAAATCAATAAGGTCCAGTTAGAATCTAGAATGAAGAAACAATAATAATAGATTACAATTTGACAAATGTGCACCCTAATGATAAATATATAATGAGATCAACTATAGTGTCTAACATTTCACAGAAAGGAAAAATGGATATACAGAAGTTGATAACCAACAAAATACAGTAAAAGTCAGAAGCAACAGAACCTTTAGCAATGCAATATGGTCTCCAACATCTCCAGTGTGAAAATTCATCTTTGCATTGTCTGCATGTACTTGTTTATCCTTGGGACGGTAAAATATTGAGTTTCCAACAGAAAGCATAGCAGCAATAGAAATGATATCATCTGAACACTTGTACTTTTCTGAAGACACTATCATTTTTGACAACATAGGATCAAGTGGGAACTCTGCCATCTGTCTACCCACCTTTGTTAACTCACCACACTTATTTAATGCACTTAATGCAAATAGAAGCTCCTGAGCTTTCAATAAGGTTTCCGCAGGTGGAGGATCCATAAAATCAAAGTGCAATATGTCTTGAATACCAAGACTTTTTAAAGTCAAAACTACATTTGCTAGATTAGTCCGCTGTATTTCTGGTACAGTGATATCATCCAATTCCTTGTGAAAATGGTATTCAGTATACAATCGGAAGCACTTTCCAGGACCTGTTCTTCCAGAACGACCGGCTCTTTGCTCCGCTGCAGCTTTTGAGATGGGAGTTACTTGCAAAGACTCCATTCCTGTTCTTGGATTATAAGTTTTCATCTTACAGAATCCTGGATCAATAACATACTTGATCCCATCAATTGTCAATGACGCTTCTGCAATATTAGTAGCAAGGACAACCTTTCGTGCCCCTTCAGGAGTGAGTTCAAATATTTTAGCTTGTAGTTCAGTTGGTAGGTTGGCATATATAGGGCATATTATTAACTCAGCAATTTTTGTCCTTAAGCCTCTAGTTTGACACTTCAAGATTTCTTCAGCTGTTTCGATTTCTTCTTGACCAGGAAGGAATACCAATATATCTCCAGGAGGTTCAGTGACATGGATTTGAAGTGAGGTGACAATAGCTGCCTCTATGTAGTCAGCTTCTGGTGCTTTGGTATAGCATTTTTCAACACGATATTGTCTCCCTGGAAATTCAAATATTGGCGCAGAATCAAAGAAATCACTGAACTTCTCTGAATCAAGTGTAGCACTTGATATCAGCAACTTGAGATCAGGCCGGAAACGAGCAATATCCTGTCACCAAAACAGAGTATGTAAGTACACAGGAGGATATTATAATGAACAACTACAAATAAGATTATCTATTCATTTAACCTGAACATGCTCTTCAAATACATCCAAATATGAGTAAAGACCATGCATTGATGATGAGTTACATATTGACGAGTAACCAAATAAAAATGATTGCACAACAATATAGAACAAACGAATATATGCAATCAACACCACCATATCAGATTTCTTACATGTACATAGAAACACTTACACTAGACCTAACCAAATGCAGTTTGTTCAAGGAATAGAATTCAATTGTCTCAACCTGCTAGAATTATAAATAAAGCATACAAATTTAGTCCATCACAAGAATTTTCTGCTCACCTTTAGTAATCCAAACAGAATATCAGTTGAGAGTGTCCTTTCATGAGCCTCATCCACCATCACAACACTGCAACATTTGCAAACATAATAAGAGAACAATCAATCATATAGCATCCAACTAAACCCCAAACATGAATCCAATATAAGCTCACCTGTAACTTGCCAGATCAGGCTCACCAAGGAATTCCCTCAGTAACATTCCATCTGTCATATATTTCAGAATAGTTTTCTCTGATGTACAATCTTCAAATCGGATGGAGTAACCAACCTACAAATTGAAAAGTCTGAAATAAATATTTGAAAGACTGAGGCACGCGAAAGAGAGATACGTGCATAATCAAATTACATAGTAAAAAAAGTTAATATTTACAAGATATATATATATATATATAGGGGGTGTATATTATGAGAATGACTTTCTTAAGTGAGAATGAGAATAGTTAATCTCAACCGTTAAATTAAAATGGAAGGCTTAGATTAAAATATTTAAGAATTCAAATTTAAACCTTGTGTAACCATCAAATTTCTAAAAGATTCACTAAACAAAAATTAAATTTCTAAAAGATCTCAATTATCACGTACTAAAATATCTCAATTATCATGTCACTCTTCTTTAAGATTTTTGTCAACCTATCACCATCACCATCATGATTGCTGCCGCCACCACTGTTATGACCATCGCCGCCGTTGCTGTCGCTGCTGCCACCACCACGATCGCCGTCATTGTTGTCGGTTGTGGTGGTGGTGGCATCATGGAGGTGATGGTGATAGATTAACAACAATCTTGAAGAAGAGTGACGTGATAATTGAGATATTTCAGAGATTAGATTTTTGTTTGGCGAATCTTTTAGAAATTTGATGGCTATATGAGGTTTAAATTTCAATTCTTAAATGTTTTAATTTAGGCCTTTCATTTTAATTTAACGGTTGAGATTAGTCATTCTCATTCTCACCTAAGAAGGCTATTCTCATATATATATATATATATATATATCCATTTTCTAAGAAATGAGAAATCTTAACAGCAAATAAACTTTATAATAGTAATAACCAACGGAGAATCTATATTATAATATTTAATAATGAAGACAGCCTACCTCATGCCCTAGTTTAACACTCATTTCTTGAGAAACTCGAGCAGCAACACTCATAGCAGCAACACGCCGTGGCTGAGTACATGCAATCTGTACAAAAATATAACCACCTTAGATCTGTTTGTTTCCGATACCTACAAAGAGTATAATAAAATTGCAAGATGTGGAAAGTTACAAGCATTCTCATTTGAGCAACTCAATCATAATTAAATTCTTAAACCATGGCCACGGTTCTTGATTTGTTTCTGAGGACCTAAAATAACACACGTGTAAAAACAAACAAGTAGCTACTTGTTTCACTATTTATAAATAATAGTTGACAAGGCATACAGCACAAGAATAGAATAAAATGAAACACCAGCAAAGTAGCACTGTCTTGTCAATATTTGCACGTTATACAATAAAAGTCAATATAATGGGAGCATCAAATATGAATTCCAAATAAAATTAACATATTGTAAGCACATAAAATGAAATTAAATCACACCATTCCATGCCTTGTATAGCCAGCTTCATGAAGATATTGGGGAATCTGTGTAGTCTTCCCCGAACCAGTTTCACCAACAATTACTAGTACCTATATACGCAGATTTTTCAAGGTTCATTTGAATGAACATACAATTGTATACAAGAAAATGTTAATAAAAGGATAATGACATCAAATGAATACAAATACAGAATAGTTCACTTACAACAGAGAGGAAATTCATTTGTAGTCAACATCAAAAATAAAAAAGTAGAATAAAAAATTATGGGAGAAAGGAAAGAAAGGAATAGAGAGGGAAGAGGTGGGGACCATGCCTGGTGATCATGAACAACTTTGAGCAATTCATCCCGATAAGGGTAAATGGGTAACTTTTTCCTCTCCTCCTAAGAAAAGACAACAAAGAAAGTGAGTAAGATTTTATAAATTAATCCTGTCACAAGATTGAGATTTTTATTCCTTAACCCTCAAGTTTAAAAAGGATGACTAATAGTCAACCTCATAGCTTAATTTCTTTCTCAAAAAATTAAAATACCAATAACATGATTATTGTAATTATTTCATTAACCAATATAATAGCAGCTCAAGTTATCTTTTCCAGTAGCCATCTAATACACTAAGTAATAGCTTCCTAGCCTTTTCACTTGAACATTTTGTAGTTTCAATCATTAGTTAAAACTAGAAGAATATGGTTGAGTGGCACTAAATTAAAAATTTGTCAAACGACTATTTTCATCCATACTACTTAGTAAAGGGGACTGCTTCCTTTAACTGCTTTGGTCATATAACTTTTTTATTCATTTTGTCATTATGATTTGTTTATGTTTACAATTTACCAATAAAATAACAATATGATAGAAATTGGATCAAAACACACTTCGTTATGATGACTCTACCATGATATATTGATATCAGTGTGATAACAGTACCTGTGTGGTGGATTTTACGCTTGAATGAATGGATGACAATTTACATAACATAGGTAGCAAATACTTTGGACCCTCTCTTCTATATATTTTCCTTATCCCCTATATTCTCCTTTTTCCTTTTCATATCCACACAAGTCAAACTTTCCCTCCCAAATGCCCTTGATTATCCCACTCCTACTGGCAACCTATTACATTAACCATTTCCTTGAGATTCCAATCCCCCTTGATTGCCTCTCTTGCAATCTGTCACATTAACCATTCCCACCCTAAAGATCAGATCCTCCGCACTCCTTCCTAATATATATCTTAGTTATAGATGGCTTCACTCTCCCACTTGAGTGACTAAAAATTGCTCCATATTTGATTGGAAACTGCTACACCCTTCTTTTCTCCCTTTTTTTGTCCTTTTTATATTTAAACTTTATCTTAGAATGTGGGTTTGGGCCTAATTCAATCTTACAAAACCGGCTTGTAAGGTGAGGGTTGTCCCCCACTTATATACACTTGTTTAGCCATATTGTTAGTTGATGTGGGATCTCCAACACACCCCCCTCACACCGAGGACTAGGACTGACATCTGCGGGTGGTCCGATAACGGCCCGATAGCGGATGGCCCGATAGGCCCAACAACAATCGTTAGGATAGGCTCTGATACCATCTTAGAATGTGGGTTTGGACCTAACTCAATCTTACAAAACCGGCTTGTAAGATGAGGGTTGCCTCCTACTTATATACACTTATTTAGCCATATCACTAGTCGATGTGGGATCTCCAACACTTTAAAATATGAGGAATGCTAGCAACATATTCTATCCAACACACTACTATTTGGTGAAATTCATGTAGGTTCCACTAAATAACAAAAGAAAGTCAATAAATAAGGAGTAGGACCACATCATTAGTGGATCCCACAAGAATTCAACCCTATAATAGAGTGTTATGTAAAGAGTATGTTAGATAGCGTATTGTTAGCATTTCTCTTAAAATTGAGCAAATATTTTAAATATTTTATTTTCATTTATTATAACTTAATATTAAATATTTAAACATGTAAAATAAAGATGCAAATTGATTGGCATGTTAGTGCCTGTCAATCTGCTAGCACCTAATAAAGCCATCAATGAAAAATTGAAATGCTACCTGAAGTGCCTCCAAAGCTGGCTTTGCTTTGGACTTTCCAAGTGAATCTTCCATCTCTTCATAATCAAACTGCAAAGAGAGACTGACTCAAACACAAGAATATCACCATTGAATCCCATGAGTCAAGCTGAGTCATCTACATACCTTATCTCTATCCATTATTGATGCCTTGATGAATTCAATTTGGTCCTCAAATACAAACCTAAGCACAAATTGTGATTAAGTTTAAAATCAATTATTTGTAAACTCAAAGAAATATAGGTGACGAATCACACCCTATAATATATCTAAAGAATAAGAATATACAAATTTAAGACTTCAATGTCAGCCAATAAGCAGGTAAGACATTAATGCTATACAAGCAAGTAAAACAAGTTGTTTCTAGATGAACAAACTTACTGATAATCATCAGAGACTTGCTTTTTATTTTTTGAACCAAACTTCAGCATTGCCTTTCCTGAAAGAGATTATTCAGAACCCAGACGTATAATAATACAGATAGAGAATAAGCACTTCTTTCTTCAAAATGAGAGATTTTATGAGTATAATAATAAGAAATATTTACCAATTTGATGTTCCTCCCAAGCTTCTTGTTCAGCAAATGGATTCATTTTATCCTCAGCATTTGGATCCCTATAAATAAACAAAAATAAGATGTTTGATTAAGCAAGTAAAAAGTCCTTTTGAAAATTCGTGCACAATCACAAGATATAAGTTTGAGGAAATACATGATAACTGGTATTATGAGAATAGACTAGTAAGGTATATTGTGATTCCACTTTCTTTTGCATTTTCTATTTTTTCAACTAGAGTGGAGATCATGTGGTAAGTGAAATACCTGTAGCGTTGCATAACCACAGAAAATCTCTTCTCCTGATTAACACCACCTTCCTGATCATAAGCTTCTGGCATTCTATACTGCAATTTCAGGAGAACATATGAGAGTTTGGCAAAGAAACATATACATGTGTCAATTTAACTTATCATATGCCCAGATCCCTCTATCAGTGCCCAGATCCCAAAAGGATTAAATACTGTCAGCTAAAAAGATCTTTACACCAATTTCCATTGCAAATGAGTATGATTGCATTGTATTATAGAACTATACAGTTTAAATCTTGGCAATAAATTAGGAATCATAAATAGAAAGTAAAAGCAGAAATAACTGGCAAGCAGCTTAACTTGAACGAATAAAAAATTATATTGCAACAATAATCAACAGTTAATAAATAAACCAGGATTGCACACTCATGGAATACAAACTTATTGATTACCATACCTCATTCTCATTGTCAGCATCCTCTGACCGCTTCTTCACAAGTTCATATATCTCTTTCTTGTACCTAGGGGCAATAAACAAAACAGATAAAACTTTTCCTGGGAAAAGCACTGAAGCTATATCTTTGATATTTGTAATGCTCTACACAATGCAAATGGTAGAATGGCTCTAGTTCCCATGTGCAGATACAGAATACACAAATATACTTCCTAAACAAACAAATTGAACGTGACAAAATAACAAAAAACTAAATCAACAGCTTGAATATAGCCTAAAAATTACTATAAAAGAAGAACTATGGTGGAAAACAAAGTTGGGAATAGCATTTCCTTCACATAATTCAGTTACTACTATCTTTAATAGAGAAAACAAAATTAAAGAAATAAAAAATGGCCCATATAGTAACGAAAGATAAATTGAAGGGGAACTCAAGAAAGCAGTAAACAAACATTACCTCAGTTTGCGATATTCTGCTTCTGAAAGCTTCACACCTTCAAATAGATATTGCTCATCTTCTACATCATCTCTACAGTAACCATGCTAAATTATTAAATTCAACAATAAAATAAAGAACAAATATGCAAATATGTATAATAGTATACCAACCAGCATAGTAATAGAATCAAACTATAATTTGTTAATTGACAGAAGATCAATTCTAACAAAGAACCTTAACAAAACAAAAGAAACTGAAGTTGTATCATACCTCAGTTCTTCTAATTTCTTTTCCTCCCTTTTCTTCATGTATTCTTGCCTTGAAACCTTTCTGCAATGAGGGGGGTGGGACTGTAAGTGACATGGCATACTGTGCTCAACTTTAAGCCATTGCAAAAGCAACCAATAGCAATTTGTCCTTAAACAAGACAAGAGAAAAGACGAAAACAACAATAACCAAGCCTTATCTCATTAGGTGTGATTGGCTACTTGGCAAACGAGACCATTGGGCAATACCAAAAACCAAAATTTCAACAGTCCATTTACACTGGAGTCTTTTTATATTGTTTCTCCTAAAGATTTATTCAGTCTTCCCCTATCCATTTTACTTGAAATATCTTTAATAGAAACCAGAAACACAGATCGAAGTAACGTAATATTATTGAATATCAACAGAAAAACAGAAAAGGGATAACAGAAAGGTATGACCCGTTTACTCTATCTCACTGCCCAGAGTCTAGACTTCTCAGAGATGAAATCATCTGCCCAAGCTACCCAGCAAAAAAACCTGAAACCCACAGAATGATGATGTCCCCTCTTTCCTCCTCCACTTTGCTAATAACCGTTCTCCCCCCAAAAGACAAACTTTTTTTCTGAACCTTATCTTAACCACTACCAAGCAAATGGCAAATCTTGATGGTACTTCTCATGTAAAAGAGTATTCCCCCACCCCATGCACACACACACTCAAAAGTGTAATAACAAACCTCAAAGTTTGAATATCATCCTGCTCTGCAGCATTAGATCTTCGAATTGCCTCTTCTGTTGGAAGACAGATTGGACCAAGATTATAAAATCAACAGAGATATATGGCATATAAACACGCATGAAATTACACGGATACTTATATCTGTACATGTTTATAAGTTTAACAATCTACTGACATACCTTCCTCCTTTCGTGTTAATTTTGGTTCTGTCAACTGACAATCAAGAAACAATTCAAACAATTAGAAGGAAGCAACAGAAAAGGTAAAACATAAAAAAAAAAGTATATTACAAATGTATGCATCGAACTAGGTAAATGTGCATCTAATATAAGCATCATTATACTCTTCAATGATATTAAAGAATCTAACAAGCTTTAAAAGGACAACTGGACAACAAGTTCATAATGTTATGAGCAGTAAGTATGATCAACCTGCATTTAAGGCCTAATAATAGCAAAGTCCAGAAACTCTTTTGCACTAAGATACAGTTAGTATCTAAGTCATCCCTAAACGAAGATAACTGGCATATATAGCACTAACAATTTTTCACAGGGTTAACAATTTTTC
The DNA here is from genome assembly GCA_004329165.1 of Spatholobus suberectus. Lineage (NCBI taxonomy): Eukaryota > Viridiplantae > Streptophyta > Magnoliopsida > Fabales > Fabaceae > Spatholobus > Spatholobus suberectus. Next base: position 58,385,173 of record CM014729.1, read on the forward strand.
ACAGGGGTTGGGCAACATAACACTCATTACAGTTATACAACCAAACATTTTAGATGAGACATAGACAAGCCAGGTTAGCAGTCTGATTTACCCTATCTAGCCACTAAGTGTCTATTTATTTTGCATTATAGAGTGGCCACTTTCTTACAGAATAATCTATTTGGAGTTCTTGATGAATACTGGGTGTGTCTATACACTTCTAACCTAGAGCAGAAACTTGGTGGCAGAGTGCAAATTTTTCTGTTCTACCATGCATATGGTTGGAGTAGAATGCAGACATCTTCAAGGGTATTTCTATGCCCTTACATAAGCTATGGGATACGTTTAGTGCAGGTGCTTTCTTTGGTGCTATGTACATGGCCAGTTAAAGGGAACAGAACAATCTTATATGTGGATGGAATGGACAATTTTGTTGTCAGTTTAAGACAGAAAGTTTGAATATCCCTGTTTCTTGAGGGCCCTTTGGCCATTGAGGAGTCCCTGTATTTTTCCTTGTTTCTCTCCAATAAAACTTCTTCATTTATAAAAACAAATAGTATTATTATAAAACAATAATAATAATATTTACCAAAGTTAATAATTATATGAAAATATTAGATTTTATATAAAAATATTGCACATTGTTAACCATCTACCTCACAATTTTCCTCATTCTTTTGAACAAATTTTCTTCTTTTATTCATAAGAAAGCATTTATGTAGCTACTACTCAACACACTCTAACTTAAGCAGTGGTATCAACCAATAATAATAGTAATAATAATTGTTAAAAGAATAATGACCAAGTACACCTCACCAAATCAATTTGATCATTGACAAGTACCTTCCGTGTCCCTGCTGCATCTCTTTCTCTCATATGCTGCTCTAATTCCTCCTTCTCTATCTGATCTTTCAATCTCTCCTCTTCTGACTGTTCGCAAATAAACAAGCAATCACATCAAGACAAGAGATAGATGATAATAATAATAACAATAAATAATGCTTTTAAAAAACTGATGTAATAAAACGTCGTATATGCAAAGGAAAATTTTTCTAGCAAATCAACTCTTTGACATGATCAACAAAAATTAGACTGCACAAAATTTGGTTTCCTTTTGTAAGAGAACACTCTTCTCGAGTATCTCTATACTTTTTCTCCTTTATTCACTGGTATACCTTTCATCCTCTTCTGACTGTTTGCAAATAAACAAGCAGTCACATCAAGACAAGAGACGGATAATAATAATAACAACAATAAGTAATGCTTTTACAAAACTGATATAATAAAACATCGGATATGCAATGGAAATTTTTTTTAACAAATCAACTCTTTGACATGATCAACAAAAATTAGACTGCACAAAATCTAGTTTCCTTTGTAAGAGAATACTCTTCTCGAGTATCTCTATACTTTTTCTCCTTTATTCACTTGTATACCTTCCAAACAGTTTAGATCTGTTTTTTGTTTTCAGTCAGTTACAACTGTCACTGTCAGACAAGTATATATATAGGGTTGTAAGTCAGTGACTGTGCACCTTTGTACATTCCACACTTATCAATAAGAATTTTCATTTTCTCTGAAATCTAATACCTTTTGAAAACATAAGTCATATTTAAGACAGGAAATAATAGCTAGGTACTACCATGCACATATGAATCTAAATATCACTTAGTAAGGGACCTAATTACCCAACAAACAAAGTCAGAAGCCCAATGACTAACAGAGTTGAATATGTTTATTGAAGTTTCCTGAAATGCACCTTGGGAAAAACAACAATCTAGCTGACAGTGCAATAACATTAATCAAACAAGTGGATATGGCAGGAATTTCATTATCAGTTACAAACTTATGTCATGTATAAGCACATCTAGACATTTAATGGGAAAAAAAGTACCTCTGAATCATTATCTTCATCAGGAGAGGTTCTTCTCTTAACTTGTCTCTCCCTTTCCTTTCTCGAAATTACCTGCAGGATTGCATTTGGTCAAAACAAGTCACATGCTGTTAGAAGAACCGTTGATTCACAGCTTACCATGAGCAAGAACTATGAAAGTGAATCTAATATGTTAACGAGCACTTTGCCTCATTATCTTGATCATCTTGAACTTCATTTTTCTTCCTGAAACGTTTTTTATGATTGTCAGGCTTTCTAGACGAAGAAGCAGCGGTTATGTAGTCATCGTCACTATTGTCATCAGCCTTCAGAATTGTGTAAGTCTTCTGCTTCCTCGCCAACATTGCAGCTTCTCTCTCTTGTTTCTGATATTGCTGTTGTAAAATAAAATACAAGAGTATCAATTGCAAGCAGATGTTAGAAATTTCTCCACAAAAGGATTTGCTAGATGACCACTATCCACTGCACCTTAGATAAAAAAAGAAAAGCTCACATTTAAACCAGATGATTTACGAGGAACTCTTGAGTAAATTTCTTCCGCAAATGCTTGAGCGTCCTTTGATGGGATCCGAGCCTCCACTAGTTTGTCCACCAAATCAGCCGGTGAAGTGGATTGCTTGGCTGTAACACCAGAAAAGAGATTTCTAAAATATGGCACATGAATCTCAGCATATTATTTCCAAATTGAACATGGAAGAGTTTCTAGGGTGAATATCCAAATGAATCAGATGAATTACATAGTCCAATCATGTACTGTACGATTGTGGGCTGAGAATATCCCAGTAGTGACATCAATTTGTCCGATATCCATGTCTTTAGAGCGTCATCATTCTCCATTGTCACTGCATGAAGTAATATCGTCAATATTCAAAAGAGAGAAACGCAGTACAAGCAGAAACCACGTGCACAAAGGAATGGGATTGACAACCTCTCTTCAGTGATTACCCTAACAAACGAAAAACTGAACAAATAGGATGAGAGCGCTCCTGAGAGGAGACGAGAGAGGGTTCAGAACAAATCAGTGGACGGTTTGTTACTTGTTGGACGCTGGTTCGAGATGCGGGTGGGCTGAGTGCGGAGCTGGCTGGTGCGATGTTGGCTCTGATGTGCGGGTCTGGTTATATGGATTTTTGATCAGCCTTGTTATTTATCGGAAGCGAGAGACGCATGCGCGCGAGAGAGACAGCGTCTGTTTCAGAAAGAAAGAAAGAAAGAGACGACGAGAAAGTTTAAAGAAGGAAACAAAACAATTTATAGAGTTCGGTATATGGGCTTGGGCCCACATATAGTCTATTTGGTTGACAAGATGTTTATTTTATTCTATTGTAATTTATTATTTGATTCATCAACAAGATATTATCTTAAGCCCCTTTGGGATGATGTGAGTTTTTATTTTTGATTTTTAAATTTAATTTTTAAAACAAAAAGCATTAAATTAAAATGGAGTTGAAATGATTTTTAACTCAATTTTAAAATATTTTTACATTTATTTTCAAAACAAAAAAAAAAGTTTTGTGAATCTAATTTTTAGTTTTTAAAAAATTACACATCATTACATTGGACAATGACTCTTTCCATCACCACCACTAATACCATTGCTGTTGCTACTGCCACGACCATCAGCCCTACCATCACTGTCACTGTTGTCGTCACCATCACCACTACCGCCACCACAAAACATAATCTTAAACTAATTTTAACAAAACAAAAAAAAATTCAAAATGAGTTTATTTTAAACCCAAATTTGAGAAAAAACTAAAACTAATTTTTAAAAACAAAAAACTAGTTACAGTTTTTGACATTTTCAAAACTTATAACTAAAAACCACCCAAACAGGCCTTTATTCTATTGTTTTTTTTTTTTATTCTATTGTTTATTTTATTTTGATTGGTGCAGTGTATTTGTATTTTGAAGAAGGAATTACGCTAGAAAATAATATGATAATATATAATAATAATAATAATAATTCTACGGAAGTTAAGTTTATAATTTATAATTTTTTATATAATTGTAATTTTAATATAATTCTTAATTATTTTTTAATTTTACAAAAACGTTTGTTGGTAAATATGTATATTATTATTTATAAAAATATATATAAATAATTATGAATATTAATATATATTCAAATAATTCTATATTCACAATGTCTTATGCTAGTGTGGGTAACATGTGCAGCACACGGAGCATATTTAGATCGTCAAACATATACAGGGATACTTATGGATATTCAATATATTGCTATTATATCAATTAGGGCAGGCCTTGGGCATAGGTCAAGGGTGACATCTAAAGGTTACAGGCGGGGAAGGGCCAAAAAAATTAAAAAAATTATATAGTTGTGTGGTAAAAAAAATTTCTATATTGTTTTCTATATTATTTTTATAAATAATTTGAAATTACTATCTCTTAACTTGGATTGTAAAGCTCTCACTTTTCTCACTCTCTCGATTAGAGATTTTTAATACTTTTCCTCCTCTTCTTGTGAAGTGTATTTCACACGCCTTTTCTACAATTAGGCAAAAAAATTACTCTTAATCATCTCAAACTACCTTCCATTTATCTTTATAAATATACTTGATTTTCTTAGTTGCTTATTTGTTTCAATTTAAAAAAAAACTTATATCACAATTTAAATTATTTATCATAAATTCAAAATATAATTTATATATTTAAAAATATTATTTATTATAAAATTTAATAATGATATAATTTAAAATTTTAAAAATATTTATTTATTACGAATTATAATTATAATTATATAAAAATAAAATTTTTATCTTGTGCAATGTATAGGTAAAATAGTAGTTAAAACTAAAAGTTAGTATGTTAATAAAGAGTAAAAATACATGTAAGATTTAATCTAAGATGATATTTTGTCAATGATAGACAATAATATAGGAATAAATTAAATGAAAAATATGATACTTCTTTTTGAAATTTGTTAAAACTATATTATTTGCTTAATGTAATGAAATATATCATTTTTTAATGAAATTATGTATCTATTTATGTAATGTACCTTTACATTTTAATATATTTATATATGAAGGGACCTTATTTATTATTTTGCTTAAAGTCTATAAAATGTCAAGATCGCCCCTGATACCAATAATTACCAACTATGTATTCATCGCAGATGAATGCTCTTACTTGTAAGTTTCATTCAACCTTTGAACATGTACACGAATTATTTTAGAATAAATTATAAGTAATTTGGTTTTGCAAATGCAATCCATGTTTTCTTTGAGTTAAATATGTTTTTGTCCTCTAAAAATATGATAAAATTGGTTTAAGCCCTCAAAAATTTTTCTTGAATAAAGTCTCTCAAATATTAAAATACCTAATTAGATCTCTATGCTAAATTTTGTTTAAGTTTTCTATTAAATGATGACCACATCAGCATTACAGTCACCATTAATTTGCTAATGTGGCTGTTCATGTCAATTATTATGTTTAAGTCAGATTAGTAACATATTTTTTGAATAAAATTATTACATGTTTAGTCCTAAACCACATATTTTTTAACTCTAAAGTAAAAGTAATTACACGATTTTTTATTAAAAATTATCATTGGGCACTTCAAGTAATAAAATACTTTACTTGAAAGTTAGTGTGACCATTATTTAACAGAAAAGTTAAACAAAGTTTAAAACAGGGATCTAATTAAGGTATTTTTAATATTCGAGACACTTTATTAAAAAAAATAATTCTGAGAACTAAAACTAATTTTGTCATATTTTTAGAGAACTAAAAACATATTTAAGCCTTTATTTTTTTTTATAGGCAAAAGAAAATTTATTGAATATAGTAAGTGTAAAGCATAAGAAATGCAGAAGCGGTACCCTTTTAAGTGAATACAGTCATGACGTAATGAAATTAAAAACCAATATGTCAGCAGGGTCCAATGTTGCATTAGATTTAACCCCACTTAATTTTTCTTCAATGAGTGCTACCTATGGGTCAAAACTGTACAAACCAATTTGTCCACTAATAATATTGATAGTATATTTGTTAGCCACTATTTATAAATATTTATAACTTATAATACAAATAAATCTATTGAAGTTAATAAGGATTTAAAATTAGTTTATTTGGCACTACCTTTTAGCCACTAAATATAATACAAATTAACCACTATTTAAATAGAAAATTTTTACCACACTATGATGGTTAATATTATTTACATCTTGTTACCAAATTATATTTTTTTATTGGTTTTGTCATTAATGATTATTCATTGTCCTTTAATTAGTATTTTAATTTTGTTTCCTTCCACCGGTAATTGTATATATGACCTCCATATACATAAGATAAAGATAATCTTAATTAAATATGTTTGAAATTGTGTAATTAAATACATCTGAACTATGAATATTTACATTGTTAGGTAAATGGTGCGGCTTTTAGATAAAACTTTGTAAAAATGTTATGCATGCAAATGTCATATGGTGACGGTGGAAAAGATATGTCAAAGGGTGCCCTCATTTAGCTGACTCTTATCAAATTGGTGTGTCTTGCGTCATGTGTCAACAAAGCGGTGCTCTTCATTTCATGGTAATAATCAATAAACAATCAGACACAAATAACATATAAAAAATATTATTATTCATGTAACAATTTTTTACAATAATTTTTATATATTTATTTTTTCATCTCTAGATCATATTTTCATATTATATATCTTATTTTATGATTTTTTTTATCTCCTTTTTTTAGAAATTGTTAAAAAATATTATAAAATTGTATTATTTATATAAATATTGTAATTTAATATAAATGTTAATTTACACCTTCATATTTTTTTAATTATTATTTTGTCTTTCGGTGAATAATTAGTTGTTTTTTCTTCCCAAAATTAGATTAAAACGTGTAATGGTTTTTTTTTTTTTAATGAATATCAGAATAAAAAGTATGTGTCAAGTTTGAGAGAATATATTGAAAAATAATAATAATAAACACAACTTATATTAAAACTTTCCTATTTAATTTAAATCATTTTTGAATTAATTAATCAACTTTATGTTAAATGCACCAAACGAATGAAACGATACTACACTTGATAGTCAAAAGGCCAAATAATATATGCCGTATAAAAGGACTGATTTATTTTGAAGCTAGAGTTATGCATTACTGTTTCATGTTTCTTCGGTGTCGGACTTAACAAATGGCAGAAAAGAACAAAAACACTTTTATCCAAGAGGAAATGTAGGAATAAGGCAATGGGCGTTAAAATGACAGTAGAAAGTTTCCTTGTCGTTGGAGATATCAAGTCGACTAGTGATGAGGGCAAATTATAGTATATAAGCGATGGACAATTCTCAACTTACAAGACGGTTTAATAAGATTGAATTAGGCCTAAGATGAAATTAGAGCCTATTCTAGCAATTATTGTTGGGCGAGTCACCCGCTATCTGGCCGTTATCAAACCACCCGTAGATATTTAATTATGCAAACTTTATGCTCGAAATGTTTAGTTCTTGGTATAAGTGTTGAAGATCTCATATTGACTAGTGATGAGTCTAAATTATAATATATAGGCAAAGGGCAACTCTCACCATAGTAAGGTTGAGTTAGACCCATAACCCACATTCTAGGACTTGTTAGCATGCAGTTGGTATAAATTGTGTTTTCGTGCTTAAATGTTCTGAAAGTGAGCTCAACTGGAAACAAACACCACAGGAGGCAAACAAAAAGTAATAAAGTATAGCACTTTATCTTCTATAATTTTTACATATTTGTTACTTATCTATTGATGCAATCTCTCTATTCATGAAGGTTCCTGAGGTCTTTAATCGTGGGATGCAATCAAGCACAATGCATCTCACTAGTATTTCAGAAACATCAAGCAAGGAAGTAAGTCACAATAACAGAAAGGCATATGATTTGGGCTCAAATTATCCTTGTCACCCTTTTCAAAAGTACATGAATTTCAAAGCCATCATTTCTTGCACGTTGTCATTTGCAACTTTTTGACCTTTAAGAAACACAACATTTGTTCTTTACAAATAATTAGTTTTCACCCCATTGGTGTTACTTTGTCCTTTCTTTACTTTATCTTCAGTAATCAAAGCCTTGGACCCCACCTTCCGAATCTGCTCTTCCTCGTCATCCTTTATTTCAGCGATTGAATCAAAATGGGATCTTGATCCCTCAGTGTGCGTCACCTTTGCTGTTGCCTTATTTAAAAAATTAACGTTCTTTCCTGTTTAACCAAACGTCCTTTATTCTTGATTGGTCACCTAGCCAACATATATAATGCCCATTATCACCATTTAAAGCACCTTTAATCGCATCCCCCTTATTTCGCTCAAAAATTCGTGATTGTAGGAGGAGAATATTTTGCCACGTTGGCCCTATCAAGCTCGACCGCAACGTTCAACGGTGGTTTGCCTGAGGAATAATCTTGTGACAACTATCTGGTTTATGCCCATAACGACCACATCTGAAGTAGACGACATGCAAACCATCATATTCTAAAGTCTTATACCTCTGATAATAATATGTGGAACTAATTTTTTTTGTTAAACCAATCTCAAAGCAAATTCGAGCGAATTGACCCCTCAAATGTATACATGTTAATCGATCAACCTTCAACGTATCCTACCATTGATTATTATATAATTCTAGTGGTAACTCCGGTATCCGTATCCACACTGCAACCTTTGTTGCTATATGCGCGTTAGCAAGAAAGAAAGGACTCCAACGTTGCACCACAATTTAATGATCCGCAATCATCCACGGACCATTGTATAGAAGTGAAGCGGCATATATACGATTTTTAAAGTTCTCGCCTAAGTCCATTCCTTGTTCAACTTATTCTCCAATGCTATGAAACTCACATGCTTTCCAAGAACACTTATATTTAAGCTGTTTCATTACATTAAATGACACTTATATTTAAGTTTGTACTCAGCTTGTTGTTTTTGGTCTTATATCAAAGTTATTCCATTACATTAAGTGACACTTATATTTAATTTTGAACAAATATATAATAGACAATCGTCATATCCTTGATTTTTTGAGTATATTGAAACAATCATCTGTCTATTTAATTTACAATATTAAGTAAAAAGTACTGTTTTTATTACTTCTGATCTTAAGTGCATTTTAAGAAAGGAAGTTTTTTTAATCTGATTTTATATCATATAATTATTTTTAATTAAACATGTAATTCAACCATTTCTTTTCTAAAGTGTGAAGTTTGTACTTTTTGTTATGAGATATTGATCCCAATTGCTCAATTAGAGTAGGATAATATACATATCCTTATTTATGAAGAATCTCCAAGAAAAAATTTAAATTATATTTATATATTTTTTTAATTTTTATTGTCAGTTATGTTTTATTTCTTTCAAGTTTTAATGATGATAAAGTTATTCTTATTTTTCTTTGTAAAATAATAGTTAGTTTCAATAAGGAAAACTCATATTGATTAATATAAATAAATTAAAATAACAATTATAGCTTTTAATGATGAACATACCTTATTTAAATCGAGTTTTTTTACAACAAACATGTATCAATTTATTTATTTTTAAAATTCATTAATAATGAATTAGATAAAACTCAAATAAAGTGTAATACAATTAAGGTGTTATATGTTTTAAATTACATCTATATATTAAATTTTTATTTATTCTCTATTAAATAAGTTTATTTTAGGAAATTTATCAAATTACATCTTTATATATTTTAATGTCTATTACCGATTTTGTTTTGTTTCATTCAATAATTATAACATTGTCCTTAACTTCAAAGTAGTTTAAATATTTACTGTTGATAAAGAATTCTCATCTTGAATAGTACAAGTAAATTAAAAAAAATAGTTACAAATTTTTTATAATGAACATGTTTTATTTGAATTAAAATATTTATACAATGAAAAGGCATTACTTTATTTTTTGGTTTAATTACCTTTTTGCTCCATATAGCTGTGCAGATTTTTCCTTTTGGTCCTTATAGTTAGAAATAATCCGTTTTACATTACAAGAAATGTAATTATTAGTGACTAAAAACTAGTGATGAAAGTAAAATTTTCCACTGAATGATATACTATTAGTGACTAAATTTAATTTTGTCACTAATATTATTTATAATAGTGATGAAAAAACTAGTTGTCACTATAATTTTATTAGTAGTGACCAAAATATGTTTGTCACAAAAAAATTGACAGTAATATATATAAATTTTACTTTCTTATTTTAAAATAGTCACTAATATAAATTTCACTAAACATAAAACAAAGTATTTGTGACAAAAAGTTGACTTTGTCATTAATATTATAATTCACGAGTGACTATTATAGATATTATCTTTTATTTTCAATTACAGGTGACAAATTATTTATCATTAAAAATTTGAAGCATTTATGTCTATAATAATGTATCATAAATATTTAATATTAATATATTAGCACAATTATTAAAATCAAGCCAAACTATAGCCAGTTTGATAGGGGACTAATGTGATGACTAATCATTCAACCCTAAAAAAAATGTCTAATCTTGAAAGTGATAAAAAAATGAGTTGAATTGGCCCAAATTATATATATATATATATATATATATATATATATATATATATATATATATATATATATATATATAAAAGTATCTAATAATTAATTTGAATTAACTTTTTTTCACACACATTATCGTGTAACTAGTTAAAAAATATCTCTCTCGATAATCTCCATTCAACTTGCTTTTATCTTTATCAGTATATTGATTTTTCTTAATTGCCTATTCATTTCAATTTAAAATAACCTTATATCACAATTTAAGTTATTTATTATAAGCTAAAAATATAATTTATATATTTAAAAATATTTATTTATTATAAATTTCAAATATAATATAATTTTTAAATTTAAAAATACTTATTTATTATCGATTATAACTATACTTATGCTCTCTCTATATAAATTAGAAACTAATGTTGCATTGGTCTGAGTGGAACTAGGCTCAGATATTCTTTAAGTAAGGTCTCAAATTCAGTCTTATAAATGAAAAAAAAAAATGTAATTGGAAGAGGAGACCTCACTAAAGATGACTAGCTAGGTTCCATAGTAGTTATTAGTTATCGGCAAAACTAGTGAATATATACTTTACAGCTATGACATGGTAACGAAAAAAATTAGAATAACTGTCTTGAATGATAACTTTTTAAGGAGTTTTTCCTTGAACGATAGCATTGTTAGGAGTTTTTCTTAACCTCTCTTATTTGTTTCAATATATTCTTTTCATCTTTATTTCTAAATTGAATTTCAATTTTTTTTAAAAAAATTATCAATAGTTAAAAATAATCTTGTATTACAATATAAATTGTTTAGTATAAATATAAAATATAATTTATATGTTTAAATATATTTATTCATTATGAATTTTAATTATAATATAATTTATATATTCAAAAGTATTTATGCATTATATATTTTAGTTATATAAAATAAAAATTATCTTGCGCATTGTACAGGCTAAAATACTAGTATATGTACGAATAAATATTTATTTTGTATAATGAATATATGGGCTAAAATGTTATAATAATAATTAAATTTATAATTTTATTTAGATAATTAAGATTAAAATAATTTTGCATTATCTTTTATACGGGATTAATTTGATTATTGTGCTATTCTTTGATTTATAATGCAATTGTTAAATATTTGAATTTGGAATGAAGTTGAACTAGTATAATTAATCCCGTGTAACAGTTATAATTAATTTTTTTAAAAAAAATTTAATAGATAAGTTAAAAATAATATTATATTATCTTTTATAACTAAAATTGTACAAATTCAGCTGCATGATACTAAATTAATATAATTAAAAATCTATCATTAATTTAAATTTGAATTTAGAATTCTCTTTAAATAGATAAGATTAAATTCATTTTGTGTTATCTTTTACTAAAAGATAGTTTTTTATAATTTAAAATAATTACAATTTGAATGAATATTGATAGGTTTCAGAAATTTAGAGTTCAAATTTGCTATTTTCATTATCACAAAACAAAAATTGGAAATTCAAATTCACGATTAGTTATATATATATATATATATATATATATATACTGCAACTTGCTTCCTCCAGATTTCAAAACTTTAACCATCATTTTTCCTTTTTCATTTTTTTAAACCACCAAAATAACATTTAAAAATTATGTCCAAAATTTGAACCTAATACAACTTTTTTATTTGAAATCAAACACGTTATCATTAATACCTATAATCTATAATTATTATAATAATAATACTTTCAAACTTATTGACACTTAATTTTGAAAATATTTTTTTTTAACTTTTGAAGACTATATTGATAACAACAACGCTATATTAGTTTTGTAAAAATAACTAGTCTTTTCAAAATTACTGTCAAACTAATCCAAACATATCGTAAGTAAAATTGTTCAGTTTTACAAAATTAGTTTTAGAAAAATGGTTATTATGACATTTAAAAAATAATTCAATGATAATTAGACAATAATTATTATTTTAAAAATTTAGTAAACGTCAGTAATTGAACATAATTAGTTGTGGCAAAAACTTTGACACTAATAGTCACAATCATTGTTATTATAAACTCTAAATAGTGACAATTAGATCATTATTATTGTTTAATATATTTGTGACAACTTGATTTTGTCACTATTATATATAAATATCAGTGATGATATTTTCCTCACAATAAATATTAATTTTTGTGACATCTAAAAACATCGTCACTAATGCACTAGTGACTCGCATAATAGTGACGATTGGTGACCAATCAAATTTTCGTCACTAGATATATTTAGTTATGAGTTTTTAAGCTTATAATGACAAATGTTGTCATCACAACAAATATCTTTTCTTGTAGTGTTAGTTTCTATACATGTATTTTTTATATCGATTTGGTTCCTGCCGTCAAGTATGTCTTAATTTCGTGAAATAAAACCTGTCACAAAATAAAAATTGGCAATGTAAAACTGCTACAAATTGACTTTTTTTTTTACGTTTTTTATTCAATTTGTAGCGGTTTAAAATGGTACGAACTAAACCGATATCAAAAGTGCATGTATATCTCTCCTTTTTTGATGATGACAAACATTTATAATTTTCATAGAACATTTTTATATGAAAAAGCTTTTTGTGATGTGAGTTTAAGTTTTGAAAGCATTTTTTTCATATTGATATACTTTAGTTAAGCAGACGCAATATCAGAGAGAGATATAACTAGATGATATATCTGAATGAAACCAACATAAAAGAAACTTCATTGTATATATAATAAAAAAAAATTATACTCCCTCTATGACTGATCTTCCTTCTATTCTTCCCCTTTTTATTTTTCTCTTTTCTTATTATACTCCCCCTTTTGGCATCATCAATCAGAGGATTCAGAGTCTAAAGGTGTAGACAATGAACCGAGGTCACCCTTGAAGCGTTTGGCCAGCTTAAATAACAGAGCTTCTGCGCGTTTACATTTCTTGCGTTCCTTTACTAGATCAGCTTTAAGATGTTGGACAGTCTGTTTCAATTCGTTAAATTCTTGTTTGACGTTTGAAGGCTGTGGGCCAATTGCAGAGCTAGTAGCTTCATCCTCATTGGGTTCCTCTACTAAACACAAATTGAAAACATATGGCACAAGGGGTCCACAAAACCAAAAGTGGCCACAAGGAAGGAAAACTTCAGAAGTATCTGAGGAGAAGAAGATATAGGTCTTGGGGTAGTTTATTATGAGTTGATTATTAAGGTTGGATGTACAGGTGGAAGGTGATGGAGAGACTTGCATCCAGTGACCAGTTGGACTGATGACAACTTCATGGCTCAAAAGATTCTTCTTTTTGTAGTCACACTCGAAAAATGTTTAAGGCTTCAATATGGTCTTGCAACCTTTTTCGGTCTGTGCTTTAAAGAGTTTCTTTTCCTTTAAGTTTAGCCAGCTGTGCAGAGGAAAGTGCTCTCTTCCTGATCATCAAGTGTCGTCTAGGATTGTGTTTGAACTTTGGCTCCTTACCTTTTCCCACAGACAAGTTTTGACACCTGATCGTCTTTTGGCAGCAAATGCGGAAGGTGGTCCATGGCTTCATTAGAAGTGGCACTTGGGTTGCCATGAGTCTAGGTGAGCCTAGCTCAAGGTCTGGACACTTTCTCTCGCAAATTGCAGTGCTGTAGAGAGATCTACATTTTCTCCCTTAGGAAGTTGTTCATCACCCTTCCAAGTTCCCAATCATCATCACCAATCTGCCATTCTTTAAAGTCTGGACTATCTTCTGGTCAGATGGTGAGAGGGTAAGTCTTGATCTTCCCATGGCAAACGGATAAATTATCTTGGACTTGTAATGATATGTTCTGCACATGATCAGATACTCAGAATAATTGCATTTTAGCATAAAATGGGATGTGTGGCAGAGAATCTCGCGTTGTCTCCATACTTCTCGTCCAGGTGGGAATTTTGTTCTAGTTGAGGTAGGGTAGACGAAGATTGCAGTGCCTGATAACGTGTTGTACCCTTCCTTCCAAATGTATGGAGTGATGTGAGACTCATATGAAAGTGTTGGGGTAGCTGCTTCTTCAATCAAAGGCATCTTCTCAGCATACCCATGGCGCACCAAGAGTAGCCAGTCTTCAGTGATAACATCCTCGGGTTATTTACTTCGCCCAGTTCATAGTTGATAAGAACTTGAAGGATTTTTGGGTCGAAGGGCTCTAGAAGCTAAAATTCCTTAGTCTTTCCAATAGTGTGAGACTCAGGTTGCTTAAAGTGTGTGACTTGAGGCTTTTGAAGGCATTTAGACGGAGGGGTTTCTAAACGATAGAGTTCTGGTGAAACTTTGTCTATCATAGGTTCTGCTCTTATAGACGATTGGCCTTCTACTTCTGACAAGTTGAAGGAAACAACCTTGCAGGCTAATCATTACTTGGCCTCGTTGTTGTGTCTACAGAAAGACAGTGGAAGACTTGAGATAAAGAAACAAATTAAGGAACTTTCCAAAAAAGAGATCTAGTAATCTACCTATTGAGGTAGCAATGACAGTCTCTTGAGTAAACAACTCTTGCTTATCGGATTCTATAGAGGCTGTTTGCAGTGAGTGCTCAATAAAGGATTGAAGCACCACTTCTTTAATCTGCTTTGCTCTTCCTCAGCTAGCTCTCTTCTTCTTCCTTTTTCTTCTTCTTAGGCCCTTTTTGATTCAACTTCGGCTCTCCTAAGCTGCTTTTCCTCTTGAGCTCAAGTCTTAGGTACTGGAATCTTTGTGGATTTTGATGGCTTTTTGGAAGGTTGGGCAGATGAAGTGGATTTAGTGATAGTAGGTAGTGGAGGTGGTTGTTCTGATGGAGGTTCAAGGATGGTTGTGCTTGTGGTTGTAAGAAAAGTGTTAATGGGAAGGTTATCATTTGAGTCAGGTTGTGGTGTTGGTTTAGATCTTAGACGAATGGTTAAGGGCTTTTTCTTTTTATGAGGGGAAGACGACTGTGGTTGAGGTTTGGTCTATTGAGGTTGAGGATCTGGTTGCAATGGTTTCTTGATGGGTAGTTTAGGTTTTTGTGGTTTGGTCTGTTTAGGTTGCGGTTGAGAAGGTTGAGGTTTCGTCTGTGGCAGAGGTGGAGTAGATGCAGTACCAGAAGAGGATTAGCAGACGATCCAACTCTGAAAGCTGTCCCAACAACTTTTTCAGGAGGTTCTTCCTTAATTAAGGCCAACTCAGGGTGTTGGGCTACGTATCCAGAAAAGAGATAGGCTATTTTCATCTTTCTGATAATTGATATGTCAATCTCAGAACCTTACTTCTTCTTTTCCCATCCAGCTTCGTTGATGCCCGCCAGATGAATGATCTCAGTGAAGAGCATGGCGTAGGGAATGAGATGCTTCTGTTTGCTCTTGGCGCTCTCCTTTGACTTGGTGAGGCAGGATCGCTAGTTATCCAAAATAAGAGTAGAAATGTTTACCTTCTAATTAGTCAACATTTTGTAGATGTAGAATCTATCCTTGGAGGAAACATTATCCTTTGAGCCTTTTCTGGGCAGGATAATGTGCAGGAGGACGTTGTGGATGAGTCTGCATTCCGACTTTATGTTCGAAGAGTACAAAAACCTCTTCAGAACATCTTTGTTGTCAGTCTGTGCTCTTGATTTTCCATATAAAGCTCGGTCGACTATCTTTGGGGTGATAACCTTTTCCTAGTCTTTTGTGAATAAATCACCTTCTTCCTTGCAGCTAGACGCTACAGCGATGATGTTTGTTGAGATCATGATGGCTGATTATCTACGGTTCTAGTGATGGTTTCGTTCACTTCAGATGTAAAAGCCAAGAAATAAGCATATGGTGTGTGATACCAGACGCTTATGGACGAACACTTTCCATCCAACATTTTTAATGTACATCTGCAAAGGGAATCTTTCCTCTTCAAGCTTCTTGAGATCGATCCATTTTCTAGCAACAAAGTCACTTTCAGGGAATCTTTCCATAGGAGTAAGTTGTTTCTGGGTGGCCATAAGTGCAGTTTTGAGAGGTTAAGATCTTGAGAGTGAGCGAGAGAAAGAGGGTTTGAGTTCAAAGATTTTGAAGGGTTTTCAGAATGTGTAAAGAAAAAGAAAGAGCAGCTATTTTGAATAAGTGAAGTTTGAAAGTACTGAAAGGACGTACATTGATGACGACTTGATGTGGCAGAGAGGACGACACATGTTTCATGGGAGGTTATCAATGAGCAATCATAAAGGGAAATATCAGATGAATAAATTAAAAACTTTTCATATTAAAGAAGAATGTGTTAGTAAGACGAAATGTAATAAAGTGTAAGACGAAACTTAAAATGATTAGCAAGACAATGCATGTAAGACATTTTACTTATGCAAAACTTTCATGTGTAAATTTCTTAATATAAGGTTAAAGCATTCTTCAGGTAAAGCTTTTGTAAAGATATCAACCCATTGATGGTTTGTATCAATGAACTTAATATCAAAAACACCTTTTTGAACATAATCATGAATAAAGTGATGTCTTATTTCTATATGTTTTGTTTTAGAATGCTGAATAAGGTTTTTAGATAGATTGATTGCACTAGTGTTGTCATATAACACTGGAATGTTATGTTCAAAGCTAGAGTAATCTTCAAGTTGATATTTTACCCATAGTAGCTGCAAGTAGCAACTAGCAGTTGATACATATTCTGCCTCGGCAGTAACAGTGCAATTGAGTTCTACTTCTTGCTGGTCCAAGATATGAGACATGGTCTGATGAAGTGACATCCACCACTTGTGCTTTTTCTTTCAATTCTGTCACCAGCATAGTCTGCATCACAGTATCCTACTAACTTAAAATCTCTATTTTTCTCATAGAATAAGCTTAGGCTAGAGGTACCAACAAGATATCTAAAAATCCTTTTAATAGCTTTTAAGTGAGACTTTCTAGAGTCAGATTGAAATCTGGCACATAAGCAAACACTATACATGATGTCTGGTCTACTGGCAATTAAATAGAGAAGTGAACCAATCATACCTCTGTAGACGGTCTGGTCTACTGGTTTACTTGATTCGTCCTTTGTCATGATGACAGAAGGATGCATTAATGTGCTTATAGGTTTTGGCTCATTCATCGTATACTTTTTGAGTAGTTCTTTTGTGTATTTTTGTTGATGAATGTATATACCTTCCTTCTCTTGTTTAACTTGCAGTCCAAGAAAGAATTTTAATTTTCCCATCATGCTCATTTCAAATTCACTCTGCATTAAATTTGAGAAATCCTTACATAGAGTTTCATTAGTGGCTCCTAAAATTATGTCATTTACATAAATTTGAACTATTATGAAATCTTTGTTGGATTCCTTTATGAAGAAAGTTGTGTCTACTTTGTCTCTAATAAAACCATTTGTAATGAGAAAACTGCTTAGTTTGTCATACCAAGCACGAGGTGCTTGTTTAAGAACATATAGAGTCTTTTTGAGTTTAAACACATGGTTTGAGAGGATTGGATCCTCAAAACCAAGAGGTTGTCTAACATTAGACTTCTTCTTCAATAGAACTATTTAAAAGGGCACTTTTAACATCTATTTGAAAAAGCTTAATGTTTTTATGAGCGGCAAAAGCAAGCATAATTCCAATAGCTTCTAATCTAGCAACAGGTGCAAAAGTTTCAGTGAAGTCAATATCTTCTTGTTGATTGTAATCTTGTGCTACTAACCTTGCTTTATTTCTTATTACCTTTCCATCTTCATCAAGCTTATTGCGAAATACCCATCTTGTTCCAATGCTACTTTTATGTATAGGTTTAGGAACAAGGATCCACACATCATTTCTTGAGAACAGTCATCGTTTGTTAGTGCTTCTTTAATTGTCTTAGGTTTAATTTCTGAGACTAGGGCGCAAGATGCTTGATTCTTCAATGGTGATCTTGTCTTAACTCTTTCAGTCCATTCTCCAATGATCTAATCTTGTGGATGATAGGTAACGAACTTCCAGTCTTGTGAGATTCTTTCATTTGATTATCGGTTTTCTGTTGTTTAGAAATATCTTCTGAATCCCTTACTTTGTTTGTTCCTATTGGATCAGACAATCCTATCTGTAAGTTTGCAAGATCATCTTCTAAATTTGATAGTCTCCTATTAGGGGTTAGTGTATCATTGAATTTAACATGAATGGATTCTTTTGCAACAGAAGTTAGAGTTAAATACTCTAAATGCTTTTGATGTATCAAAATATCCTAGAAAGATACCTTTATCAACCTTAGAGTCAAATTTTCCAATTGATCTCTAGTGTTGAGAATGTAACATTCACATCCAAAAGGATGAAAGTATAAAATGTTAGGTTTTCTACCTCTTCACAATTCATAAGGAGTCTTATTAATTAATGGTTTGATTAATATTCTGTTTTGAACATAGCATGCCGTGTTCACAGCTTCTACCCAGAAGTACTTAGGAATTGAATTTTCACAAAGCATGGTTCTAGCCATCTCTTGTAGAGTTCTATTTTTCTTTCAACTACCCCGTTTTGTTAAGGTGTTCTCGGTAAAGAGAAGTTGTGGAAAATTCCATTCTTTTCACAAAAGAATTTGAACTCAGCATTATCAAATTCAGTTCCATGGTCACTTCTAATTGCAGTAATGTAAATACCTTTTTCATTTTGAACACATTTACAGAATATTTCAAACACATTGAAAGACTCATGTTTGTGAGTTAGGAAGTAAACCCATGTATATCTAAAATAGTCATCAATAATAACAAAACCATACTTTTTTTCTACCAAGACTAAGAGTCTTTGTAGGTCCAAACAAATCCATATGTAACAGTTCTAATGGTCTAGAAGTGGAAACAACATCTTTGGATTTAAAAGAGTTTTGATTTGTTTCCCTTTCTGACATGCTTCACAAAGAAGATGAGTTTTCCAAGAAATCTAAAGCAATCCTTTCACTAAACCCTTTTTAAATAATTTTGAAATATGTTTCAAATTGATGTGCCCAAGTTTTTTATGCCAAATCCATTTTTCATCTTCTTTGGTCATTAAGCAAGTAACATTTTGTTTGTTCAGATCTTCAAACTCAATCTTGAACAGATTATTATGTCTTTTGGCAGTAAAAAGGATAGATTCATTATTTCTTTTGACTATGCATGATTCTTTATTAAAGGACATAGTAAACCCTACTATCACAAAATTGACTTATGCTAAGTAGGTTGTACTATAGTCCTTCAACACATAAGACATTATCTATAGATGGAAGATGAGGCTTACGAACTTTACCTATACTAATGATTTTTCCTTTCCCATTTCCTCCAAAAGAGATAGTTCCTTCATGTGGTTGGAGGTCTAGGACCTTTCTCTTGTCATGTGACGTGAGCATCCACTGTCCAAGTACCAAAATGAATCCCTTCTTTTTCCTATTTAGGATATCAGCAACAAGGATTATTTGAGATATTGGTACCCAAATACTTTTGAGTCCTTTTGTGTTAGTCTCAAAGATCTTATTTGACCTTTGCTTCCTTTTGTGTTGACACCTTTGAGATGAGTGTCCAAATTTTCCACAAAAGTTGCAGAAGGTTGAATAAGATATAGAAGACGATGGTTTAGAATCTTTATCTTCTACAAAACCTATGCTAGATTTGTTAGATGAGGTCTTCTATGTTTTAAAATTAACTAAAGTTTTGAAGTGCCATCCACAAATTTAGCCAGATCATGTTTTAGACTAATGACCTCTTTCTTTAGTCTGTTGACTTCAGAAAGAAGCATTGTCTTCTCAGGATCTGAGGCCTGACTCTCATGCATTCTCTTTAGATCTTTCTTAAGTATTTCGTTTTCTAACATAACTTCTTGATATTTTCTTTTATATTTTTTATACTCAAGAACAATTATGTGAGAATTGGACAAGAAGAGTGTCATATGACATATCTTCGTCATCAAACTCTAATTCACTACCATCAGACTCATGCAGAAAATTTTTAGAGATAGAGTTTACCTCAAATGTTACTTCCTCAGTATTTGTCATGAGACAGATATTAGCCTTTTCATCATCTGAACTGCTACTGCTGCTATCCAGGTCTTCCTAAGTGGCTAGAAGATTCTTCTTCTTGTTCCTCTTCTTAGAATTCCATCCTCTTTTCAATTTGGGGTACTTAGCCTTTATATGTCCAGGCTTCTTGCACTCAAAACAAATAATTTCATTGTTTTCTTCTTGAGAAGGTTTCTTGTATCTATTGTCCTTCATTCTAGAGGATTGTTTGAATCTCCCTTTCTTCTTGAGCATCTTTTTGAATTTCTTGCTTATGAGAGAGATCTCATCATTTGTGGAGCCACTAGAGCTTTTGTTTGAGCTCTCAAAATCATCAAACTGAACTTTTAAGACTTTGTTTTTGGCTTTCGTCTCAGTCTTTTCGTTTACTCTTCGACTCGATTCTCCACTCTTTAGAGCAATAGAGTCATTATTTTTGATTTTATCTCTTTTGAAGAGATGAACTTTGTGCACTCTTAAAGCTTCCAGTAACTCATCTAGAGTTAAAGTCTTCATGTCCTTTGCTTCAGCTATGGCTTGTAGCCTTGGGTTCCCACACTTTTAGAAGACTATCCAAGATTTTGAGATTGTTCTGAGCCTTAGAGAACTCAACATTGAGACTCTAAAGTCCATTTAGAATTGTTTGAAATCTTCCAAACATGTCATCAATGGTTTCTATCTCTTTCATGGTGAACATCTCATAGTGTCTTTGAAGAGTTACTGCTATTCTAAGATGAACATCTTTTGTCCCTTCATGTGTAATGTGTATAGCATCCCACATTTCTTTTACTATTCTACAGCTGCAAAATTTGTTATATTCAGTTTTGGATAAGGCACTAGTTATAATATACTTAGCCTTTGCATTTTGCTATAGCATGTTGTAGTCATCTTGATTGTATTCATTTTCTAGCTTGTTACAACAAGATCTCGTGCGTTATAATTCTTCAGATGCTATAATGGGTGGACTTGATGTACATTTCCATTCTTTCTCTCTAGTATGCATAATCTTCTCCATTGAAGGCTGAAGGCCTTGACAATGAGGCTCTTCAGGAATGAATTGTCCTTCAAGGTTAGTCATACGGATCTTTTCCTCTAACACTTGTTAAGGTGCTTAACCCTTAGAGGCTGAGCTCTGATACCAAACTGTAGAACACAAAGATAACACAAGAAGAGGGGGTTAAATTGTGTTATAGCAAATTTTTGCAAGACCTTTTCAAAGACGTATCATCTGAAGGGATAATTAAAAGATTTTTCAAAACGATATTGCAAGAAAGACAAATGCTAAAAGAGAAACAAAAATGCACACAAGAATTATACTAGTTCGTCTCACCCAGAGACTACGTCCAGTTCTTGGCAACAACTAAATTCCACTAACTTATCCAAGTTACAAGTAATCTTTCAATAAGCCTCTTCAGGCTCAACCCAAGTAGTCTATAACTTACCTCTCCAAGCAATAACCTAAGTATTCTTTAAAATAAAGCCTCTTCAGGCTTCTACCAATTTCTTAAAGAAAAGGTTGAACGTGAGTTACCTCACTGGGTTTAACGTCCTAACAGATGAATATATAATGAGGTACGGATAAAAACTTTTACACTTAGAGTTTATGATTAATACAATATCAGAGCTTTTTCGATAGATAGAGAATTTAAACAGTTAGCCAACTAACTCTTGAGATCGAGGCCTCTTCTTCTATTTATAAGCTTCTCTAGAAAAGTATCAGTTGTGGGTGCTTGTAGGAGACGGCCTTCATCTGTTGAAAAGATTCATTAAAGCATCAAATCCAACATTTAATGCCTTTCACCAACTTGTCACTTTGATAAGATAAAATAGCCTGCTTATCTTTTCCATTCTAGTACAAAAACTTGTAGCAGCAGACATATTTGCTTTTCCATTCTGACATCTGCATGCACATTCTTTCTTTTACGCGTAAAGTTAACTTTCCTAAAGAGTAAGTATGTAAACTTCATTTATTTTGAGGTTGTTTACGCTTTTTACAACTAACCAGTGTGCAGATTGTTAGAACATCGTTTGAGAATAGTTGATTACTAAAACTTTTTAAAGAAGGTTAAAGATGATACATAAACAAAAGATTAGACGATAGCGAACATGAAGTTTTCGAGTGACTAGACGATTACTTAAAAAATTCTTTTTAATTGTTTGTTAGTATAAAAAAAATAAGGGTTATAAAATTGTCCTTTATCTTAACAATAAGGACTAAAACAGATTATTTTTAACTATAGGAGTCAAAAGAAAAAATTTGTGCAACTATAGAGACTAAAAAGGTAATTAAACATTTTTTTTTTAACATTAGTAATAACAAATCAAATAAGACTTAAAAAAAATTAATACAATTTAAGTGTGATATATTTTAAATTACACCGTTATATTTTAAAAAAATACATCACGAGATTGCCACACAAACACATACAGACAAATTGCAAGGATAAGTTACCATCTATAACATATATGACAAAATGACATTTAAATATAACAAGAATATTCATCATAATATAATTAAGGAATAATTACTTTCAAGAAATAGATCTTATCAATGCCATATCACCATACACATAATTAAAAGTAAAATGATGTCGATCACAGAATATATGCTTACTACTTTCTCCATGGAGACCAACTATTGAGCGATTAGCCAAACACGCCCATTAATCATGGTAAAGCAAACAACTCCTATATGGGAAAAAGTGGCATGTGCCAAAACCATTTGGGGGACACCAAACATGATCTCGAAGTAACTATGGCTTCATCGAGATATAAGTATGTGGGTAGTCGCCACCATGACTCGAGGTGTGTGAAGGCCTTGGCCTCATATGGAATTGTGCATCCGCATATCCCCAAGACTACCAAAGGTACCTCCTCTAACTTTTCTGACACTTATAAGAGCATCCTTCAAAGACTCATGCATGAACTCATATCAACCAAATACATCAATCATCAAATCACCAACTTTAACAATATCACCCTATAGTTCCTTCACTTGGTTAAACATATCCAACTATATGCTTGCCACCCACCAGGTTGGGTCTTCCTAATAGGAACTAAGAGAAAACCATCACTAGATTTCCTTTCTGTAGATTAGACATATGATCATCATGCTAGCAACTACCAGGCTAGGCCTTTTCACTAGGATATCTAGTGAAAACAACATCTTCGTTTCCAATTTATCCATCCCCGATGGATAACGTTATGAGAATTTTTATGACAAACTTACTTAATTTTTATTTGAAGTCATTTAATCAATTAAATTATTAATTTATCCTTTTAAATTTATAAAATATTTTATTTAATTAGAAGTAGATTAAAAATCTCATGTTATTCATTAATTCACTTAAGTATTAGGAAATTCCTAAAATTACCTCTTAATTTATTTTGCTTTCTTAAAAATACCAAATAAATCCTAAAAATTTTAAAAATACAATTTTAATTCATGAAATTAAATTTTAATATTTTAGGGAAAGATATAAAATTTTGCTAAAGCAATTTAAAATAAATGATAAAGTCTTCCATACAGATATAAGAGAATTGAGAAAATAGTATACAACACTTTCTAAAATTTAGGGACAAATTAGAATATCAGTTTCAATGGGCAAATTTTTTTTCTTTGATGCAAACTTTATATCATTTTGAAGGGTTTTAAGTCTAGTTTTCAAATTGATAGATTTCGTACTTAACAAAAATCTATAAAAATTCTTTTTAATTTTTGAATAGGTACTAGTCAAAATACTTGTTTTACAAAACAGCTCACTTACAAGGCAGTTTCTTAATCAAATAAAATCTAATTGGTGCCAAACTAAATTTTATATGGTAGCCCAATGAATCTAGTTTTCAAAAAGGGAAATTATTACTACTAATTCATTATGAGCGAAAAGAACCAATTTTTTTTTTCTAAAACATGTTAAATATAAAAAACCAACAAACTCTAGTGCACATCCATTGGTTAACTCAAACTTTTAAGATACCAAATCAACGAATTATGGAACGTGTCATATATCCTAGAAAAGTTTGAAATGTCTATTTTCAACCATGTAATTCGTTTTTAGAAATTAGTTTTTTATTAATACAGATTCACAAAAATGTTGACACTACTAGTTCATTTTTTAGTTAGGGACTCACAACTTCAATAAGACATATATTTTTTGTTTCTTAATATTTTGAGTGATTCTCAAGGTTAAACCATAGCCACATGAGTCTAGTTTAAGCTCCAACCAATGGCATATCATTTCATGTACTACTGCTCCAAATATGTTAAAAACAATCACACATGTTCAAATAGAAAACTACGAGGCAAGAACCAGCTCATTTAACCATCATACCATATTCTATATCAAACATCATTTATCACATAATGTTTAACCACAACGTGATTCACCACCAAAAATCACATTACCATAGATTCATAGCCTATTAATCAAGCTAAAAATAGTAGATTTCCTTACTTATGATGTGCTTCCTAACTCAGATATTGTGAAAAAGATATAGACTTGTGTAACTCCTTCAACTTCCAAGCTCTAATAAAAAATGTTGTCAAGTCGAGAAAGGAGTTGCAAAATCGTAATAAAGATTGTAAGATCCTATCAAAATTATAAAAATATATTTTAAAACAAAAGTATGATAAATGATAGTATAATTAGTTAATAAATATAATAATATCACTAAAATTCAATTAAAAATTTAAATATTTATTTTATTCTTATTGTATTATTTTATAAATATTATATAAGTATTATTAATATTTCAGTCGATTTATATTTTATAATAATTATGAAAAAATATCAGTAAGCAAATATGACATAAAAACCAAAAAATATAATAAAAGACACAATAGAGAAGATATTTCAAATAAAGGACACAATAACCCAACTCATGAGTTTTAAGGAAAATTAGAAAAAAGAAAGCAAAAAAAAGATAGAAAGAGGTCGTGGCTAAAAAAATAGAGTTTAAAGTCACATATGTCATTGTTCAATGAGAATAAGAGTGCAAAACCAAGCACTTAGTCACAGTCACAGTAAGCCACAGAGAGATGGTTGAGTAATAGAAACTAAGAGATTGAATGCACATCACAGGCACAAGTGCACATCAGTAAATAATCACAACAGAGAGAGAAAGTTAAGTTGAGACAAAGAAAGACAAGAGGGAAAGGCTGAGAGACAAATAGAATTGAAAAGCAAGAAAGAAAAAAGCTAGGTAGTGTTTATCTATGTCTGAGTTAAAACACACTTGGTGCAAATCAGGTCACACAACCCGAACTAGAAAACTCGCCTCACGATTTTAATCTAATCTTGCTACAATCTTAATTACTCCAATTCCACCACTTCTCAATTTTACCCACTATCCAACTCAAAAGTAGGAAGCAAGTTCATAAAAACGTGTGACTTCACAATCTTACTTGTGATCTTAACAACACTGTTGATAAATCCATCAACCAATAAAGAAACATTTTTTCACCAAAGAACAAGAAAGAGGTCAAATTAGGAGCAAGAGAATATCAAGGGATGAAGGAAGATTAGAAATAAATGGAAGGGAATGGAAAAAAATGGATAGGGCATGGAGAAAGAACTCCCAAAAGTACTAACTCTCCTTCAACCTTTTCTTCTCCAACCTTTCTTCTCCAACACTTACAAAATCAAGCAAATGATAGACAAAGGGAGTGGGAGGGTTTCGCCCAACCTAACAAAAAGAGAGATGGAGAATTTGTTTTCACTTATTTGCCCATGGTTTAAGTGTTTAAGACAAGGGCAAAGTTGTGATCAACAAAATGCAATGGCTTTTTGAATAAGTTTGCAAATTAAAAAAAAATTGAATGGCTTCCCATAAGCCTTGACTTGGATGGCCAAGAAGGAAGCCAAGGGGCAAGGATGGTTATTTTCAAGTACTATGGTACAATTGTGTAAGTATTGTAATAATGAGTTAAGTAACTAATTGTACAATTAGTTTTTGGATTTAGTTTAAATGAAACTAATAGTTTCAATACAACTTGGTGGCTTGTTCAAGTGTGTAGGGCGTGTAGATTATGTAGGGAATGGAAGAAATTGAATTTTAATTTTAGGTACTGAGAGATGACATTGATTAAACTTAAGGTATTTTCTTGGGAAATAAAAGTTTTTAACAAAATTTGAATCAAAAAAATTTTGTTATCAAAATAATATTTAATGAGTTTGTGACTTATTAAAATGATTTAGAGGGTCTCTGGGATATCTATGCAAAGTTAGAAAATTCTTTTCTCTCAGAACTTATGTTAGGGTTTAATATAAGACTGGATTAAAATAAATAGATAATTTTAATCAAAATTTAGAAAAAGCTTTTGATGTAACGACCCACTACTGCTATATCCATCGCACTACTCATTTTAGGAAAATCTTATAAGTAAAGTTTATTCCAAAATGTAAGATTGTTTGTGCCACTTTTTTTTTTTTTTTAAGAAGCTAATTGACCAGACCATTCAACTAGTACAAATCAAACTGTCTTAACATCATACTACAAAAAGAATAAAGACGCGTGTGAACCAAATTATTAATTTCAACATATACATTCTTTACATCATCCTAGAAAGAGAAATACAAAATACAATCTTTATAGCTGGCCACCCTATACAACCTAATTGAAAGGCACCAATCACGAATCAAAGAAACAGGTGCCGAAAGGAAGTTCATCACAACTCGTCGTCTCCGAGTGAGAAACTCCACCATCATCCATGAACTGCTAAGCACACAAAGCTTCACGCCTTTGCTCCCACGCCATTAACGTGATCATCACAGTTAAACAACACAACAACACCACTAATAATAATAAGGCAAGGGTAAGCTTATGTAAAACAACTTATTTCATAAACAACAGTAGTATGATTAATAAATAATCCACGTCTACATACATATAAAAAGAAAGATAACATGGTGGAAACATCAAGCTACATTCATCAAGGAGAATTTCACCTAGCATATCACCACTTATACTACAATGCCCAATATCCAACATTTACAATATTAATAACTACTGCAACCACACCATATAATTCAATTTGACGCACAACATGGACAATGACCAATAACACATTGATAATGCTTGCATTTAGATACCCTTGAGGTTTGAGATATGACAACTTTGTACTTGCCATCTCAATTATAGCTTGCCTCAAAGTCTCATGTAATCATTAACAACAAATTTTCAACCATACCATGTGGCTCAATTCAGCACAACACATGGCCAATAACATCTCGACAATACCAATTCATACATGATATGCGATGTATACAACAACTGCTCCATGGAGACTCAACTGTCGAGGGACCATCATTTGGGGAATATCTAACACTGATCTACGAACATGATATAACGTCTCGTTAGGATAGATAAACGTAGGTGTTGGCTTTACTGCGACGCAACATTTGTAGTAACCCTGGTCTACATGCAGAGTTTGCCTGTTCGTCTATCCCCAAGGAAATCCATCGTCCACTAACCTTTTCCACACTAAGTATGAGGCCTCACCTAGACTAGCCAACATACTTACATGTGTCCTCTTAAGTACAACATAGCCAAAACTGTAGACTCATGCATGTATGCATGTCAATCACAACAACTACAACCCATAGTTCAAGGATAAGTTTTTATCAGCTTTTCATCATCAACTCTATAACATCAATCATGCAATAGTAACAACCATCATACCAACATCGACAATCAAATCCAATTATCAAGCAGATATTCATTAGCAACACCATGTAGGCTCAATTCAACACTACACATGGCCAACACCAACTTAACAACACCATGCAAGCTCAATTCAGCACCATGCATGGCCAACAGGTAAGGCCCCAGTCCAAGCGGCCTATACCCCATTGAAATCTCAAAACAATTTCACTTACAACAAATAAATGTCCTATCAAGTAACCTTCCACTTCAACCACATATTCAACAGCTTACAACAAATTCACACTAAGAGTCCCCCTCAACCTCTTTCAACACAGTTAGATCTTTAACTAAGACAACAACTGACTACCTAACTTGCTCAGCGATCCATATGTTTCTCTCAGTGAAAGTCTCCCTTACAGAGGGCCTACTTTCCCTTATGACAATCCTCGTTCAGCGACCATAAGTCTCGCTAAGCGGATTACCCATTCCTAAGAACACCTTTTTGTCTTCAGAGTCTCTCGCTTAGCGATAACCAGGATCACTTAGTGAATTCGTTCTAGGAACTTTCATAAATTCATGTTAATCACACTTTGCCCAACAAGTTCCTCTCTTGCTCAGCGACCCACCGTTCTCGAAGGTAACCAAAATTTTATAACATGCCTTTTGCCAAGCAAACACATTACTCACTCAACGGAAGGCTTGCCACAGAGAGCATTAACTCTCCAAGACATGGAATTGCCTAGCGAGTCTAGTCCTCGCCCAATGAACCACTCCATACTCGCTCAACGAACTACCTTTTAAAAAATTTCCAAATTTCCATGAACACTCGCTTAGCAAACTGAACATCGCTCAGCAAATTTCTTCTTTTCCTCAATCACAACAATAACTTAAAAACACTCGCTCAGCAACATCAAGGATCACTTAGCGAAGTTCAACCTGAAAGCCTTACTTTACTCCCAAAGACATCCCTGCTCAGAGAGAGCCCTTGTCGCTTAGTGACTACGAGATAATTGAATTAGATACTTTCGTCAAAAAACCAAAAATCCAAACTTTACTCCTATCCAAACTCTAAATCAGTCCTATAGAGGTCAAACAACATCGTCCAACATTTCACAATATCCTATTCAACATGATTCACAACCATTACAACATTTCAACAACAAATTGTCACATTCATCAACAAACCCAATTTCAACAAAAATATAACAAAACTCATTCAATTTCGTTTTTCAGTACAAACAAGCCAATATTCACACACAACCACATTCATGCATTAAGAAATCAACAAGTGTAAGCTTCCCTTACCTTTTGGAGCTTCCAAAGTTCGAATTTGTGGAAGAGGAGAATGAGGAGAGGAAAACTCTCGAGCCAATCCTTGTGGAGGAAACTCATAACAACTTCACCACTCACTCTTATACCACCCAGAAAATAGGATTTATCTTGGAAGTCTTGCTTAATGCTTGGAGAACTTTGAAGAAAGGATTAGAGAGTATTGTGACAAATGATGGAGGAAGGAGTGTTTGAGTCTTAAAAGGGCTCATGGGCCTTATGAGGGACTTGGGGCTCATTAAGGCCCACTATCACTCTCCAACCTTCTAAAGTCCAAAACTGGCCCAACATCACTACTCACTAACCCAAAACCAAATACAGGCACCATCAACAAAGGTGTTTGGCTCCTATAACATTTCTCTCAATTCCCACAATTTCGATCAAAATTCCAAGGCAACACAACATAAGCAAGTAAATGCACAGCAACATATTATTAATTGCATTTTAATTGCATGAATTAAATTTAATTCCTACTTTCAATTATTAAATCACTAAATCATACCATAAGGAAAACACAAGTGTTACATCTAAACCATCATCAAATCTCAATTATAATTAAAATTTATTAGTTATAATTAATTCCTCGGCTAACAACACTATCTACTCACTTTCACAGTGCCATTCCACACTATTAGCTTGCAAAACAATCTTAATTCCTATAGAATATTTTCACAGGAATCTCAACAAAAAACAAACAATTATTTTTAATTAATTATTTTCACAGGAAATCAAATTTATTTTTCTCTTGTAATTACTTTAATCGCTTATTCATATATTATAAAAGCAAGTCTTATAAAATACACAACAAAAACATAACACACCTATTCCCCAAGGTAAATTCCCAAAAAGACACACCAACTTTGATATCATAAAATGTAACATTTTGTGACATTAAATTGACACAGATGACTATAATTGCAAAAAATAGATAAAGATTTGTAGAAATATAAATGTTTGTAGTAAATGGTTGTACGAATATAAACTTGTAGTAAATGGTTGTATGAATGAATTTTTCACATTTAAATAATTAAACAAATCAACTTCAGAAGAAATATAAAGGACAACAATAATAAAATATCTAAATAAAACCTTGTGCATATGAAAAATTTATAGTTACATCTTGCACCCTAAGGTGCTACAGACTTAAGTTAGGATAATAAAGCACAATCTAAAGTAACATAATGACACTCACCTTGAACATAACAAATGCAACCCAACAAAATACATAAGAAAACATAGCCCTTAAAAGGAAAAAACCATAACTCTATGTTGGTTAGGGACTATTACCTCATCTAAATAGAATGTACCAACTTTAATATTTATCTCAAGTTTAATTATTAATTTATACTTTTTAATTACCGTTTATTTATCAATACTTAAGAGCATGATCGTTTTAATGATTCGTCTTAATTATCGCAACAAATAAAATAATAAGACATAGAGAAAATTTTTCATAATACTATCCATAGTCATATATATATCCATTCATCATAATATACACTATACATCATCGAGTCTAGTGAGTCATAAGTGGTCATTGAGTAACAATTACTGTCATCAGAGTCATAAAACAAAATACATAAAAACATCATGATACTGACTACTCTCCAATATGTACATCACTAAAAAGGGCTTAAGTCAGAGCAATACTACACCCATTCCAACAAACCTATGGGCTACAAAAGTAGATACTACCATCAACTATACTCAAATAGAGCCCTTAGACAACCCTTCTTCCTCATTATTACTATTGTCGTCGCTATTGGTCAGATCAACAAATCCATTGGGTTGTAGTGTGCCTAAAAATCCTGTCATGAAGGAATGGGAAGAAGACAAGCTTAGCCACCCATTCTCCATCTCTGGATGGTAAACTAAGGAAGGAATAGGGGATCCATAAGGCATTTGCTGCAGTACAGGAGGTGCAATCAGAGATGGTGAAGAATTGTAAAACTGGATAACTGGTGTATACTGGAAATCCATCATATATGGGTCAACCATGGATGGTGGAGGAGGTGGTGCAAGTGCTCTAACGTAGATAGGTAGAAGTGTAGCCGTAATCATCAAAGGCAAAGTAATAGAAGGCATGAGCATCAAAACATCTAGGTAGACAAAATAAAAGCTAATGGTGACATGCCCTGGTAAGGGTTCTCACCAGTCTTAGCATTGTGCTCCTATAGCCTAAAGGGACTATATTCTAGGCGAAGACGTCCCATTAGCAGAAAGAAAGCCATCTTCGTATAACGTCATCACATACAATCAAAGAATAGAAGAGATGAGTGAGGTGATTTATTTCTCTTTATAAATTACTTTCACAAAGGATACAAACATACAAGATAAGACACAACTGACACAATTTAAGGGTGAGCCTAAAATTTATTCTAATTTATTCTAATCTACCTAACACTTGGCAATATGTATGGATCCATACCCCCACTAATAAGCTATTCTCATAGGAAAGTGATTGGAAGTCTGTACACCCTTAACCATCATGGTACAAAATCCTCATTATCAATCTTTAATATTTGAGCTCTCACAAATTTCTCTCTAAGGTATAGACTATACCAGTCTTGGTGATGTTGAGCAAGTGTCATGATTATCAAATTAGTTACATGATTATCCCGGCTCTAAGGCACTACCCCGACCATTGAGATATTCACATCTCAAAACCATACCCTCTAGATCTTATAAGTGGTTCCTACTTTCACCATGCAGCGTACTAGACTCCCTAACTCTAGATCACATATCTTATCATGTGATCTTACACATTTACTCAACTCATTCTTACATCAGAATAATTTATATTATATCTTTCCAAAATTTTCGGTAGAGTAACCTTTGATTACAGAGATCCATGACTTTGGAGATATTTCAATATCTTTATTCTTTTCACAAAATTAATTTCACATAATCCTTAAGAAAAGTTTGATATTTGCTTACTTGTTAATTCTAAAGATTTAAGCACTTTTAAGAATCATTAAATTTAAACTTTACTTTTATATCTACTAACTATTTTCCTACTCAATTAAATTAAATTAGACTATTATTCAATTACTAATCAATTTAGCTTAGTGATTCTATAAGCTTAAGAAAAATTAGTTTTTAATTTGTCCAAATTCCACTAAGTGGCCATAGGTCATATAAATGCAATTAGGAAATCAATTTAAAATTTATAGTATAAACAATATTATTACTAAAATAAATACATATTTATTTATTAATTGAGGAATTCATTTATTTCAAGAAGTTTCATTTGAATCACCTATTCTTTTTATGAGCCTAAGTTATTTTTGTATAATTCAAAGTTTTGGGCTTACAAAAACAATTATTGTCTAGAATCCTAATACTAGGCCCAATTAATTTTTTTTCTTCCCATGGGGGCCTTATGGCTGAAACACATATATAGAGCAAGCAACACCCAAAAATTTTTGTTTGCATACAATAAATTGATTTATTTTGAAAATAAAATATTTATTTAATATAATTTAATAGTAAAAAAAATTGTTGTCTTCCTCCTTGTGACAATGAAGGCCGAATGGTATCAATTACCATGGCTCAAAATTTTTGTTCTATTCAATCTAAATTTGAATAAAATCTCATCACATTAATTTTATACAATTCTTCAACAACAATTAGATTACACTCAAGTGAAGAGAAATTTATCAAAGTTTCGTAATTTTCTCTCCAAGCCCGAGAGCCTCATTGGGAGAGACAAGCAAAATTTTGCTTTAATGGTGGCAATTCCATTAAGTAATTCATTATCAACAATCATCTATTATAACACCTTACTTAAAACTAGGAGAAAAATTATGAATGACCAAGAACGTTACATGGTTTTTCAAGAACTCAAATTATCATATATCAATTTGAAGGTTGCATGAATAATACTAGAATTTCCAACAAATTAAACATCACAATCATGGCAATGGAAATTGGAGAAATTTAGAAACCCATCATGAAAGTGATAAAGAAATAAAACAACCCACTCCCCCAAACCTTGAATGAAGAGGAGAAATGTGGTTGTTGGAGATGAAAAACATGATGAACAAAGCTAGAACCTTGGCTCCGATGGAAGAATTTTCCTCACCAAAGCTTGAAGAATGCTTATAGAAGTAAGAAAAATTTAAAAGAGGGAGGTGGTGGAGGCTAGACCTCTCAACCAGTAGAGGAGAAATGAGAGGAATGGTGTGCTTGTGAAGATTGAATATTATTTATAGCCCCTCAAAGTGTATTTGCAAATCTTAATTCAAGATTTGGTTAATTAATTTAAATATAAATTGTTTATGTTTATCTACAAGGAACTAGATCCTATTTCTAAGTAGTCAATTAGTCTTGGTTAGAGGGTTTAGTTTCTTCATGTAAGCATGTGCAAAATGTGTTATTATTTAATAAGGCTTATTTTTTTAAATTAATTCTAGAAATTTTTACTACTTATCCTTACTTAATTTTGGGCTCAAAATGGAAGCCCGAGTGACCTACTGTAGCTCGTTGCTGTACTGGGTCCAGATTTTTTTATAATTTTTTGTTAATAATTACTTAATTTATCATCTATTATCCATATTTTATTAAAATAATTAGTTTTGCGTACTTTTCTTCTACAAATTGACTTGGCACAAATTTATACTATTAAAGGCTAGTCTTAATAAAATTTTTAAATTTTCAAAATAATTTTTTTAATTGATTTTCGTAATTTATTATTATTAAAATATATTTTTAAGCTACAATTTACTATAAAGTTATTTTAATTTATTAAAATCTGAAAAATTTAAATTAATTTCAGAAAATATTATTTTATACAAAAACATAATATATATAATTTTCTCAAAATTTTGAATGTCAAAAAATCTAGTTTGGCTTATCAGATCTTTAGGGGCATTTTGTACTAAAATTTCAAAAAAATTCTAAAATTATATTTTATTATTCTAAACATAATTTAATATAATATTTTTTATAAATTTTTATGTGATTTGATCTATTTTTAACTTATTAGTAAAATTAGAGGCAAAAAGGTCTTTTGTTTGGGCATTAGTTCAGAAAAATTATTAAAAATCTAAACTAAGCGTTTTTCAACATTTCGGACACAACAGTGCTGTCGAAATTTTGAGATCATCATCAAGTACATAATTAAAAAAAATAGAAAATAAAGAAAAACTAGTTAAGGAAAAGTTAGGGCATTACACTAACACTATGCATTCTTTGAGGGATATTCCTATGAACCAGACACGCAGAAACCAAGCCTGGCCTCGGACCACGAGACAAGGAGGTCATTGATCTTTCTCTTCATTTGCTCCACAAACATAACAACGATGAACGAAAGTGATATAAAACATAAAGAGAAGGGTGAACATTCAAACATACGTACTATAAAATAAAACTTTATAGTATGTGTAGACAACACACAAATAAAACTTTATAGAGCTAACAATTTTATACTAGAGCAATCAGTTAATTGTGTCTCCTAACATGATAAAGGATCAACAATGACCATTAGCTCAACAACACAACATGTGCCAAAATCATTCAGGGGCACACCGAACAAATCATGAGTAGCATAGCACTGCATTAATTTTTGTAGAAGTAGTCGAGTTCCTATGACACAAGGTGTACATCAACCCAGGTATACATCAACCCAATCACTTATTTTCGCTCCAAACGTCCCCAAGTCCTCGTGCCTTTGCTCACTTGTACTTATATATTTCCTTCTCTAGTTAATTTTATTTTTAACCATCGATTTAAATTATATCGTTGAGATCCATTCCTCCCGAATTTTCATATCTCATTCGAATTATAAATTTTAAAATCACTCTTTTAAGGAAAATTTTACCTAATGTCATTTACCAAATTTGTTTTTACCTAATTTGCTCGCCTATAAGGAAATTTTTATTCAAAGCCAAAATGGTAAAGTTCTGGATGATTTGATAATCCACTCTGTTTAGCAAAATTTGTGACTGAAAGGGGAAAGTCAATAGCTGGAAAACTTGGGTAATGGATTGAGTTTAAATGCATGCTTAAAAAAAGTCGTGATGAGAGGCAAGACAAAAGAATGATTAACTAACCAACCACTTAGCAATCAGCAACGGTGTTGGTGACACCTCAGATGAGAGAGCAGTCAAATAAAACCCACCCAAGCCAGCACCCGGGTACAACGCTACGCCTAGGTGGGTGGGACAAAACGCAAAGAAAAAAACGCGGTTTTTGTTCCCCTGCTCTCTGACTCTGTCTCTGCCTCCCTGCAAAAACCTTCATCAATTTTACGACCTCAACAAATCATTCATTCTTTCATTGCTAACATAAAAAAAATGGGTTGTTTCGCGAGCAAAAACGCCGACACCAAGGCCAGTAGGACCGCGCGTTGGCGATCCACGGGCATTGTTGCTTTGCGCGATTCCAAATTAAAGGCAATTCCCTCTCTCTCTCTCTCTTAAGTCTTCTTCGATTTTATTTATTTAAAATAAAACCGATTGTATTATTGTTAAGGGTTTTTTTTCGATAAACTTTCTCGTCCGTGTTACACTCTTTGCCTGTGTTTTGCGGTGACCAAACCAAATTCAATATTTCATATTTACTGAATCGCAATGGTTTTTCTTTTTCCTTTTTTCTTTTTCGTTGGTTGAGATGACTGATGCATGCGGCGTGGGGTATTAACAGTGTCACGTGTTAAACCTTGAAAGTGGTTTAATGTTATTCTAGTGGCAGAAAAGAAAAGCTTATGTTGTTGTTGTGCAATATAGTGTTTGGTTGGAGGGAAATAGAAAAAAAGGAAAGGGAGGGAATAGATTTTTATAAACTTTAATTGTTTGATTCAATTTTTTAAAAGAGAAGAAATGAAAGGAAACAAAATTATTTCTCATCTAATTTTTGTTTCCTTTCAATATTGAGAGGATTTGAAGAGGAAGAGAGAGAATTTAAAACAATTCAAATATAATTATTAAAATATCTCTTACTTGAATTTAAAATTTAAAATTATAAGGATAATAATATAAATTAATTTTTAACATTTCTCTTCTCCTGTGAACCAAACAAGAAATCCCCTGCTCTCTATTAAAATTCCTCCCCTCCCTTCTTCTTAATCAAACAGAATATCTAGTAATAATCTCTTTCCTTCCTTTTCCTTCCTTCCACGCCCTTTTATTAAAATCCCTCCCCTCCTTTGAACCAAACAGACTCTAAAGTTGATGATACCTTGGTCACTTACTGCTTATAATCTTTTTTTCTTCTTCATGTGTATTGTTCAAGCTTGGTTCGTGTTTATAGCTTTGAAACCTTAATGAATGTTTAATTTTCTATGTGCTTCCTAATTCGGTAGTGCTAGATAGGTAACTTGAATCGTATAATATGTTTTCCTTGTTTGAATTATGTTACTTACAAAGTGAAACTATTTGAGGGTGGTGATTTGTCAGTCTAATTTGATTTTTGTAAAAGTAGTGTTATGTGATACTTGCAAGACCTATGTCAAAAAAACATTTGATGAGGTCTGTGGCTTTATTGAAAATTTGAAATTTATGTTGTTATGCGGATAGCCTTTGTGCTTTATTTCTTTTTTGTGTATTTGTATTTGTATTTGTGTGCTTGCCTGCGTGTGCTTTTTTGAATCACACTTACTTACCTTGGAGCCTTTTGCTAACAGGCATTTCCAGATGAAATTCTCGAGTTAGACAGATCAGTTCGCACTCTTGACTTGACGCATAATCGAATTGGTAAGCGATTTTTCTTTCTTTCATTTCCTTTTCCTTGCATTTTGGTTAAGATGCCATTGCTCTGAAGTAGGTATGTTGATTTTGACCTCGAACAGAAGTGGCTTTCCTTTAAAGGATTAGTGTGACTATTGTTGTTGCTCTTATTTTGTTGTTAACAATTCATTTTCTTGACTGCAGTTGACATTCCTGTGGAAATCAGCAAATTAATTAATGTACAGCGTTTGGTAAGGACTAACTATTACTCTATGCCTATGGGTTGGTAGCTTCTATTGAGCATTTACTGTATACTTTTTTGGACAGAGACATTTATTATGGATTTTATCTGATGCTGTTGAATTATGAAGGGTTGGTAAATTAAATAAGCTGCAATAAATTTTGGCATGAAATTAATAGCCCTCTTTTGTTAATATCAGTATTCCAGCCAATTATTGTTGACTTGGGTACGTTTCCTTGAACTTGTGCAATTCTGTAATATAATTATTCTAGGTTAGTTTCTTTTTCAGGCTTCAGTAATATATCGACAAATGATGTGTTCAAACTTTAAAGGATAGTTATACACCATACTTCATTTTCAGATATACATACTATTTCTTGTCAGATCTTGAGTTTTCAGTGAAACTACCATCTTATATTCTGTTGATCCACAAGTTGGTGGTAGAAGGCTTTCAAACCTCTGAAAATAATTGCCACAGAAGAAAAGAATGGAAGAGTCTAGTGCTTGCTGGACACTAGTAACAAACCTACGAACAATTAAACATTATAATTGTCTCCTTACTTGGTAATTGGTACAATCTTATCCAAGTTGTCGTACATGCCTCTTTTACACCACTCATCAGACTTATCTACAAAAAGGACAAATAAAAGTTATGAAACCCAGGCCAGACTGAAGTTTGGCTTCATTCTCACCTCGAACCCTGTCATATTGTTGTTTTTCCTCCTTTACAAGTTCGGTTACTCATTGATCATTAAAAGTTGAGTTTATTTATTCACTTTGAAACTCATGCTTTTTGGAACACGTGTTAAGACTCTGCTATCTTTCATTTATTTTTGTCATGGTAGTGGTTGCTTTGAAGTTTTTAAAAGAGCTATAGTTATATAACGTTAAAGATTGATTACAAATACTATTTCATATTGAAGTTGCACTGACATCACAGGTATTAGCGGAGAACCTCATTGAGAGATTGCCAGTGAATTTGGGGAAACTTCAATCTCTGAAACTGATGAACCTGGATGGAAATCGAATTACTTCCTTGCCTGATGAATGTAATTCTCTTCTTTAATCCTATAAGTAACTATTTAAAAGAAATATTATTAATCTTATATGCTTTCATGACATGTGTTGTGGGGAATTTTTCTTTGTTTTTGTAATAACTGACAGTGTATTATTTCTCTAGTGGGCCAGTTAGTAAGGCTTGAACGCTTATCCATCTCAGGGAATTTGTTAACATCCTTGCCAGCAACTATTGGAAGTTTGAGAAATGTAAGAAATTATACATCGTGAAATCTGAATATCATTTGACTTTTATGGCTTCTATGATTTGGAATTTGCATCATTGCATGCTTAATGCACTTATATGTAGATACGACTATGAGTATCATTGCTTCCTGATCATGGAATTTTGAAAACTTTGCAATTATCCTTTTAAGTGCAGACATTTCAAAAAGGTAGCTATCTCCATGTCATACATGTGTAAGACATGATGTAACATTACTCGTTATAACGAGGCACTTTATATTTTATTATACTGTCTGTTGGAGCCTCTTTTTTGTCTAACTGTTCATGCTTTTAGAGAATATCAGTTTTTCTGTTGACATTGGCTTAACTTCTAAACCATGAAGAATTTTTAATTATGACCTTACACACATAGACATATTGTAATCTTAAATGTTGAATTTATGCTAGATAGACTTATGATTTTGATTTGCATGAGATTATAACCATGCACTCATTATAAATGAACTGAAAGTGTTCTTGTAGTGTTTTGCAGTATAGTTTGGGAAACTTTGATATGAATATGAAATGCATACCTTTTTTAACATTGGAATCTAAAACATTGTTTGATAATGCAGCTGTTGCTTTTAAATGTGTCAAATAACAAGTTACAGTCTCTTCCAGAATCTGTTGGGAGTTGCTTCTCTTTGGAAGAATTACAAGCTAATGGTATGTTTTTGATTGACACGAAAAGTTCATGTATGCATTGCATGAGCATGGTAATGCATGTTTTGCATATTTGTGTGTGTGTGTGTGTTTTCCTTGCTTCCTAATTCATATTCATGTGTGCATATGTTTGTTCAACTAGATTTTGTTGATTGTTAGCCTGATGAGGAGGATTGGCGTCTGTGCTATCTTTATTTCTCTTCAATGGAAGTTTTTGTTTTTGGGTTTAGGGCTTGCAAGACTAGATTGCTTGGCAAGTTTTCTTGAAGTTTGAGATTGCCTCATGCTTTGTAGTTTATTTTAGTTTTTTTTTTTTGAGGAATGATTACTTTTTTCAAAAGCTCTCTGTCAGGAAGATGTCAAAAAGAAGTCTCCCCCCCTCCACAAAAAGTTAATCCAACACGCCTTGTTCTAGTTTAATTTAATGAAAAGCCACTATTTGGTTATGTGTGGTTATAATTTGAGGATATGCCAATATTTCAGGTTGAAGAATGACTATGGTGATATACACACCATACCATAAGATTTTCTTGTGAATGACCATTTCTCTGTTAATCTAGTCTGGATCTGTGGAACAATTTGCATCATCTTTCTATTTGTCTTTATGTTGTGTTTGACTGAAGCTAATTTCAACCTTTTTTTGCAAACATTTCAGATAATCTTATTGAAGATCTTCCCTCTTCGGTGTGCAATCTCTCTCACTTGAAGTCACTTTGCTTGGATAACAATAATGTGAAGCAGGTAGTACTTTGTGATTTTGAAACCTAGGTTATGAAGTGCTGGACTTGATTGAATGTACTTTATTGTTCACCTTTTCTCTTATATTAATTTACTTATTTTGTGATTGTGTGTTGAGTTTTTCCCTTATGTTCTAAAATTAAGTTATGGACGACTGGACATCTTCTAAGGACTATCCAACTGTAGTGTAAAACTAAAGCCACATATTGGCTGAATGTTGATTGCTTGTACGTTCCTTCACTAGAAATTTGATGCTACCCATTGTAATTCTATACGAATTAGGAAGCAAGTATTTCAGTCCTTGAAAATTTTTGGAAGCAGCTGCAAAAGAGGTGATGAAGGTTTTGGCCTGATTCTATCGGTTACTAAGTTCAGCTACCTGAATTCATCTGATGGAACTTGTAACATCTCTACCATTAAATTAACAAAATGATTTTAACAAATATATCCAAAGAGAGTAATTAAAAACCATGACGAGGTAAAATAAAATTTATGGGGAACTTTATAGGATTAGGCTCCATATCCATAAATTTAAAAATAATTAGGATTAAGATATGCACAAGTTTTTTGGACAAATAAATGTAGAAAGAATACATATAGGCTAGCTCTTATAGTTGTCAGCTGAAGAAATAACAATCATCATTTGTCATGGGTTAGGATTTGAGTTGCTGAAGCTCAACTCTTCCGCGGTATGCATCAAATAGAAATGGCTTGAGTTAGTGAAGCATTGTTAGAGATATATACAAATGTATGATTAGACTTCCAGCTTCCATAACAGCTGTCGTATAACTGAATCAGTTAGGATCTTCATCTGTCATTAACAGTTGCAAGGTGACTCAGATTGTATAAATATATGAGAACTCTCTGAAAAGTTCAATCTAATGAAAGCAATCATTTGATTCACAGATCTCTCTCTTTCTTTAACTTCACTTTCTCAATTGTTCATTAGTTTCTACGTGGTATTGTGAGATTGCTATCTGAGTAATGGCTTTGCATGCAAATCCATTCCAGAATTTGACTAATCTTTACACCTCGTCATCTCCAGTGAGCACTCCGATAAACTTCTCACGCTCAGTTTCTGTAAAAATTGGATAAGAAAAACTTCCTGTTATCGAAGCAAGTGCAACAGGTCGAAGCAAAGATTTAAGGACATCGAATCCATTGCTATGTTGTTAATCCAGAGATTCCAGATTGACATCTCTCCGAAGAAGACCATGATTGTAGTATTGTCAATCAAGATTATATATACTGGGAGCAGCAGGATCAATTGCTGTTTTCATGGTTGCTTTCATCATTGTTAGAAGCTCTTCTTTATTGTGTAGTTGGCAGCATTTATTCTTGGAAGCTGTGGGATGAAATTGATAATTTTTCCATTCTCGGATTTGAGTTAAAATATGTCAGTTTTAATCTGAGCTGAGGAACACAAAGAAAGAAAACTGATCAGTATTGGAATATCTGCTGTGTATTAAAGCCCTAATCTATTCCTTGCTGTCCATTGTATTGGACCTCCAGTGTTGCAGCAAGAACACCTTGATCTTATCCTTGATGGTCTACCAAGGATTATGATGCCTTTGTGGTCTCAATTTCAACTAGTCCAGATCCTTACTCTGTTTCTGATATTGAGTCACTTGGACATACTAGCCTAAATTTTTGGTGTTTGTGTTGATATACTAGCCAACTGATCTTTATTTGGAAGGATTCAAAAAGTTTCTGATTGACTAAGAAGCCTAGAAGGTATGTGTGTGAATTTAACATTTTGGATGTATTAGGAACCACATCTTTTTTGTAAATATGTTGGACTCAAGAATAAACACGAGTTCTGAATAAATTATAGAAATAATCTAGTTTATAGGCCACATTTGAGTACAAACATCAACAAACACAGGGTTGCCCCCTAACAACACGGTTTCTCCCTAACAAGGAGTTTCCTTCTTCAAAACACCACAAATAACATTCTGACACACGAATTGCCTTCTACAAGTCTGTCACACTCACACAATCTATATATCACTAAACTGTCTAATCCAAAATTAGTATAAAAATAACTGCCTAATAACTTCCTAATATGGAATTATGATTCAGAACTTGGCCCGTCAAAATACATAAAATTTGAACCTCTTAATCTTAATTGCTTTCTGTTCCGGATATGGAGTACTTTTGACGTATGATTTGAGAGGATTAACAAAACTTCAGAACTCAGGTTGTAATATTTAAACTGTACTTGACAAGTCTTAAATTTTTATCTTTTTCTACAAAATCAAGTGATTGCTCAGTGTAGTCTCCTATTGAGCAGGGATTTGTTGAGTAGCTAAACAGGAGTGTTACAAGACTGATCAACACTGACATATAAGAGTGTTTCTTTCATCTGTTGGAGCTAATTGTTACTATTATACGGGAGTTGTCTTGTCAAGTGTTTAGCATTTTATAAACTTTACAGACTTGAACGATTGTTTGCAAATTGTTTGATTGTTATTTTTGCTTCTGAAGAATCTGAGTCCAAGATTTCTTATTGGAAGCCTAAACTTAGAATTTACTTGAATGAGTGGTTTACTTATTGCTTGAATTGTTTCTGTTCACCAAGTTAACTTCCATCACTGAGATATATATGTTATACAGTAATGTTTGACTTAGCTGTAGGAGTGTGTAAAATCAATGACAAGCAGGCTTTGACCATTACAATAAGCTGTACCTGTTTCTTTTTGCATTGGTTTGCTGTGAGGGAAATGCATATAGTATTCATATCAGAAAATTATGTTGCTTGAATATCAGGAATATCCAGTTTCATTCCCACACATATGCGTGGGCAGTTGTTCACTACAAGCATTTGTAAGGTGATCAAGTGGTGTAGCAATTGCTGAGTTGATATTTAGAATTGTAGTAATTTTTTAAACCATACATCTTAAATTGTAGTATTGACTTTGAATTACATCTTTCATACTGACAAGAATTCACATTGATGGGTTTGGACTCTGGCATCATAGTTGTCCATCTTGTAGGCAATAAGCCTTATTAACTATTTTTACAGTGTCTATTGATTATTGCCTTTTCCTTTTTTTTATGTCTTTATAAATCCATCGCATCTGAATTTGTTGTTTGCCTCTAGCAATTCGAAACCCTGGCAGTTTATATTCTAAACTAATTTCCATAGATTTCAAATGTCTTATGATTCTTTGGTTTCCTTTTGGACAGATACCTCTGAATTTATTGAAAGACTGCAAAGCTCTTCAGAGCATATCACTGCATGGGAATCCTATATCAATGGATCAATTTCAGCAGGTACGATCTTGTTCTGTATTTTTTTTCCCTTCTCTATTTTCTGCTGAATCTATTGAAATGTTCAATTTTCAATACAATTGAACTATTGATGAATGATCTAGATGGAGGGATTTCAAGAGTTTGAAGCGAGGAGGAAAAAGAAGTTTGACAAACAAATTGATTCAAATGTGATGATCGGTTCCAAAGGTCTCGATGAGGGTGTTGATCTATGAAATGGTCTCAGGCTTGTT
This sequence comes from Spatholobus suberectus, assembly GCA_004329165.1. Lineage (NCBI taxonomy): Eukaryota > Viridiplantae > Streptophyta > Magnoliopsida > Fabales > Fabaceae > Spatholobus > Spatholobus suberectus. The sequence continues at coordinate 58,428,579 of CM014729.1, forward strand.
GAGGCCACTTGCAATCGGGGTTTTTCGGTTGTACATTTGGATGAGCTATTGGATGTAGCATGGAATACAGGGTGTTTTATCCTTGCCTTTTATTTCACATATGACATAAGTGTGTGGAGATCCCTGTGTCACATTGTATATGATTCTTGTCTTTTTGTTACCCTATCCAAATTTGCTTACAAATGTGCTGGCTTGTAGATGCAGGCATTATCCAGCTCTAGACACAAAATTTTCGTATATGGTATTTGAAGCCATTTTGTTGATAATGAAATATGTGTCTCAGCAGCTGTAAATTAAGACCTTTAAATTTAAATCGAAAGGCACTGCATTCTTTGCCCATTAATTATGTCGAGTGAAAATATGCAATAGAATGTGAAGAATCCTTTGTATTACTTTGTGTCATTCTCCTACTCTGGTACCTTTGTTTGCCTGCAAATATGCTGGCTTCAACAATAATCACTCCTTGGGGATGTATTGTTCAAGATAATGACTTATATTAAGCTTCGATGGGTTTTTTTTTTTTTTTTTTTTCCAGAATAAAAATTCTCACATCTATGAAGGCCCTTGAATGACTAGGCTTACTGTTACGATTTAGGGAAAATAATTGCAAGTGCTCCTTTGGAAAAATATTTGTCATTTCTCCAGGTTTGCTTCCATGCGTTGGTGGGTGGGCATGAAGCTTTGGATTCTTTACTCGGGCATTGAACACCAATTTGCTGGGCTCAAAAGCTGTAATTCTGCATTGTGAGAGCTATTTATGCTGTCTTTTTTTCCTCTTTGCACCAACTGTCTTTTTTTTTTTATAACTTTTTTTAATACAAATACCCTTGATGGAAATTAGTTTCTATCATGTATCTACACCAAATATATAATGAAAATTAATTTTTGTTGTATAATTTTTGCTAATTCACGGGGGAAGTTAGTTTTGTTGTGTATTATAGGTTGACACCTCTCCGTGTTAATTAACTACACAGTTTCCATTGTGTATTTTAGTCGAAATACAAATAGAAACTAGTTTTCTTTTTGTAGTTAATTTATTTTTTTATTTGTTAATGTTTTTTTTTGATTAAATAATTTAATTACTTTCATGGGATGAATACCTCGTTAAATCATATATTCATATGGATGTATTTAATTTAGCTAATTTTGTCACTTTATATTTATTTGTTTTAAATAGTTTTAATAGTTGAATAACTTGATAAATAAAATATATGGCAAAAATATTAGACAAATCAAAATAAGTCAACATCTTATTCAAAATAATATAAAAAAATAAAATAGCAAAGATGAAATATTACAAAAGAGGACTGCTACCAACACTCTCTCAAACACTCTCTTTCTAACACTCTCTTAACTATTGACTGGAATTTATTAAAATCATGAATTTTGTGAGTTCCACTTCTAAATTAGGACAGAGACTTATTAAATGAGAAGTGAGACTTATCAAAATTGTAATTTCCAATAAATTTCAGCCAATAGTTGAGAGAGTGTTAGCAACGAGAGTGTTGTTAGCATTCCTCATATTACAACATAGTTAACATGAGATACAAAACAATACAACTAAGTCCAAAATATGCTCCCTTTGGTCCTTATACAAGCAAACAAATAATTAATTCATGAAGACTAATTAAAGTAGTTAAGTTAGTTAATTTTAATTAATAATACCATAAATTTAAATTTATTTCTAAAATACTCATAGACTTACATGGTTTCAGTAATAGTTTATATTATGACACTATACGTAATTCAAAGGATAATTTTTCTCACCAATGAGTGTAGCTTATATTATTAATAGGCCAACGATATGTATCCCCTTGCATGGGAAATGAGTGGATGTCTCATTAATAGCTTTTATAATAAATTAAGGGTATAAAAAATTAATAATTAATACATATGAAAAAAGGTCTGTGTTTCTTATAAATAGGACAAAAAAAGTGTACCCATTTGTTTCTTATATAAAGGATTGTTGGGAGTAACACCAAAACATCAATGGCAGGTCTTCCTCCTTTCTGATATGTACATCCAGTTGCAGTGCCTGATTGTGCGAGTGTTAATGCACATTGCGTGGAGGTCCAAGCATAGTACCCTTAGTAAACTATCCTCAGATCAAGCATGGCCTGAAGTTCCTTAAAATCCTTAAAATTAAATCTTACTAAAAGGAATTTAACATGAATAAGTATTATGAAGGTTTGATTGTCATTTAATACATGGAGGAAATATATATATACTTACCGGACAAGCATAAGACTCGTTGGAGCCAACTCTGGCTAGCTGCTTGTAGGAAGCTACACAAGTACTCTCAGAGTATGTCCTTTTACTAGGCTCTTGATGTATGGATGAGAAATGCGGTGGAACCACTCCAAGTATCCATCCATGCATGCTAATGAAAAGCCCCAAGCACAAGCGCTCCTCTAATTGCATCGTCAACAATGCGATTGAGATAATGAATAAACCTTCGATCACATACCTCGGCGGTAGGCACATCCTTCGTAATGATAAGCGGTGAGTGAGGAATCTACTATACGTGCCCAAATTGTTGTAGCACACTCTTAGGTAGATGGGTGCGCAATAAGGGGCTTGATCTGAGGAATCCCGAGAAGTATGAGATGTCCTAGAAGGCCTACAACTCCTTGTGTGTCCAAATGACTTGTTGTGGTTGTAGCATGTCTAGCACTTATTGTGTCGTAAACCTCATTAGAAGCCCCTCAGAACAATCCATCTACAGGCACAGGGAGACTACTTAGTATATGCAGTGACCTTTTGGCGGGAGCCAATGGTTGGAAAATGCACATGTTTATACTTGAAAACCATTAACATGATTAATTGTCATAACTAAAATCACAATAGCCAAAGAAAATAAAAAAATAAATTTAGTACTTTAGTAGAGTCATTTATCTTGCCAACTACTTATTTAATGCATGCTAGCTACGTTGAGCTGGTTGTATAGGTAAAACAAGATAGCGACACCATGCATACTCCCTACATCTCCAGATCGTGAAAAGCTCCAAATAAGCCATGTCCACATAGGTGAATCTTGTCAACAAATATTGGTAGCTAACCAAGTGTAGTAGAGAAAGCTCTTGTTGCAAGACAACATGCATGCTTGGATGTGTGCATCATATACCTCCTCCAACTAGGCAAAGGGCACGCACGCTCCTAGTTTGGTCCCATTGTATCTTGGTTGAATCTAACCTCGAGCAGGTCCATCACGTAGTCAGGTGCTTCATCACGGGTCAACAATGGATAGGAATAGGACCTCCCAGCTATAGGTAGATGTAGGAGAGATAACACATCATCTAGAGTGGTGCTCATCTCCCCTACTAGAAGGTGGAAGGAACTAGTGTCCTTGCGCCACACTAACAAAAGCAAACAAGATGCCTTTGTCCACTATGCAGTAGCATGCACCTATAAGAGGTGCCAGCCTAAACCTCTCCATGTATCGCCTCACTTGCTTGTGCTGAGGTAAAGGTAACATCTTGCTCACATGGCTGACCACCTTTAGCTTTTAGCGATCTATTCCTTCTCACAATTGTGTGGCAATATAGTCTGCATAGGATCTCAAAATAGAATGGTCCTCAAGACCTCTTGGAAAATAGGCCAGTAGTCCATGGCTTAGGAGTTGTTGGTACTTGTGGCTATTGTGGCACATCATTAAGTATCGCATCCTCTACCTCTTGTCGTGCGATTGTAGCTCTATCTTTGCGAGTTGAAATAATGGGTCATGAACGCTCAGCTCTAGATGTATTAGTCTAAGAAACCTTAGAAGCATCCTTGTCGGGATATCTACCAAATTGTGTATGCGACATGTTGTATACTATTTTTTTAAATAGTGTCAATAAAAATGACTTTTACATATATAGTTACCAAAGGATATGACTTTTCTCATTTAAATATTATTATATCACACTGTTAAACTTGATAGTCTTACATTTTTAATAACTTTTTACAAATGTCAAATTTTGTTAATTCGAATCACTGAATCATATAATATTAGCGTGACAATCATGTGTATTAAGTTTTAAATAATTTAGACATTTATGGATATGTAGTTTAATAGTAGAAATTCACTTATATTTTAAACAAATGTCAACCATGTATTATAAATTTAAGTCCTCATTCTTAAAAGAAAACATCTTTTATTGTACTATCCTTTTTCTTGTGACACACAACCTTTTTTGGGTAACCATGTTATTGGTGAGAAGTAGAGGTGTAAGCAGGTCTGACCCAACTCGCGATTGGGTTGTGTTCAATTCAACAAACCTAATTAAAATCGAGTTGGGTCACGGGTTGAGGTATTTCAAACTCGATGAACCCTTCTATCTGACCTCTTATTTCATTAAATAAAAAAATAAAATATGATATTACTTGACACGTTTTTAACACATTTCACTTAAGTTATTCAAATTTTAATTTAATTTGAACATGCATTGGATCAGTTGAACTAATAAACTAATTTTGTATTTTATTTTTCCTATTTTCTCTGATTTTTTTTATGATTTTTTCTAAATTTTTTCAAATTTCTAGATTTTTTATGCAACCTGATTACCCAACTTGATCCAACTCTATTTATAGTCAGGTTGGGTCATTGTAGAAAAAAACTTAGACCAAACCCAATCTAACCTAATTAAATTTAATTGGGTTGGATCTTATATGAAGGTGAACCTGACTTAACCCAGGCCATTTACACACCTAGTGTGAAGTATTTACTGGCTTTGCCAATTACCTAGTTGGCCACCTTTAGTGGTGTTACTCCTCCTAACTATTTTTTTTTATTCACAAGACTCAAACCTGAGATCTTGCTGAAGGAATCCAAACCTAGTACTACTCAAACCAACAACATGTTAGTTGTGACTTGTGACACATAACTTTGATATTACTTAGTGCGACACATACATTAGATAATCTCAAATTATGAACGATTTTGAAATTTTATTTCTACATTTAAGGTTTCTTTTTCTTCACCTCAAATCTCAACTTTAGCCATTTTAAAAAAAAATTATAGTAATTTTTTTCATCTCAAATCTACCACTTATACTTTAAAATCAATTCCTTTTAAAATTTTTAAAATTTACTTCTTTTCCCTAAATTTAAGTATTACTCATATTTTTTTTGTCATTCACTTAAACTAATTATGCATATTTCTCTTATGTTCAAATATATATGTTTTCCCCTCTATGCTTTTTAAGTTTCATTTAAATTAAAAAAATACCAGTGCAATAGATAAAATACTTGCTAGTTATATGTTAAAATAAATTGGTGTAATAAAATGTTAATGAGTTTTTAAATTGTATAAAATTTTGTAAAATAATCTATTTCATGAGAATTTTTTAATGCGAGATTGGATTGATAAAATTTAGTATTTTAAAAGTTATTACAAATGTAATTTATTAAATTTAACTCCTAATATCAATTAATTTATATCTTATTATATACATAATATATATTATTATACACATAATGCCTCTCTATATTTTCAAAAGATAAATAAAAAAGGGGGAGAAAGGGTGGAGGTTAAATAAAAGTGGGAGTGAGTTGTTACATGTTGTAGTTATTTAATAAAAATCAAAGAAAAGTGTCCAATAAAGATATACATGAAAATGTGATGTCTTCATTATAATAGTAATATAAATAGATAAAAAAAATAAAAAATAAAGAGGGAGAAAGAGGGAGGATGTTAAATAAAAAGTGGGATTGGGTAGTTTATGTGCTAGTTATTTGCTCCCTTTGTCTCATAATAAGTATTGTTCTAAGTTTTTTTACATAGACCAAGAGAAACTAGTAAATAGATGAAAGAGTACAACAATTTTATGAAATTAACTTTATTATTATTTTTTTAATTTTTATAAAATCTTTTCAATAGTTCATTTTCAAGTGAATTAATTTTCTTTGTTGAAAACGATACAGCACAATAACATTCTAAAAAATATTATTAGGAGTATAAATGGAAAAATAATTAATATTACATTAAAAAGCTAAAATGACACTTATTTTGGGACTTATTTTTTTTCTTCTAACACTACATTTATTATGGGACGAAAGGAGTAATAAAAATCAAGGGTAAAAGTGTCCAACAAAAAATGTTCACCAAAATGAGATATCTCCATTATAATATACACAAACAAGACTTTTCTCAATGCAAAAGTAACAAGATTAGTGGAGGGCACAGGTTAGGGTAGGTTCGAGTTTAGGGGGTATTTAGATATAATCGATCAATGTTTATCGATTTGGGTTGGATCGAATTTTTAAAAAAATATTTGGTAACCCTGAATTGAACCAACCCTATCACATTCAGGTTGGGTCATCGGGTCACCTAATAAAGTAATGAAAAGAATAAAAAATATAGGAAATCCTAATAAAATGAAAGAAACTAATGAATAATAACCAAAGTCAGAATTGTAGAATTACATAACATAGAATTATAGAATTATACAATTACATAACATAATTTTTTTTTCTTTTTAAATAATATTGGTTTAGGTTGATTAGGATTGGTTCGAGTTCAACATGCTCAAATTAGATACTTGAACCAATGTATCAGATTTGTAATTTTAAAATCTGAACCGAACCAATGAGTCAAACTAACTTGAATTTTTTTTTTTTGATTTAATTTGGATTGATTGGATCATTTGATCAGTTTGAAACCGTGTCTACGCCTAAACAAAATGTAACTTTCTCGTATAGGAACTTAGAATCAAGTTTGACTTCAAACTTAATTTTGTCTCATTAATGCCAAACACAATGTCCACTTCAAGGCAACTTTCATGTTGCGAACATGATTTTAGATTGATCAACGTAAGACCAAATATATAGCATGTAAACTTGGGTAGAATCAATGTAAAATCACTAAACAGAGAATAAAATACACCCAAAATTTTCTTAATAATAACGTTATATTAAAAAAATGACAAAAAGTGTATTAATGTCGTATGCAAAACCAAGACAATTAGAAGCAAAGATGAATCAAGATAGAGCAATAAAGATCAATGACAAGGTGTTCTCAAAAATTAACAACCTAAGAATAAAAATAAAGAAAGCCCCTTGATTATTGTCCCCAGATTCCCCCACCCACAAAAATCACGTTGGCCCATAAAAGAGAAAGTCAGAAAATAAAACACAAAAATCCTTTCATAGAATGCCACGTGTCAGATCAACCTTCCGCAATGATAATTATGATTCGGAATCTACCCTCAAGCTCGTTCCCACACTGTCCCATATATACCGCACTCGCATCCCTCACACACCCAACAACGCAAACACGAGGGGCATTTCCTATAATTCACATTCACACACAACCATACGGTGTCGTTTCTTTGATTTATTCATTTCCCGCACCAGCCAAAAAAAAAAAAAAAAAAGCTAACCCTAGCTTTTTTGCCCTTTCGTCTTTAGCCGCGTTTTCCGATCTCGATTTCTTTTCCTTTCTCCCTCGATTCCACCTCCAATTTTACCGCCACCTCTCCAATCAATTCCACCTCGCGCTAGGTCTCGATTTTCTGCACCGATCGATCCCAATTTTGGTCCTATCGGTGCACGGGATCCGATTTTAGGGTTTCCGTCGCGGAATATTCTCGATCTGCTTTTCCCAATACGGGATCTGGAAGGGGAAATTTCCTATTCGATTTGGGTTCTGGGTTTGTTCTCCCCGTCCCGTTTTCTGCGATTTTGTGTAAATTATTTTCGACGCGTGTGTTTGATTTGGGTTCGATCCCTCACAAACTTGGTTTGGGTTATTAGATCTCGCGTTGGATAATTCGATTCGGTTCGAATCGTGGTAGTTGTCCATCGTTCTCGTTGGATTCTGAAAGATCTAGGGTTAGGGTTTGCTAGAATTGGGGCTTTTGTTGTTTTGTTGAATTTCTTTGGGGAAATTTCAATTCCTTGAGTAATTAGGATTCTCCCGTTTGGTTACTTCCAATTAGAGCTAAAGTGTCCGATTCGGCCGTGTGGCATATAGTTTGACTGAGACTGTTTAAGGTATAATAAATGGATTATTATTGTCATTGTTATTATTGTTGTTATTATTATTGGTGACTATTATTGTTTGTGTTTGCTTTACTATGGAAATTTCTTGCAATTTATTTTTAATTTTCTGATAAGTTTTGGCAGTATTGTGGGTGTCTGTTTTTTTAGAGTAACTAATCAATTTACCAAATTGTCCCTAAAAGTTGCAATTGCTAATGGTGTTCATGGGGCTCTGATTGTGCAAGGAAATGGTGACTTGGTGATTGGGTCCACTAGCCTT